>JAUELO010000276.1:4168218-4179837 GCA_032357855.1 Amphibolips quercusostensackenii | reverse complement strand
CCCCATGAACGCAGTTGTCCGAAGGCCATTACTTAGACGTCTTGTTTCTAAGTTCCAGTGTATTTAAAATCAAATAATCATTATTGAATCGAAAAAATATCGTTGCGAACACGGATGATACAATATGTTTTTAAGCTAAGAAAATATGACTTGTCTCAAGAAAGTAAACTATATTGACGAAACTGTATTTTCTTCACTGAAGGTAGTTGTCGTGATAAAATACTACGTCTCTGAAAAAAATAGTTTTTCTGCTATTTGAAGTATTAAATAATATAACTGATAATGTAATTTCAAATAACAAATATTATTTATTTTTGTTTTCTTCAACTCTCCTGCTTCTAATTTTAAAAGTAAATTTTTCTATGACTGAAATAGTTAAAACTATTTTTTTATGACATTTTGTAAACAAATACCTATGTTTATATATTATATAATTATTTTCAAAAATAAAAACATAAGAGTAATGAAGAATATTTTTTCTGAAAAAATAAGCTATAATTAATTAAAATTTACCTACTTCCAAAAAATTGGTAAAGAGCCATAGTAAAAAAAATTTAGATGCAAAAACTGTTGCTGAAATAATTATCTTTCGTAGGTTATAAATTTTTTTCATACAAAATAATGATTTTTCTTTCGTGAACCGTGACTTATTATATCATTTAAATTCTATAAATTATGAAAAATTTTTTTTCAGAGAAAAAGCAACTACGTTAAGAACATTTTCTTAGACCAATTTTCTTGTATCATGAAAAAATTATATAGTCCGTATTCGTACTGATATATTGTACTCAGCTTCTTTAATTATATGGACAGAGGTTTTCAATTTCGTAAGTATTATTTGAAATTATAGTTTCACTTATTGACAGTTCATTAATAATAAATATATTTTGTACATTACTGATTTTATAAAATTCTTCATAATATTCAAGGTCTTAAATCAGAAATTTTTTTTCTGTTGTAGGTGAGTCCAACTTTCAACTATAGGAAATTCTTATCTGGAGTTCTGTAAGTCCTAAAAATCTTGCATAACATGAATGACAAAAAATTTAAAAAAAGCTAAATAAGCCCGTTACTCTATGTTTTATTCTTTATTATAATGTCATAAGCCTTATTAAATAAAAGTTAATACTGTCGAAAATGCTGATAAATTTTCTTTAAATTTCTTCTTATTATGTCCAAAATTGCATTCCTGAACTTATATAGATATTAGTTTTATTATAAATTTATATATTTTAATTTTATAAATTAAATAATGGACATTTTGAATCATTCTTGCACGTTTTTGTTTTCTACCTTACAGTTACTGGTGAATGTGATTTTTTTTCTTAATAAATTTGTTGGGTATTATGATGGCCGTATTCATAATTAACGCATGAAAATACATCCAAAAACAGTGTTTTGTACAAAAGATTGAATGTTATGTTTATAATTGATCATAAAAATCCGTCTACAATTGACAAAGATATCCAACACAAGACCAAAAAATTTATTTCCAATATAAACTTTTCGTGGTTGTAAATACTTGGCAGATATAAACAAGCATGCATTATAATGGGCTCATGTCACTTGCACTGCCGCTGTCTGCATTAAAAAAATCATGCAAATATGTCAATACTATCTAACCTTATAATGGAATATTAAGGGCAAACATAATTATAAACATATAAGCCTTTTTTTTGCTGCGCGTATCCTATTGCAAAAAGGATATGCATTTCGGCTATAGACTTGATGCGTAATCCTTAAACCCTATTGGTCTATTCAGTTAGCTATTGACATCAAATGTAAGTCACAGTAGAATCAGCTTATCAGCTGTTAAAAGCAAGGTTATCTTTTGAAAATCTAGAGCAAATTTGGATAAGTCGATAATATTAAAAAGATTCGATCTCCGCACAAAATGTTTGGAAGAAGCCTTTCGGTGACATTGTCCTATTACGCCTATCGTTAAGCATCACCGAAAGGATAATGAAATCAGACTATAGACTGAACATTGACCACCATAAATAAAACTAGTAAAGTATTTTTAAAATTATTTAAAAAAATGTTGAATGCTCTTAAAACCAGTGAGATACCTGAAACTGACAAAATTTTCAGGGGTTTATATAAGCGATGTTCCTCGGACACACAGAAAAACTTAGAAAACAAATAATAAATTACAATTAATATTAATATTGACGAAATTTGAAACATTGTGAGATTTCCGGAAAACGTTGAAAGATTCAGATTGAAAATAATTGAATGGCGAGTTGGGATTGATTCGGATTAAATTTGATGTTCCTTTAAAAATTGAGAAGGATTGAAATAAATTTTTGAATGAGCCTCAGATTCATCGGATTGGAAGCACGGATGAAAAAGGAATTTAAGCGTGTGTTAGGATTCCACTCAAAGTTTGCGAACAAATTGAAAAAAACTGAAATTTGTGTTTGCATTAGTTTTTAATTCACTCGGATTAGTCGCACGAACTTAAAAGCATTTGAAAGATTAAAACTTGCTTGGGATGAGTCTTAAATTTATTCGGATCGGGCATTGGATTGAAAAGGAGTAAAAGTTTGTTTCCGATTGTTGCATGATTCACTCTGATTAGTTTTGGATACACAGTTATTTATTTAGGCTGGTGTCAGATTTATTCTGATTGAAATCAAGAAATACCACGGATTCAAAATGATTGGAGGCACTGATTGAAAAATCGATACGGTATGGATTCGGATTAAAGTTGGTGCTGATACATGAATGGAGTAGGATTGATAAGTGATCCTCGGATACATTCGAGTAGAATTTGGGATTGAGACACGGGCTGAGATTGGGATTTGATTTGAGGTTAAAACGCGAATTGAGAAGGGTTGAAAAGGATTAACAACTTGCTTCGGATTTTTTAGAAATAAGTCAAATTGGTTAGGCCTGCAAACAAATTTTTAAAGATAATTACAAGATATCTCAAGTGTATATAAATTATGCAGAATAAAATTTTAAGGACAAAAACACGCAAGCTCAAGCACGTGATCATTCTCGTTCGATTAAAGAAGACTCTAAAGTGGCTGTGCTCTATAAAAAGAACCCCATAAAACTTTATGCACAATCTGATAAAATAAGGAAATTATCTCAAGATGATTTTCTTTCATCTATCTTTACTGCATAAATATATACTAAAGTTTACGCACGGAGTTTATTACCGATGGTAAATTATGTTTGACTGCTCCTTTAAAGTAAGAGTAATGAGACGTTGAAGAGTCAGTTCTATGTAGGTCGTTATAACCTTGGGAATTCTGGGTCTGCCACAATTGTTCTTCAAAGTACCAAACCTTACGAATAAACCGTCACCGAATTAGATGAATTAGATGAGCAGATGTAATTTCTCATCGTCCTGAAATTCTCGACATTTTGCGTCGTAAATGTTCCTTTCCACGTGCATTATGCAGATAACATTTCACAAACACACGAATTTGTGAAATCTGCTATATCTCTGCCACATGCAATTATGTAACTGCATGTAATTCCATGTGCGAATGCCGCTTGAAATTAATCGCGCAGATTTGCGCAGCTCAATATTCTGTGTAAACCTGGCAGGCGAAAGCAGAGTTGTATCAGAATACCTAATAGCGATTTTCTAGGATGATAGTGAATTTCAATGGTATGAAATAATCCGAAGAGAAATATGGCAGAGCTCTGACGGTGAATGGAAATATAATTGTTATCAGGTTAAACCGAAATTTATGAAAATCAATTGATTATTTTCAAACCCTTCGAAAATAGTGTTACTGTTTTTACATACTCATTTTTATCTGTGCTTTATATATCAAAAATTGGACTTACTCTTTGTGCTTCTTATGTTTCCGAAGTCTCATTTTCGATTATAAATTTTCTGATATACACTGAAACTTGGAATTACGCACGGTTTCGAACGTTTCTTGCAGTGGCCTTTACCGTAAATCCAGACAATTCAAACGTCGATAGTCAGGTCCGCGTAAATTATTTCTCTTGTATTTGGAGTCATGACGCAACCTGATGCAACTAACGCGCTGAAAGTGCGACCCTCGAGCTGTTCGTCACGCTTGACTGAGGACATGCTCTTTTTCGGCCCCGCGGCTCCTCTCATCACGAAACTGTGGAGGCTATTAGTTCTAGGAACGCCGTAAACTCGGACTCCTCAATTTTAAGTTTCAGTGCATTTTTAATTCAGACTGCAATGTAAATTTTTTATTGCCTTTGCAATAACCGTACTTGGATGTTAGAGGCCGTGCATAACTTACGTTAATTTTTTTTCGAAATTTTGAACCATTTACCTCCCACGCACTTTTTCTCGTATCTCATAACGTTTGACTTAAAATTTGAATTTTCTATTTTTTTCATAGTATTTTTTATGAATAAAACTAAAATGACAAGTCCTTGCAAAAATAGTTTCAAAAAGTTTTTCAAGACTTTTTAAAAGCTATAATTACTTCCCTAAACTTTGTCCCATATTTTTCGTCGTTTTGCTCAAAAGTTAAATGTTGAATGTTTTTTATAGTGTCTTTGAAACACCAAACCAAAATATAAAGTCTTATCAAAAAATGAATAAAAAAAATTATAGGTCTTTAAAAAGCTACAATTCTTCTAAAAAAATTTTTTTAATAGCTGTCGTCATTTGGCTTGAAATTAGAATTCTCGACTTATTCATTTTCGATGGCTAAAGCAAAACAAAAAAAATCAAGTCCTATAGAAAAACGGTTCAAACGATAATTGTAGATATTTCAAAGAGCTTTACTTTTTTTAAACTTTTTTTACATATCTGTCGTCGTTTCGCGTAAAAACGGAATATTCGATTCTTAAATATAATTTTTTATGGATAAAACCATAACCGTTGGTCTCAAACCGTTGAGATCTGATGTCCGTAAAGTTAGCACACCAACTATTAAATATTTGACTTTTGTTTAATGAAATCGTTAGGTTATGGTTTGTTCATGTTTGAAAACCCAATTTTTCCGTTTGGACGGCAGAATTCAGAAAGATATGAGTTTTAAAAATTGGAGTGCTAACTTCACGCTGCGAAACAAATTTTAATTTTTTTAAAAAATTTTCTACCAATCGTTTGGATGTCGTTTTGGTGCGTTTGGAAGATGACTTTTGGCGCTTGGACGATGAGATTGTGTGAGTTATCAAATAAAAAAGTCATTAGCACCATACTCGCGAGCGGCGCCTTCTCAAATGATAGTGGCCTTCTTTAGTAAGCCGTGTCCTTAAATATAATATTATGTGTCAGTCATCCTGACAAGAAAGTTTGTCAAAAAATTGGATTTTTAGAAGGCATGCAAAATTTCATGTCTTTTTAATTTCTATAAAGCGGGGCTAAAGTTCTATTTTTCATGAGTAAAGTGACTTCATACGCAAATGATAAAACATTATACATCTGTGTGTACACATTTTAAGTTAATCCCTCACCGCGAAAACTGTGATACCGAAACTTTCAAAAAATGTTAAAAATCTTTGGGTTATGAAAAACTCTGCATATTATCAAAAATTGTTAAATTTTCAAGATGTTTAAAATTCTGAAATTAATATTCAAAATTTTTAAATTTCCGAATTTATTTGAAGTTCTAAAATTATCCAAATTTCTAAAATTTCTATAATTTTCTAAAATTATAATATTGTCAAAATTACTAAAATTAGAAAATTGCCTCGAATTTTCAAAATATTTTAAATTACCAAAATTTCTAAAATTTTTGAATTTCCAAAGTGTCTAAAATATCTAAAATTTTCAAAATTTAAAAAATTTGAAAAATTCGTAAAGTGATAAAAATTTCCAAACTGTTGAAAATTTTGAAAATTATAAAAACATCTCAAATTTTCAAAATTTATAAAATTACCAAAATTTCTGAAATTTCTAAAATTTCTAAAATATCTAAAAAATTTAAAATGTTTAAAATTACCAAAATGTCTAAAATGTTCAAAATTCATAAAATTATCTAAATTTATGAAATGATCAAAATTTCTTAAAATTTTTGAAAATTTCTAATGGTTTCAATTTTTTCTTAATTTTTAAAGTTTCTACATTTTTTTAAATTATAATATTTTCATGATTTCTCAAATTTCTATAAAAATCTTAAATTTTTAAGAGTTCTATTGTTTTAGCAAAAATTATTCATATTTACCATAGATTTTACAAATCTTAGAACTTAAAAAAATGTCCTAAATTCATAAAAAAATATGAATAACGATTCTGAAATTCCTTTATATAAGAAGAATTCATGCCTATGTTACGCGAGATGAATGTCGAAAATACAATATAAAATTATGCCAAAAGACGCAGTCAAAATCAGTTTTGTGATTATTTCAAATAAATGTGTTCAATTTCATTTTTTCTTTCATATATTCATTCAGTATCTCTTTTATATTTGCTTCTGCACATGCATGCTGTATAATATTATAATAATATAAAATTTGTAATAAAAACTGGATCCACGGTATCCCAATGATGTCAAAAAGTTCTTATTTTGATAATAACAAACCATTTCTCATAATAAAATATTCTTGAGTACTAGTCATTTTTAAATTTTAAAAATTAGGAGTTCTCGGACTATCGTCATTAACAGTAAATATTTAAATATTAGGATATTCCAAAAAAAATATTTTGCATAATTTCTGCTCATATATGAACAAATTTTAGAAACTTTATTTCTTTTCTTGTATAAATTTAGGAAATTTTTCAAAATTTAACAATTTCGGAAATCTATGCTAAATATAGGTAATAAAAAATTTTTAATCATTAGAGCTTTTAAAAATTTTAGAGTTTAAAAAAATTTTAGAAATTTTAAAAATTTGAGAAATTTAAAAAATTTGAGAAATTTTAAAAAATCGAGAAATTTTCATAATTCGAGACATTTTTAACATTTTAGAAATTTTAGAAATTTCAGAAATATTATAAATTTTAGAAATTTTGATAATTCAAACATTTTTGAATATTTTAAGACATTTTAAACATTTTAGAAATTTAAAAAAAAATTAACAATTTGAAAACTATAGAGTTTAGACATCATGAAAATTTTATAAATTTTTATAATTTTATAAATTTCAAATATTTTATAAATTTAGAACATTTTAGAAATTATCTTGATTCAAGAAATTTTAAACATCTGATACAATTCAGAAATATTCGAAATTTTGAAAATTAAAAAAATTTTTACCATTTTAGAAATTTAGGACATTTTAAAAATATAGGGAAATTTAGAAAATTTAAAAATTTTTAAAAGTTTTAGAAATCGCAGATGTATGTTTTATCATTTGCGTATAACGCCACTTTTTCCTCTCCACAGAGTGAAAAGTACTTTCCACTCCTCGGAACTAAAAAGTAGAACTTAAGACCCACTCCATAGGAAAAAAAGGGCTGAATTCATACATGTCTTCTAAAAATTCAATTTTCGACAAATCTTCTTGTCAGAATTTCTGACACATCATATTATATTTAAGGACACGGCTGACCAAAGAAGGTCACTACCACTTGAGAAGGCGCCGCTCGCGAGTATGGTGCTAATGATTTTTTATTCGATTACTTACACAATTACGTCGTCCAAAAGTCAAAAGCGAATTTCCAAACGCATCCAAACGACATCCACACGATTGCTGGAAGAATTTGAAAAAAAAAATTTTGTTACGCAGCGTGAAGCCAGCACTCTAATTTTAAAAACTCAATATATTTTTGAATTTTGCCGTCCAAACGCAAAAATTTGGCTTCCAATCATAAACAAACGATTAGCAAACAATTCCATTAAACAAAAGTTGGATATTCAATAGTTGGTGTGCTTACTTCACAGACATAAAAATCCGTTGAAAAACTGTGGTGTGAATTTTCAAAAAATTGTAATACTTTCGCAATTTAGAATGATGAGAATGTGAAAATAAATTTTCAAACAAGAAGAATAAGTTTTTACCAAAAAAGACGTCTCATTGAAATACAAGAATTTACAACCAAATACTTGAATTTTCAATCAAGATGATGAACTTTTCATAAAATAAATGTAATTGTTGATATTTCAACAAAAATATTTTAATTTAAAATAATAAAAAAACGTTGAATTCAAACAAAGAAAACGAATCTTTAACAATTTAGTTAAATATTCAACCTAAATAGTTGAATTTTCTACAAAACAGTTGAATTTTCGACCTTTTTGATAGATAGTTTAAATTACTTAAAGTGGTTTTAACCAGAATCCGGAATCAGTACAAGCGAACAAAATAATTAAATTTTCGCCCAGATAGTATAATTTTTAACCAAAAAGAATTAACTATTCAATAAAAATAGTTAGATTTATATATTGAGTTATATTAATTCAGTTTTCATTTAAGCGAAAAAAATGAGAAAGAGGGAAAGTTTTTTTAAAATAGGAGAAAAAAAAGAGTTCTTTAAAAAACGAAAAAGAGTGTGAAATCTGTTAACACCTAAAATAAAACCAAAAAAAACGCACAAAAATAATATTTATAAGATACTTTACTTGTACAATAAAATAACTAATTTTCTTTTTTGAGCCATGTCAAGAAAATTGTCTTGAAATTTATATTTTCAATGTATGATGTTACATTCTGCATTAAGCCCTCCCTCACCCTACGTCATAAATCGTCACAAAGTCTGTTAATCCTCCCCTGCCCTAGCGGTGTGACGTAGTTTTTGAACTGCTCCTTTGAATGGCCTAGTTTCTGTCTGTCTAGCGATTTTTTTTATTAAAGAGAAGTTTTTTTAAAAAATAAAGTAAGTGATATTGAACGTGTATGCTCTTTAAACTTTTACCATTTAATCCGCGTACTACGAACGAGAATTCGTGAAACGACAAACGGCTTGTCGTAATCTCGTTTCTGGAATACCTTACTCGTGTACGAGTTTACATATCTCTCCCTTTCTATGTACATGGAGTCGCGCGGGATAAGTTTTGCCTGAATTAAAGCTCGCGTTATCAGCCACTGTCTGCAATACTGGTTAAAAACGCTTGAATAATTAATATTTGTCTTTTAGAACAAAATTTCTGAAGACAAAGAAATTTTTTATTTTTACTTCAACCTTGAGACATCTATATTATAATTTTAAAATATAAAGCGTAATTTGTATTCCATTTTTTACATATCGCTAAATTTTAATATTTCATTAAATAAATTTCTACACAGTTTTCGAATTGAATCTAAGCTAATAAAAAATGTCCTAAATTAAAGAAAATATACTTGATTTAAACAAAATTATCGTAATAATTACGTCTCACGTCCCACATTAACCCATGCACCAGGCTTTTGAAATTAACATGAGATTTTAAATTAAAAAAGCTTAGTTTTTGAAAAAATGGAAAAAAGAAGTACTTTTTATTAACTTTTTGTAACTTCAGATTTTACCACTTTATTAAAAGAATGTTTAAGGAATAATTTTCACCTAAAAACTTTTTATTTTGAACACCCCCAAGCACCTTTCATTCTGCTCGACAAATGTTTAAAAAAATAGTAAATAGCAGTTTTTCGTAAAATTCATGCTAAAGTTGATATTTTCTTTATTTTTAAGTCATAAATAATCTTCATTTAATAAATGACAAGTTACTAAGTTTTCTTATACTAATTTTAAATTGCGTAAACAATTTTTATTTTCTCAAAAAAAATTTCTCCCTTGTATACCATCAAAAGTTATTATTTTTCGGAATTATTGATACACTTTATTTATTGTAAAAATAATATTTCATGTTCAACACATTTGGTAATTATCTAAAAGATTTTAATTTGTTTAAACCATTTTTATCCTTGTAAATCGTGAATTTCTATTTTTTCTAAAAATAATGACACAATTAACAAATGTTGAGGGTTATATATTTTTAAAGGACATTTGACAATTACACTAAATAATAAGATTTTGTTTATCATCAATTGATGCATGCATCAAATAAATCGGAAATCCTAAAGGTTTCTAAAAGAGCTGAAATTGAAGCCTGATGCATGTACTATAAACTTATATTTTTAAAAATGATATTATGTTCTTTTAACGTTTTTGCACATGCGATATATAATGATTTTATTTTTTATGTGATATTGAACATTAAATCTTAAGTATCTCCAAAAATATTGATGCTACAAAAAAAGAAGGTTAGTTTTAGAATCAGCGCTTCAAAATACGTAAAGAAATACCACAGGAATCAAATAAATAAAAATTTTATAAAATTTTGTAACTAAGTGTTATTTAAACAATTTTTATTTATTTAAACAATTTTGTCTTTCAGTAAATCTTTAAAAGTTACTTTTTTCTGGAATTCATGCCGTAATTGAAGCAGAGAAAGTTAAACGGTGATAAGTCCAATCAACCTAATTTCACTAGAGAAGCAAAAAACCTACAATTGAATGAGTTAATTATTGTTTTTTGTATAAGCGGATGAACCAGTTAAATAAACATTGTGAAAAAAATAGGTAGTGCTACATGTGCATGTAATAATCTAATGGAAATGATAGTGGACTTAGCATTGTTTAGCTTGCCCTGCTATTATAGATAAAAGTAGTACATAAATGGTTAAGCAAATCCTCTGAAATAAATATTTTAATCATTTCATAAACAAATAACACTATCTAGCAAAAAAATGAAACATTTGCTGTATTGGTACAACTTTTTTAAATTTTAATAATAAAACTCTAACTGTTAATTACTTGTCAAAATTCTATACTAAACGTCCAATTGGTAAGAAATGTAGTATTTTAGTATAATTCATTCATTTAGTTTGAATTATTAAAAATTTAAAATTTTTGAATAAATCCAAATACTACACTTTTGTATAACAAATTTCAAACCCCTAATTTTTTCACTGAAAGAGATGTAAAAAGGGGATAAATTACGATTTCTGAAAGAAACTTAACTTCGTCAAAAAGTGGACTTAGCATTATTCAGGTGTCCTTGATTTAAATAATAAATGTTAAAATTGATATTTTTTGAAGGACCGTTTGCAATTATTTGAACAATTTTCTTTCTTAACACTTTTTTTGCTCTGTAAATCGTAAAAAGTTACATTTCTTCAATTAATTAGCAGTTAGTGAAAAATGTTAAATGATGTTTTTTGTTAAAGGCAATTTTCAACTATTTAAACAATTAATAATCATTCAATTGCGCCTTTTCATAAGGAAGGTGGAGAATATACCAGTTTCCTTAAACCTGTAACACTATGTCGCTTATTATACACTGCTTATTGATCTGGTAACTGATGCTCTAACTGTTTAAAGAATAATTACTTTTTTTAAACAACTTTTTTAGATAAGAAAATGATTTGCAGTAAACAAGATAGTGTGAAAGATTCGAAAAAACAAGATTTTTCTTTATTTTGTCTTAAAAAAAGTGGAAATGATATTAATTGTTTAAATCATTGAAAACTGGCTATCAGAAAAAATATCAGTCTGACCATTCATGAATTGCGCCATTAATTCACTAAGATAATACATTTTCACAATTTACAGAAGAAACAATTGTTGAAACAAATGAAATGTGTTTAGTTTATTGTCAAATATCCTAAACACCAAAATATTATTTCTAAAATTTGTTAATTTTGTCGTTAATACCGGTAAAGACCAGCTTTACACGTTTTGGTGGAAAAAATTACGAACATAGAATTGTTTTAGATATGTTTAAAGAATTTAAAATTAACTAAA
>JAUELO010000276.1:4123645-4152974 GCA_032357855.1 Amphibolips quercusostensackenii | reverse complement strand
CACCAAAAGCCGATTTTCCATGTATTTTTTGCGGGTTTCTTTCTACTAAATTTAATTTCATCTCTGAACTAAAGTTCAGACAAATTTTTTGGCGTAATAAATTAAAGTAAAATTTTTTCTATGGTGCACAAGCAACTTTTATTTTACAGAGTTAATAAAAAGCTTCGCAACACATGATAAAATACTTTTTAGCTTTCTACTTAAAAACGTAATAATTGTAAAGAAATCTGCGTTTTCTTCTAAAACCATGGATTAAGGGAGTTTGCCTTTTTCCTTGGCAACAATTTCCACTTCGTATTGTCAAGGAACGTTTATAAAGTGCGAGGAGAGTAGCTTGCAAAGCGAAAAGTAATTAAGTGAAACTTTGCGACTTGCGGGAGGATGACATTTTAATTTAAGCTTAATCCTAGCGGGCAAGATTGTAAAAAATGCGCACCTCTTCCCCAGAATGCGGATTTGTGTGTGTACTGAGGATTCTCACACGCATTCTTGATATATATGTATGCGACTCTATTTCCATGAAAAACATTAGAAATCGAGTTACGCCACGCTTCGCAAAAGCGAGGTGAATTCTCTTTCCGCTCTGGTGATTACTGATCTTTTCAAAATTGCATTCTACATTCGGACAAAGCAGCAAATTTCGTAAATAACATGTCAAATGTGTTTCAATTATTCCAAGAGAAACATTACATACAGAAACTTTAATTCAGTAGCTCATGGATAAGAGCGACATGTGGAATTAATTCGTATATTCTCAAATAGAATAAAGTTTGAAAAGGGAATTTAATTTCATTGCTTATAAGAAACTTTTAATACATCAGGGAAGTTTGAAACATTTTTGATGAATAACTATTAACCTCTTTCGTTTAATATATGGAGCATAACTGGAGGGTGGCAGACCATAAGTAGGTAAGGGGCAAAATGACAATTTTACAAGAAAGCATAAAAACATTCACTAAAATCAAAATCGCAAATTGAAGAAAAAACAAAAGGTAACTTCTGATCTGAAGTATAATTGGATTAAGGCCAAAAAAGTTTGATCAGAGAAAGTTATCCAGTTTCGAGCAAATATATGTGGAATTTCAAACTAGCACTAACCTTAATTTTGAGCAGGCTCGGCTGTGGATTGCCATACGAAATTCAATTTCTGGCTTAAATAAGAAAAAACAATGAATGCCGGTAGAAAAAAGCTTTGACCTAAAGAAGTTATCCACTTCTATATGAATCGTCTAAAAATTTTGAGGTTAGAATTTCATAACTTTTGATAATCGGCTTTTTGTAGCAATTAAAATTTGTATTTTTTATTGTATACAGAAATAAAAACATCTTTTTGAGATACGAGGGTGCTGAGTACGGGAAAAAAGCTTGATCAAAAAAAATTTTTCATTCCGAGAAGATGAAAATTTATTATGACAATAGCGCATTGTGACAGAAGTTTTTCCTTGTCTAAGCAATTGAAAATAGTGAAGTTTGCACATTTTTTGATAAAAAACTAGATAAGTATGTACTACAAAATATCCTATTGGAGAAAAAATGATAAAGCCTATGTGAATTACATCAATTCTTTAAAACAGAAATTTTATCTAAAAATTTTTTGGTTATTTTTGGTTAAAATAAAATTTTTTAAGTATTTATTTCTATTTTTTTCTTATAGTAAATTTGTCATTAAATAAGGAGCATTTAAGTGAATCTGGGCTCCACTATATTGATAAAAACAATTTTTGTATTCTACCAGGTTATTTATTGAACGTTTATACTGTAAGAAAATAAGCAAAAACAATTTTATTAAAATTCAATATCAAGTATAATAACTTACAAAAAAGAAAGTTACAACTCTTCATGAATGCATACTAAATTTCTCTTTAATTATTTCAAAATAAACCTTGTAGTTGTCGTTTGTCAGTTTTTTTTCTGATAAACAGTAATAAAAAATAATAAGGTACAAAAATGTTGTTTATTTAAGAATTTTTTAATAATATGACATTCTTCTTTTGTTTAAAGCGTTAGAAAGTAGCGAAAAATCCTAAATCCCAAAATTATGAATTACGAAAACAATGTTTTCCACGGAAGCAAAATATTTATATGATTCTTCGATTAAAGATGAAAATATTTCAGTTTTAACATATACAACTTCTTGCAAAAAATGGTGCATTTACCTGAAACCAAAACACATAATTTGTTCACATGTTCAAAAAAATTCTTAATTGAAAAAAAATTTAATTTCTTACAAAATATTAAATTAAAGAAAAATAATTTGAGAACCGAATGCAAGACATTAAGGGACGGTGGGAAAATTTAAAAAAATGAAATTCTGACCCTGGGAAATTCCCCAAAAAAAAAATATTCAAAATCAAAAATTCCTGAAATTTTTAAATTGCCAACAATTTGAAAATCATGATTTGGGAAATTCCCGACAGTTAAATATATTGTCAAAAAAATAAAAATTGATTGAATGAAAATTACTTAAATTAGAAAATTTAAGAATGCCGATTCACGCGAATTTCGATCACGACGATCGGCCACTATACAGCCACCATCAATTCAGTCAAATTTAGTTGAATTGTTTTGCCTTTCTTTTCTAATTTGAACGACATTTACTGATTGAGTTGTGTGAAATATAAGAAATTTAGCCAGTGAATGTCGTTTCGATAATTCCCATCCAAGAAAAAAAAAGAAAATTAAGTTAACAAACCGATAGATCACAATTCGCGCAAATCGGCATTAATAAATAACCGACGAAGGAAATTTTTGAATCTATACAATTAAGAAATTGTTAAATAATAAAATAAACAGTAAGAAATAAAATACATTTACTAAATAAAAATATTTTTCATTTTATTAATTATTTTACTATTTATTATCCGAACAGTTTTCAATTGTTTAGATTCGTGAATTTTAAAATTCGGTAATAATACCACATTTCGGTAATTGAATTATTCTGAAACTTTCCAATGATTAATTTAAAAGTGTCGGTCATCTTGTAATTTTGGAAATCTTCTATCTTAAACATTTTATTTCTGAAAATTTTACAGCATCAGGAATTTTGTATTTCGAAATTTTTCCGTCATCTCGACATATACCGATTTCAAAATTTCTTTGTATTATTTCAGATGCCAACCAACAAATTTTTTTTAGCTCAAGCAATCCAATTGATTTTCCGATTTTTAATTGGACAATATGAAAAATGTATAAAATCAAGCATAAATCCGATATAATCAATTGAAACATTATTTTGCAATAGAAAAATTCAAAACAACTCTTTTTTGTGACTTTAAACAAAAAATTGAATTACGTAGTAAGAAAGTACAGACCAAGCAAAAATTGAGCAACAAATTTTTTTCGCATAATTTTTTCTAGAATTGATATGAAGCATTAATCAAACGTGTCCCTACGTGTCGCTGCATAAATCCTCAATAAAAACTCATAGCAATATGGAGCCACCGTCTTTTTTATAGTCGGCTAGGGCTGCGTATACCGAAGAACACATGTGACATGGCTAAAGCTATACAGCTGTTGGTAATTATGTTGGTTTGTCCAAAACGGAAATAATAAAATATTAAATTTAGATTTGAAAAACCGCGATGACTCAGCCGATAGCGCATCAGGTTTTCAAGAAGAAGGCCTGGGGTTCGATTCCTGTGCCGGTACCAATGTACTTTGGGTACCTGAGAGATATATTTGTAGAACATTGGAAACAACGGAATTCACCAAAATCTAATTTGGTGATGGTGCTCAGATTCGGTGTACTGTCTTAGACTAAATGCCCATATTACTACCAACCAACCAAATTAAAAATTATTAATAGAAAAATTTAATATTTTATTTTGCAAAATTTATTTTTAATCAATGTTCTAACGTAATTAAAGGAATATAAAGAGGTACCAATAACACGTGTTAGCAGTTCTAAGCACTAAAATTTTGGGACTACATTCTTATTTTTAATAATTAAAATTTTTTTAAATTCTAATAATAATTTCAGATTGCAGTGTATTCTGCATAAAGTTTGGAATAAAATATTTTATGAGTTCACTTATTTTCTAAAGTCAAACTTTTCTTCTAGTAGCAATAACCGGTGATCTTACCCTATAAGGGTATTATTAATTCAAGAGGTATATTTATTATGAAATTTCTTTAGCCTTTATTGGAATAAGGGCTGGTGTTTCTTCGAGTACTCTGGAAAAAGATACAGGTGTAATGGAGTCCGAGATTTATTCGTAGTCGTATAAGAAGGCTCTATACTGAAACCTTAAATTCACTAGGTGAACTAGCGTGCTTTCGAATGCTATGTATTTTTACGCGTGGCAGCTCTGACCAACCAGGTACGATTTACAGCCAAGCAACGAGTTAGGGCAAAAGGGGGATAAAAAAGGATAACGAATTCCCGATAACAGCTACTACAGACCGAACGAATATTTATAGCCGAATTATTCCAATTTTTCAATTTCACGTTCACATTCTGATTCAGTTCGTTACCACTTTCTTCTTTTTATACATTTTTAGTCAGAATAAGTTAAATGTTTTTCAGGAAAGTACCGGCAATTAAAATTGGACCGAGAATATAATATTACTTTATTCTCGTTGTCAGTAAAGTTTCATGTGGATAAGTAAATCATACTAAGGAATAAAAATCAGATGTCATGTATCAAAAATTTTACCCTTTTTCATCATTGTTTTGCTTTTCTAAAGAATTACGATTTTAAATCCTGTGTTCTCGATACTTCTCCTTTCACTGAGTCAAAAAACTTGAAACTGCAAATATGGAAATTCGTTTGATTCGCTAGAATTTTCAATAAGTATCGTTCAAATATGATTGTTTTTTTATAATAAAGAAATCAAACCCAAATAACGCAGCCTCTAATAATAATAGGGTCTACTTTTGTAATGAAAATTCTAGACTGTCAATTTAAATGATAAGAGAACTCACTACTGACAGGAATATCACATATGATATCTATTTTGTCAAATCAAATTGTTACATGTAACATTAAATAATTTTAATTTTAGTCATTCAAAATTCTGATGAGCATATCAAAGCTGATTAATTTTCACTTATAGTTTTTACAAGTATGTAGATTTTTACAAGTTCATTTTGGAAAACTAGAAAACAAGATTTTTGTACATTATTAGTATGTTGTATTGTACATTGTATGTCATACGCATTCTTACTATAGTAGTGAACATCAATAATAACATGATTAATTTTTCAAATTATTGCATAAAACTTTGCAATTAAAAATAATAAAAATGAAATTAATTTTCGAATTTGTCAGTATGATATTTATATGATATTGAAATATAAAATTTCACTTTGTTATGTATGTTATTGTAAATATCCTTTCGCCCACTTCATGCATAATTTTTAGAGGGGTAACACTGTCGAATACGCTGATTGATTTAATTTAATTTAATAATTTCAAATGCAAAATTGTATACTAAAATTTGAAAAATTATCAATAATATTGTTAAACTTTACTGCTATAATAATGATTAATATAATATACAATGTTGAATATAATATAGTAACAATGCACAAAAGTCTTGTTTTCTACATTAGAGTGACTTTGTGATGCTAGCGTATTTGATTTTTTTAAAAATAATTTTCTTATTGAATTCCTTTTAAGTTTTAGTGCACAATATACATAAGTATAGAACACATTTTACTGCTTTCAATATATCCATTATCTTGAAATACAAATTTAAAATTAACATTATTATGTGTGGCGAGAAATGAGGAAACGGACCTTACAGCACCTTTTCAGCTTCTTGAGAAAATCGTGTTTTCATGGGACGAATAATGAAATCTTTAATTCAATAAATTTGAAGACATGAGGATGACAACTGAATAGGGACCATATAAGGTTGGCACTTTATGACACTTAAAGTAAATTATTCGAGGTACCAATTTCAAATGGTCCTGATCAAATTATCATTTTCATGTTTTCATTCATAAAAGAAATTTTTTGAAGGGATTAATTAAATATTTGCAATGCCTACAAGGACTAACAACTCTGAACTGCATTTCCGCTTACATATAACTTTTTTGCAAGTATGGTCCCTTTAACAAAAATACTATTTCTTAGAATTTCCCCTTTTTTATACAATTTGGGGTGAATGGGGACTACTAAAAATGGGATATGGTTCTATTTTCACTGTTCACCTAATGAAAAGAAAGGCTATTGAAAAATGGGTACGGGTATGAAGCGTGTTATATATTTTTTTCTAATAAAGCATTTTCAACCAAGCACACTACGTCATAAAATGGGTAGGTTTCTTTTTCATTTTTGACTGCACATTGTCTGATATGGCGACTTTGAACACTTTAGAACAGGCATAATGAAGAGAAGGGCTACTGAAAAGGAAGTAAGTGTGTAATCTTACTGAACCCTATCTTTTTTACAGTGTAGCTTTTCAACAAACACTTCACCTTCTGACCCATAGTATGACTGGTTTAACATTTTTATTTTAAAAAGTTAGTTTTTGTTAGCTAAACCTTGAAAATGGCTTTTTTTAACATTAATTGAAAATAATATATAACTTGTGTCTAAGCTTCACGGTTACAACTTATTTTTTACTGATTTTTCATTGATTCCGAAATTTTTCATGTATCTTAGTCAATAATTGGTCAGGATAACCAATACAAGTAGAAAAATCTATTTTCAGTGTAATACTTTCATGCGTGAAGGTGGCTAGGATTCACAAGAGCGAATTATAATAAAATTATACAAGTTTCTTTTTTGCTGTGTGTATTCGACTAAAAATGGATGGTTTCTGTTTGCCTCAAGTACAAAACTACTGGCTTCATTCAATATAATTTATCATAACAAATTAAAAAAGTCATATCTACTTCATTTTTTACTGCAATTAATTTTCGTTACAGCGACTGCATTTGTCTGATGCAACTGGTTCACTCAAATAATAGAATTAGTAACTAGATCTTTTGAAACCACACACTGAGAATGGAGCTTAACCCGGCGTTGGCATGATCTGGTCATAATTCTCGAGTCACGTGGTGAAACCGCAGTTGGTCTACATCCAAATCTTCATCAGCCTTAAATCCGCCTTCTACGGCATGCATAATACCGAACTGAACCAGAAAATCAACGAATAGTTGATCAACGTCTGAAAACTAGCGACGCATAATTAATCGGATTAATCGGTTCGACAACCATATCTAATTACTACCTACGGATTATCCACTAAAGCGAATAAATTTACTTAAATATGCATTTACCAGTATACCTTGTTGCTTTTTCGTGACCTTGAATAAAATTGAAGTGAATCTTACACGTGCTTTCATACTTTTATAGATAGCAGTTTCGCCGAATTTCATTTTACTGCACCAAGTCTTACAGAGGATTTCCAAGGATTATAGTCCAAAGAGTAAGAAATCCACGAAGAAAGTAATCAACTTTTTTCAGAATTCTGCATATTTATCTCACTCGAAAAAATTAATGCAAATTGCTATCTTCTGCATAGTACCGAAATTTCTCAGCTTCCCTGGGAATTCTCCGCGAATGCAGAACATGCAGATTGTAACAAATGCGATTTTAAGGACTTTTGCACACGAGTAACCCCAGGTAGTTTCAGACTTGTTTCAAAGTGTTCTGAAAAGTTTTTTCAACCAGTCATAATTCAAATCCAAACGTCATCTTTGTTTTCAGCTCGCTGGAAACGTTTTAAATGTAGAATAATGCGTTTTGCAAAAGTTAAAACTTGAGAAATTTTATTTTTGTTCTTCATCAAAAATGTTTTTAATGCGTTTTAAAATAATATTTGTAAATTTCACTAAACCGTTGAAGATTTCTAAATATACTAGTAAATTTATTATTAAAAACATTTTTGAGTCTATTGAGTCATAAGTTCTAAGGCTTAAATGAGCTTTTCTAAATTTTGCTAATTTTTTTTTAAGAGTATATTCTCTATTGTCACTTATGTATGTGCATTATACAGATGATAATCCAGCTGCATAAAATTAACTAAACCAGCAAAAACTCTATTTAAATTTTAACCATTTTTTATTTGAAGTTTATTTGATCCAATAATTAAAGACCAAGGGCTTTTGTAATATATTTAACCATATCGAGTTTTTTAATTGTATGCAGTGAACCGCTATGTGAATTCTAATTAAAATCGGCGTTTGCCGGTGCTTTGATTGTATTCTATTCCCTTTAAACGAATCATGTAAATGCTGCACAGAATATTTTAAGCTTATCGCATTATGCGTTTAAAATCATGCAAAACAAAAATCTCTTTTTCACTCCAACACGAAAATTATTTGTTAATTAACCATATAACCTAAATAGGATTGAATGACATTTATTAAGATTAAAAATTGCACGACCCATGATATATATTTTTATTTAAAATCACAAAACCGCTAGGAAACATGAATATGCAATTAAAAAAATATGTAGTGTAATTTCTATTAGTTTTAATAATATGAAGATCAATATCGATCTCCGAAATGGTGCGCCATATTATCAAAATTAAATTAACTTAAAACGCTACTTAAAAGTTAATAGTATAAATATACTGGCTAAACCTAAATTATTAAAATTTATCCAAATTAAATCAGTACTTAGGATTTTAACTCATAAATCGGTTATTTTTTAATTTTTATGGATTAAAATAGTAGAAAACATTGTAACAGTCACTTAAACCTAAAATCCTGACAAACGTTTACGCCAAAATGCTCTAAAACTAAACAAAATGAGGATATTTTTCACATAATAAAGAAATAAATTTTTTAAATAAAATTAATGTGGTTACTATACTAAATTTAATTTAAAGCGCTGCAAATTCCTAACATTTCAAGCAAAAATATCGCATTTGAAAATAAAACATAAGAAGTTTTGAACAGATAATGTAATTTTAAAAAAAAATGAAAATGTAAAATTTTTAGTTAAAAAAAATAATTCCAACCCAAGAAATGAATTTTTCACAAAAAAGTTCAACTATCAACCAAGTAGTTGAGTTAAATTTTCTATGAAACAGTTGAATTTTTTACCCGGAAATAATAATTTATTAACGAAACGTCAATTTTAAAAAAAAAACTTGAATCTTTAATCAAAACAGATAATTTTTTAATCAGATTATTTATCATACAAGAAAACATCTTTTCAACAAAGATGTAAATTTTCAGGCTAAAAAACGAATTTTTAACTAAAATAGTTGAATTTTTAGTTACAAAATTTCCTTTTTAACCAGATAATCAAATTGTTTACCAAAATAATTAAATTTTAAGCAAAATATTTAAATTTCAAACCAAAAAATACTTAAATCCGGACTACACAAAGTGTCTCAGACTAGGCAACATTTTAGGCCCTGTTTCATCTATGATTTTTTCTCATATTATACAAAATAGTTAAATTTGCATCGAATAAGATACATTTTCAACAAAGGAATTTGTCTTTCAATCAAGTAGTTAAATTTTCAATAAAAAATATGGATTTTTAGCAAAACATATAAATTTTTAACCGGATAGTTGAATTTTCAAGTGAAAAGGTAAATTTTCAACCAAAAAGAATAATTTTCATACAAAAAAAAAACAAATTTTCAACAAGATACAGGAATTTTTAACTAAATAGTCGAATTTCTTACTAAAAAGATACATTTTCAACAAAAGGTAGGATAAGTCAATTTTCAGTTAAAAGAAATAATTGACAGCAAACAAAAAAAAAGAATTGGTAACAAATAATAAAATTTTTAACCATAATATTTTTTTTACGAAGAAGTTTAACTTTTAACCTAATGGTTTATTCTCAGTCAAAAAAATTAATGTATAACAAAAAATAATAATTTTTATAAAAACAGTTATATTTTCATCTAAGCAGATCAATTTTGAACTTTATCAAGTGCAGTCGAACCTAAATGTTTGACACCTGGATTGAATGAAACATTATCATTATATTTGAGGTTTAAAAAGTTCAGACTTGTAACGGACCGGAAAGTATTGCACAATTTTCGCATTTATTTGAACAATTTATCTAAAGACATTAAACGCAGGTTTTACTTATGTATGTTTTGTAAACGGGAGATTCTTAAGCATGATTCATGGGCATTTTTTAAAATAATTTGTTCATGAATTACTCATAACATAACTTTTAACATATAAGTTCCGCTGATTCTCAGATGGAGCAACTTATAAACTGTATTATATTATATGTTTATGTGTTGCCAACTTTCAACGTAGCTTTTTCGAAAAAAAACAATGTTTACTGATAAGTCAGACCGTGACGTACAAATCTGGGAACAGCAATCAACAAGGATTCAAAAAAGGATTGAATATTTTTTTTAAGATCAAGCTTCAATTTTTATTACGATAAAAAATTTTAGAATATAAAGACATGAAGAGTAATGATATTATTTATTTGGTTTTATTCTGAAAATCATGTTTCGTTTTTAAAACTGCACCAGGGATATGCCAGATCATGACGTTTCGACTGTTTGAACTAGTGTCAAAGGAAAACTATAATATTACAGAAGTAAACGTGATTAGAAATTGTTATTTTTAGACATAAAAATTAATCATTCATAGAAAATTTGTAACCAAAAGCAAACACCATTTTTTTAAACGCCTGGGACATTGAGTTGCGTGCTCTCCGTGGAATCACTAATATATCTTGTGTTACTAATTATATTATAACTGTAACATTCTGCAGCATAATCTATATGTAGGTTAACTTTTTTTTGCTCGTCTTTTGACCCTATCTTCAGCAGGGCTTCTATCAATCCCTCTTTCTAAACTTTCATCAGTCAATAGACTAGGAAACCTGTATAAGGACACGTTGTACTACTGATTGTCCCAGTGTTAAACCGGACTATGTATCGAGCTAACATCGACATGTATTCAATACTCGAACAATAGATCGCAGCTACCCTATCCACATAAAGTACAGCAAGTATGTCCACTACCCAGTTCACAAAAACGAGAGCATGCATACAATTAAAAACATTGCCGTCCTTATAAATACGCTATTTACTTCAAAGAATAATTCACTTTAATTGACTACGAAAAAAATAAAGTTACGGTAAAAAAACCATTTTGTTGAGAAGTTTTTGTTCGACAAACAAAAATATGATTCTGATTACGAAAAATGTTGTTGTGATTACTAAAATAGTAATTAATATAACAAAAAAAATGTATTTGGCTCTAACAGAAACGTTTGTAAAGTACTGTTTGTTACTTGTACCAAAGAATTTGGTTGCTTTTACTAAACACGCGACCGCATATGCGCATACATCCGAAGCTCTAGCTTCTATATGGCCGATGGCAGCTATGACAGGAAAAGAAACGCATTATCGTTTTGATCTAAAAGGTTTTTTAAGTAGTTTTGAGTATAAATAAGTTTTTATTTAGTGAATTGCATTTGATTTGAAGATAAATCATTCAGTTAATCAACATTTCGTCTATAATCATGGATTATCCTAAACAAAAATTTGGATTTATAAGGCAAATTTACAATAAAAACTGGCCTCCAACAGCACCATATTTTTACTTCAACCAAATAGTTTTATTTCTTTTGAAAGTTTATTTTATAAAAAATATTTCTTTAACCAACATGATCTTTTGCTGTGCCCTCTAAAAGAAATTTTTGAGCGTACCAAACTTTTTAGTTGGATAAACGAAACGGTACAAAAAAATTATTTGGTTAGCTCAATCAAACGGGTTTGTTACTTTTATAGCCAAAAAAATTGGTTGAGACAACCAAACTTTTCTCAGATCAACCGAGAATTTCCTTGAGTGTTTTTGAATCAAAACTTTTGGGAAATTCTTCAAAAAGCTATTTATTGTTCGCTCAGCCCAGGAGAACTGAAAAAGGTGGATAAGTTCAACAAAATTTGGAACTATGAAATATATATCAAATATTTATAAATTAAAATATATATTAAAATAGATGCATATGTTTCCATACTATTTTGATTCTAAGTCTAATTTTAATTTTGATTCTATTCAGTTCTTAGTAGTCTGTAAATTATATTTAAATATAAGATTTTATCCCAGCAGGACTTGGAATTAAAGAAAAAACATAATAAGTTAATGTAGTATTCACCAACTTGTTTAGTTTTGAATATTTATAGTTAAAAATCATAAAATTTTAAAAATTGTTTTTAAAAAATTTATATCTGGAAGATTTTCGAATAAAGATCTTTTAATTTTTGAAGTGTATAATTTAAAATGATGTAGTTTTAAATGTTTTTTTTCAAATCTTTGAAGTTTAAAGACTTTTTAATCCTAGATCAAGTTTGAAAATTCTTTAATTCTGAAAAAGTGCAAATACAAATTTTTTTAATTTGGATGATTTTATATATCAAATGTAAGTTTTTAACGCCTAATCTTCCAGATTGGAGAAATTTCGAATGTAATTCATCATAGTTACTAGATTTTCAATTGTAAAACTTTCAAGAGTTTGAAATGCTACAATAAAAAATTCTTGAATTTTAAAGATGTATAAATAAAAGTTCTATAATTTTAATGATTTCGGAGATTGAAAATGAAGTTTTCAAATTTGAATCTTTGGAGATTTTTATTATTTTAAATTAATAAATTTTAAAACTCTTCAACTTTAAAGATGTGCAATTAAAAATGTCGCAATTATGAAGTTGCAGTAGAAAATTCTTGAATTTTAAAAGCATAGAATTACAAATTACTCAATTTTCAGTTTTCATATTTGAAAGTTGTGTAATTTAGACCATTTTTACGCAACAGTTTCATTTTGAAGATTTACAATTTGAAATTCTTCATTTTTAAAGATTTAAAATTAAACACTTGTTAATTTTAAGGATGTATAAATGAAAATTAATCACTTTGGATGATTTTGAGAATCAAAAGTTGATTTTTCTATTTTAAATCTTCCAAATTGAAGAAATTTCGAAAGTTAAGCATAAAAATTTAAGAATTTTTAGATGTGAAACTTGAACCTTAAAACACTTTTAATTGTAATTTGTTAGAATTAAAAACTCTTTAAGTTTAACGATTCACAATTCAGATTTCTATAATTTTAAAGAGTTACTATTCTATTTTAAATCTTTCACATGTAAATCATCAAAATTACATAATTTATTTCAGAGGTATGTGATTTCGAAAGTTTTTCTTTGCCTCAATTTTTAAGATTCACAATTGAAAATTTGTCAATTTTAAATATTTGTCATTTAAGATTCCCCTATATTTAATGTGTGAAATAAAAATGTTGCTGTTTTAATGTTTTGTTTGGGGTACTCGTGGTTCAATTTTTAACATTCAAAATTAAAATTGATTCAATTTCAACATTTCACAATGACAGCGTTGATTTATTTTTCGGAAATGCTTATAATTTTTACGTATGTAGCATACGTTTCCGCAAATAAAACAGGAACTTTGCAATGAAATAAATTTTTAATTATTTTTCTAATTTTAAAAAAATTAAGGAGAAAGTTAAATCATTTTGAAAAATATTTAGGAATTGCACAACTTTTCAAGAGATTAAAATTATTTTTAAACCTGTAAACCTGTAAACCTGTAAACCTTTAATCAAATGAATAGTTACTTGAAACTTTATTTTTTGTTAAAATTATTTTTGACTCTTAATCAAAAACCATACGTGCGCATAGCGCGCGATCGATGCTGTTTCGCTACCAAATTATTAAATCGTTAATAAAAAAACCAATAATTTTAAATGGATTCTTTCTATTTCTGCTAAAGTACTTAAAAGAAAAAAGCTTGTCTGTTTATTTCAACACAAAATTTCGCGGAAAATACTTTTCCAAATTAATCCGTATGAATTTTTATAAATTTCATCACATGATGTCATCGTCGGATTCCAATTCGACTGATACACTCCTCGATTCATTGCTGCAGGCACTATGACTGTTATTTATTTACAGTCTGTAAATTAAAATTTTTAAAAATATATTTAAATGTTCACAAATTAACAAATCAAAATTTTTCAATTCATTGTAATTTCGATATTGGAACATACTTGCATGCTGGTCCTTTTTCTATGATTTTTCACTATCAGGAACCTCTGAAGATGCATTGTCTGTTTTCGAGATGTTCCGAGAATATTGTTCAAAATCTTTCGGTATTTTACACTAGCCGATATGACATTGATGACATTAAAAAAAAAATACGAAAAATTTGCTCCAAAAATTTATTTTTAAGTCGATCAACATCTATCAAAATATTAGAAATCCGTCATGTACTACTAGAAGAACTTTTTGAAGCTGATGGTTAAAGGATAAAATTGCAACAACAAAAATCCTACGAGAATTTGAAGGTTGTTTACCATCAACATTTAGTGCTTTGGTGGTACATGTCGTATAGATTTTAATACGTGAGTCGTATAGATTTTAATACGTGAGTCGTATAAACACTGGGCTTTGAAACTGCCATAATCCCGCAGCTTAACGAGCAACAGTTGGCGTACGCCTTTATGGAACGTTGCTTTCATAGTACATTTTACCCGTATGTGTATCCCAGATATAGATTTCATAGAAAATTCCCAATAACTGTTTCCGAGTATTCAATCCACATTTTTCAGGAAAAAATACCTTTTTCAAACACAAAAGTTTTTTTGCAGCAGTATTTTTACTGCAAACATAAGAATTCTAGAAATACAATTCATTCATTCTGATCACATTGAAGCTCCTATGTTTTCTCTGGCTTTTCCCTTTTTATGGAAATGCTTCACCATTGATTTTCAAGTTATTAATTTTTCACTTTAGAATGAAATGAGTGAATTTTAAAAAGCGTTATTTAAAATTTTAAAATAAATAATTTTTAATGACTTATTTCCAAAATCCTAAGTTAAAATGATTACAATTTTAAAAGAAACTAAAGTTGTATAATTTTTAACTCTTCATGGTGAAATTAATTCATTCTTAAAGCTTCTAATTTTGAATTACATTTTGTAGCGTTTTTCTATTAGACTGAATTTTTTATACTGAAATCTCATTGTCAGTTTAGAGAAATCTATCTAGTCACTTTTAATGTCACTTGATACATCATGATATAATAGATATCTTATGATAATCTTTGTCATCTTTAAAATTTTTATAATTTCAAATGCTAAATCAGGAACTTCACAATATTTCTTAACGTATAAGTTATCTATGCTAGTAATAAATTTAATGCTTTCACGATGATTCATTATAATAAAAAGGACGATGTTTTGGGTTTCAATTGAGTGCAAAGCTACGAAAGTTGCCGACGTTTCGTGAACATTGCAGTTCTCTTCTTCAGAGCTAACTTGAAACTGAAGTTTCAGGTTATGTTGTTCTTATATATACTCTCTACGATGCCTGTGATGGGTCAGAGCGTCTTCTTCAAAAAATTTGGGAGAACGGAAAGCCAAATCGGATTAGTATTATATCCTTTATCTCTATTGATGTTATCAGGGTGTTTCAAGATTTCGATTGCTTCTCTATGTTTCTTTGGAAAAATATTGTATGTTTCTGCAATGACGGTGGTTTTGTCAAATAAAATGCTAAGTCCTGTTTCAATATAATGCTCAACTGGTGTTAATTGTATGAAATGTTTTAGCCTGACATTACTATTATGTTCCTACACACGTTGTCTCACCGCTCTCTCGGTTTCTCCAATATAGATTTTGCCACAAGAGCAAGAGATTTTATATACTTCCAGATCACTGAGAGATGCCCTTTCATCTTTTGGGTTGTTCAGAAGTCGTCATACTTTCGCAGGTGGTTTAAATATAGTTTGAGTGTTCTTTTTGTTAAGAATTGTTCCTATTTGTTCTGTGATACCTTGGATGTAGTGTAGGATGGTAATCGTTTTTCTTTTTCTTTTTAGTAGGTTGTGTTGGCTTGTTTTTTTAGTATATTTTCTTATTGTTTCATCGGTTTGTTTGTAAGTATAATCGTTCTATATAAGGATTTGTTTAACGTTTTGTAATTTCTTATAAGGGCATGTAGGTAGCTGTTTTTTTGTGTGGGTTTTCTGTAAACTTTCTGTCCTAATGTTTTATCAGATCTTTTGTCCACATCTTCAGCTAACAAAAGTATCGTCAATGTAACGGCACCAAAATTCTGGTTGAAGCCTGCATTGGTTGAAGATTTTAGTTTTTATATGTTCCATAAAAACGTTAGCTATTACAGGTGAAATTGGAGATCACATTGCTACTCCTGCAGTTTGTTTGGTTATTGAAAGAGAAGTCAGCATTATTGGGACAGTGTTCTATCGAAGTTATGAGATCAGAGGGAAAGTTTGCAAAGGACTTAATAATATCGATTGTATCAAAGATTAGTAATTTCGTAAAGAGAAATACTGCGTCGAAACTTCTCAGGGTGTCTTGGGGTCGGATGTGAATCTCTTGTATTTTTTTGATAAAGTCAGAATAGTTTTGTACGTGTGTGATAGATTTTTTTGTGAAAGGATTCAGTTCTTTGGTGAGGAAGGGTGCTAGGTTGTATGTTGGTGAGTTAATTGCGCTGACGTTCGGTCTAGGTGGAATGTTTTTTTGTGCATTTATGAGACTCTGTACATTTTTAAAGAGATAAGATTAGTAGGTAATAATTTAAATATTGTTGTGTTGGCAATCTTTAAGTCTTTTAAAAGGGTTTTTGTTTTGCTGACTATTATTTTTGTGGTGTCTTCTTAACGCTTTTTATATGTATCTTCAGTTTAAAGGTCCATGATTTTGTTGTTATAGTCTTCTTTGATCATTATTACTTTTGTGTTTCTTTTTTCTGTGAGTAATATTATGTCTTTATTCTGACTAAGTTCTATAATTGCTGTTTTTTCTTGTTTTATTAAGTTTGAGAAGAATAGCTGGGCTTGGCGTAAGATGTTGGTCGTTCTACGCCGTATGTTATTTGCTTTTTTGGGTGTAAGGGTATATATTGTGCATTCGAAATTACTAATGATTTCTTTTTTCGGGATTCTAAAGGAAGCTAGTGCCAAATAATGTCCTTTAGATAGGGCTGAAATCATTTTATTGCTGAGAGGAAGTTAGAAATGTTTTTTACTATGTTAGCTAGTGGTGTGTGCGTTACTGGAAGTGATTTGTTGAATTTAATTTTTTGTTTTTGAGAGAAAAGGTCTCTAATCCGCTTAAATTATTGAAATTATATGCGGTTTAATGTAGACTAAATGTTAAATTTGAGGGTGTTTGATGGGAAGAGGATAAGTTTCAACAGTTTTTTGGAAGTAGTGTGCAAGGCAAATTTGGTATGTTCTATTCTTGCTATTTTATTTTTAATTTTTTTTTCTTTCTTCTCTATTTTTTCTATTTGATTATTTATACTAGTGTTGTTAAGCAGAATAAAATAAGTTTAAAGTAAAGTTTTTCAATGCTTTTTTCGAATTATTAAATTTTTACGGGCATTATATTTAAACCTTTTTTTCGAATTTTAAATTTCAAATTGCACAGTATTGTAGGGTACTTATTTTTGACTAGGAAGAAATCTGACGTTTTTTCCTTTTTATACATTTAGTTTAAAAAATTGATGGTTCTCACTACTGCTTTAATAAAGTTCTTGATGCCCTGTCTATTAAGTATAATTATTTTATATTGATATTAAGGGATTTATAAATCGTTGAAAAATATTTTATCCCCACAAAACCTACCTAGAAGATATATGAATTTTTTTCGACAAAAAAGGACCCTAATTTCTAAAAATGCTGCATTTACTTTTGATTTTTATTTTACAAACTCAAATGTTTTGTTTTTAATAATGCTTACGATAAATTAAATACGTGTACACCATTTGATAATTTTCATTGGATTTTTTGAAAATTAAAGGCATTTTATTTAAAACTGTTCCATTTTTCAGACTTCCAGTTTCAAATTGAAAAATGTTTAAGGAAAATACATTTGAATTTAAAGTGTTTAAGATTTAATATTAAAAAATTGAGATATTTTCCAAGTAACATTTTTAAATTCAAACTATAAAAATTGAGTTATTTTGGAGAAATCTTTAGAAGAAAACTTTTTTAAATAGGTATTTAAAACTAGACAATTTTAAACATGTAAATTATATGAATTATACATTTAAAACTTAATCCTTTCAAACAAAATTTAACTTGAACATGTTCCCTTATCACATTAAACGAAATGTTTGAAATACACAAATTTTACCACATTCAACTCATTAACAGTATGTTACAAATAAAAAATGCAATCTTCTAATTAAAAAAATAATAATAAAAACCAAAATTTTCTTTCTTCCAACTCAATAAAAATGTTAAAAGTAAAGAATGTTTTTCTTCCTATTTGGATAAAAATAAAAAATGTCCTCCTTTTTATCTAAAGAAAAATGTAAGAATTACGCAATTCTTAACATTAACTTCATAAGAATGTTAAAAATATACAATGCCCCTATTCTAATTGACACATGAATTGAGAAAAGTTACCTTTTCCTATTCAGAAACAAATTAAACACTAAAATTTTCTTCCATCCAATTAAATAAAAATGTTAAAAATAAAAAATGTATCTCTTTCGTTTAAGAAAGAGATAGAAAATAAGACATTTTTTTCTTTCAACATAAGAAAAAAATTAAAAATAAAGAATCTACTCTGCTTTAACTTAATTAAAATATATATCAAAATGTTTAAAAGAAAAAAAACTCCCTTTTCCAATTCAGAAAAAATGTCTTCTCTTTAACTCTATAAGCGTTTCTAATATAACAGATACAAATTATTTAAATGTAGAGTTTTTAATAATTTTTTATAATAATTAATATTTTACAAGCATTATACTAGAACCCATTCAGAAAAAAACTCATCAAGCCTCTTCCACTAACGAAATAAATTGATAAAATTCCCTGTTTAAATTCAGAAAAATAATAAAATTTTCTCTCTTCTGACTTAATAAAAATGTCAAAAATAAATAGGTTTTCCTTCTTAATTAAGAAAAAAATTGTAAATTAAACTTTTTAAAGTCGAAAGAGTTTCAAATCATACTCATTTAAAATTGAATAACTTTACGTGATATTAAATGTATGGTATTTCAAGTGATTGGAAAGATTTTTCTGTTAATAATTTGGAAAATCATAGTAATAACAAAATTATAAATTATCAAAACATATGTTAGTTGAGAAATATTGCCCCATACATAAAAGAGTATTTATTTTTTAATTTTCCATTATTAAAACTTCAGTCAATCTGGGAACTTAAATTTTTTGTTTTAATTTCAAATACTTTAAATCTTAAATAATTTTGATGCTTTTATTTTGCAGTTAGGTATATGTTACTTAAATTTAACATTTTTTTATGTTTGAAAGTCTTACAATTTCAATTTTAATGACTTTAATAAATTTTTTGTATTTGTTCTCTGTTGTATACCCAATATTTGCTATATAAGATAATAAGTTATTATTTTCTAATAAATGAATGTTTGAAACAGTTCATATTAAAAAGAAATTATTGTTGATTTTTAGATTGTTCATGCTTCTAATACTACTCGTATGAAATTAAAATCCTGCTAGTTATTAATAATAAAAACTTGTAATCAAATTATACTAAATTAAAGAAACTGATAACCTTTGTTGCTAAACAATGAATTTTGTTATTTATTTTTGCTCTTGTAGGACTGTTTTGAAAATCTGTGATGAAGGACGGTCATTGATCTTCGAATGTATTTGATTCTCGAAAAACGAACGCAACCCTCGCAGATAAATCGAAAAAGAAGATTGAGAGAAATTGGGTGAGATAAGAAGCGTGAGAGGGAAATCTTTCTTTTTAAGCCAGCATCTGGATTCCTCCCTGATTTCTTCCGGTTCAAAACCATTTGATGATATACCTGCTGGGTATATCTCGTAAATTCGTTGGATAAGAGAAATGTATTTTACAAAGAAAGGGGCCATAAATTGTAGATCTTTCATGTTTTTTTTCTGTATACTTTCCATGAAGAAAAGAATAGGGAAAACTACGCAACAGTAGACCACCTTTAAGAGCAGGTTACTTAAATTTATTTGAATATGTAAAAAAATTTGTTTCTAAACCTTTAACCACAATGGTTAACACAATTGGAAGAAATTTTATCAAGATGTCAGGGAGAATAAAAGTGAGAGATAAGAAAACCTGATTTTGAGCATTCTAACCAACGTTGATATTAAAATTTTTAACAAGTTACTGTGCTATTTATCGTTAAAATTATTTTATTTAGAATATTATTTCTTAATATTTTTAACGATGTTGATAGTAATAGATATAGTGATATTTTTAAATTATGCATGGATGAATGTGCTTTCGTCTCTAATTTTTCTACCGGAAGCGATGACATATTCGAAATTCGAGAATGGTCAGGAAACTTACCTTAAGATTGTTTTTTAAAAATATTAAAATCAACGAAATAATGAATATCATTGACAGTTTTTGAAAAGGCGGGTCATGAGAATTTCGAAAACATCGTTGTTTCTTTTCCTGAATGCCGATTGGGTAATTTGGAAAACTCGAAGGAAAGAATGTTGCCAAATTCAAACACATTATTAAGAATTGGTAATAAAACTAACAAAAATTTAACATTTATTGATGTAAAAATTTCTTATTACAGCAAAGTCAGACATATTCAGGAGAATTAACATTTGTATTTTACATTAGCAAAACTGACATTATTGTCAAATATTAATCAAAAATTGTATTTTTAAAGTAGATAAAAATTTTTTTTATCTAAAAAACATATATTAAAAATATATAAATCTTTTAAAGAATTGTCAACAAAATAGTCACATTTAAAAAAAAATAAATGATTTTATACCCAAAATATGAATGCTTATTTTTTTAAATAAATTTCTAAGCAAGTAGGTGCATTTGTAACGCAAAGTATGAATTTCCTAGCAAAAAAAGTCAAATTTTCAAGGAAATAGATAAATTTTCAACAAAATAGTAACATTTTTTATAAAATAAATCAATTTTCAACCAGAAAGAATAATTTTCTACCAAAAAAAGATCAATTTTTAACAACTTACATTCATTCTTAGCCATATTTTGAATTTTAAAGGAATTTTCAACATAATAGGTAAATTTTTAACAACAAAAATAAATTTTTGACAAAAAGTTTAATTAATTTTTAAGCAGATCAATATTCTACCAGAAAAGATAAAGTTTCAACAAAATACAGAATTTTTCAACCAAATATTTGAATTTTCTACTAAAAAAGATAAATGGTCAACCAAACATAAAATAGTTAAATTTTTATTTCAAAAAATCAATTTACAACAACAAAAAAGTTTAATAAAATAGTTACGTTTCGAATAAAGAAAAAAGTTTTTCAACTAAAATGATTAATCGTAAAAAAAATGATTTTTTAACAATGTAGTTTCACTTTCAACAAAGTAGTTGAACATTGAACCAAAAAAGGTGCTTTCGTTCCTATTCAAAAATAGCAAAAATCATGAAAATTCAATCAAATATTTATACTAGAAGAAAAATCCTGAAGCCAGCGTCAAATTTTCTGGATCGTTCAAGCAAGAACTGATTTAAATGCGCTCGAAATGCTAGATTTTTCCGTCTTTCTTTTTATAAAAGCTATTCGTCTTAAAATATAATAATTTTTAATATAAATAGCAAAAATCAACCATTTGTTGTAATTTTTAGTCTTAAAAATTATTATTCGAGTGTAAATAATGCAATAAAAATATAGAAAAATGTTTATTTTTTATTAATTGTTAAAATTCTATTTCAACCGTTATTTAACATTAAAGTTACATGTGCTCATGTTAATCATAAACTCATATACTGCTGTATGCTTCTGTCTTGATTAAATAAGATGTTACATTATATATCTCAAATTTTTCTTATCCTCATCGTACACATAAATCTTACATTTTAGTTACTCTTAAACTTTGAAACTAAAATATTAATATAAAAATAAAATAATTTAATATATTTATGTGTCAAATATGACCAGAAAACGTGATTAATGGAATTTTATAGAAAATTCGAGTCAAATTCAAAAAGTTGAATTTAGCACTTCTAGCCTGATGAATAATTTATCTGAAAATACCTGAAAAATGTATTTTTATGTTTTTTATAAGTTAAAGAATCATATTACAGGTAACGGATTATTGCACACGTGGCAGGTCATAGTATTTTAATGAAAAAAATAATCTGCTAATTTGAAAGAATTGTAAGTAAATAACAAAAATTGTATCATTCATATTGAATCTACTGGAATTTCCTCACTGTAATAAATTAACTTCTGTAAATCATATACTTCTTCAAATTATATAAGATTTTCTCTAAAATCTGAAACAAAATGTTGAAAAAATAGTATAAATTATATTAAAAAATTTAGAAAATTTAGTGAACTATTGTAGCATAGTTACCCCTTCTTTCCCGTTAAAAAAATCAACAAGTATCACATATTATAATAAAATTTTTTGAATTTCATCTAATAAATAAACATCCTTTAAACACAAAATAATAATTCTTGACATTTTTTCTAGAAAATTGTGATATCGAACAACTGCACGTTTTATGTTTGGCACTTCGCAAGGAAAATGTGCTACGCGAAAAAATAAACATTTTATGAATATGTAAATTTTTTCAATTTTCTGTGAAACATTATTGGTCGCCGAGGATAAAAAGAAAAACATAAAAAGGATATATTTTAATAACCATATTCATTTGTTTAGCCAATGATTTTAAAAATGATGGTAAATTTGTTCAAAATTATCTTAAAATTTCAATTTACAGATCTATTAAACAATCGTTTAGACCAATATTTTTTAAAATAACTTTGATAACTCGAATTTTAATGGGAATGATATTATTATTACCTGTTTATATTCTATGAAATGTAGACCAGAGGTACTTTTCACAATGCAGTGTAATATTCACGCACACCTGAAAGCAATTCACAAATCGATTAACTCTAGATGGAATACTCATCGCGCGTGTTTCTCTATTGGGACGTGGCCTTAATTAATTATTGGTTAGGCTAATAAGTCGATCAAACTAATCATTTGCCTGAAACACGCACACGCACATTTAATAGGAATCACGCCATGGTGATATTGTTTTTGACACATCATAATTATGAGTAAATACAATAAGAAAAGGTATTACAATATTACAATAAGCTTTTAGTTTTACTACCCTTTTTATAGTGGTTTTGTGTGCAGACCTTTTTAAATAATGGACTGAGTTTATTTGATTAAAAAAAATCAATCTATCTAGAAAAGTGACGTAACGATGACAATTGAATTTTGAATAACTTGAAATTGCTATATTTATTACATTTGATATTTAAAAACTAAATATAATGAGAGATAATAAAAATTAATTAATGAAAATAAACAAAATTATTCACTGTCGTTAATTTTTTAATACCGAGGGATTGATCATTCGAATTTTAAGTGTACCCCAGATATTAAGATTTTAAAGATTTCACGAAATCGTAAAAGATTTCAGAAGATATGCTTAGGTTTTAAAAAGTTTGAATACATTTCAACTTTTTAGAAACTTTTCAAATATTTCAAAAGATTTTTAATTATTTCAAATGATTTTTAAAAATTTTAAGAGATTTCAAAGCAGAAATAGGATTTTAAGTGATTTTAAGTCATTTCTATAAATTATGTTAACAATAGTAAAATATCTTAAAGACTTTTATAAAATGTCTGTAAATTTAATCGATTTGAGAAGATTTCCAGGGATTTTTAGAGTTCTTATAAGATTTAAAACGATTTCAATGTGTTTCAAAATACTCCAAAGCACATCACAAAACTTTGAAAGGCTTCAAGGGATTTAAAGTGATTTCTAAAGACCCTAAAGTATTTTAAAGAATTCTAAAGATTGGCAAATTATTCATAAATAAATCAATATATATATATATATATATCATTATATTATTATATTATATTATATTATAATACTGAATATATTATGTTATTTTTAAAGATTTTGAGAGGTTCACACGCTTTAAATTGATTTCTAAACATTTAAAGAAATAGGGTTGTTGCATAAATATTAGATAATATATTTTTTAAATATTGCATACGATTCTGAAAATGTAAGTACACCTATACAAATTTTTTGAATTCTTTAGTAACGAAAAAAAAAATTGAAGAAAAGTATCGCAAACTCCACATGTCAACTTTTGGGATATTTGCATTGCCACACTTATCGAATCCCGGTGTTAGTGAAATTCTAATAATTTTGAATACACTTTTGGACCACCTGATACTTTTTAAACACGTTTTAAATGATAGGCTTAAAAATAGGTTATGTTTACTCCAATCACTAGCGGACATATTAATTCTTGCATCAACTGCGCTAATCAGATTAATGTTTACTACGGACCAACCAGAATGCCTCATCTTGCCGCAAATAATTTAAAAGATATAATTTTAAAACATAATAAATTTGACACTTATAAAAAAACTTTCTTAAGTAATTATATTTAAGTTTTATTGCTTATTTAATTCCACTATTAAACAAAATATATTTGAAGATATGCAACAACCCATTTCATAGTGTGTATTTCGATAGGTTTAAGAAATGAAGATTCATTTCATATGATTTCATACGAATTCATGAGATTTTTAAATCTTTTAATTAATAGGATTTCATAAGCTTTTAGAAGATGTCAAAGAAATTTGCGAATTTTTAATAGGTTATAAAGGTTGCGAAAAATTTGAAGATTCGTAAAACCCTAATTTAATACTAAGGCACAACTATTTTAAGATAGAAAATATTTATCTGTAATGTTTTTATAGAGTTTTTGTCCAGTAAACTATTAGTAGCCATTGTCTAATACACTGCCATTTTTAGGTATTAGAACTTATAAGTAAAGTGTTTAATTAATTAAAAATGCATATTTTTGACTAGCTCAGACATTTTCAGTGCTTAGTGCTTAAAATATGGAAATAATAAATTATCGAGCACATAGCACGCGTGTTCGTTGGCTAGTTGTTGAAAAAGTTTGCCACAAGTTGAAGTTTGATAAGAAAATGAACACAGTCGCCAACAAATAAAGAATGTGGTTTTCAGAATTCGCTGAATTTTATTAGAATCTCTTTCGACGAGAAGGCAATTTCTGCACTTGGATGAGACTCCCCTGTGCCTGAAGCGGCTTGACGTTGGGCCAGAATTGGTTACACCCTACATACATGCTTACGTATAACATCGCTTATTAATTTCCTAGAGTGGATTATCTACTTGAGGAAGGTCTATTTCAGACTTTAACGATATTTGTAGGTTATCTCCAGAGAAACATGATTATAATTAAAACTACTCTCGAGAAGACTAGACATCCAACTCAGCTCTTTAATATGTCATCATTGATAATAGTGAAAAATCCCTGGTGCAAATCGAAAAATCTCCTGTATTTTTCAAAATGTTTATATTATCCTAATTTCAATAATACGAAAGTAATCTTTTTGAGCATATTGGAGGGGTAAAAACTTCTCTAAGAAGCTGATTAAAAAAAAATATGAATACCTAAAAAAATTGCTTTGAAATTTCATCAATTTTATTCAAACATGTATAAAGTGTTTGCATTTCAGAGAAAACAAATATTTTTTAAAAAGTACTAAAACCTCTATTAGAACAAATCTGTGACGATGAAACGGCACATCCTTCAAAGTGCTGAGCAAATCAGAATAATAGTACTTAGTAGCTCCATTGACTAACGTATCCAGCTGACGAAAAATTGTCTGACCATCTTACATGTCGACTTTTGTCACATTAACCTGCGACACTTTGGAAATCTCGGTTTTAGTAAAATTTTAAAAATTTTTATCAATTTTCAGACTCTTTTATATAATTTTATATCACGTTTTAAATAATAAACTAGGGATCTAGAGTTCTGGAAATTCTTGGAAAGCTGAAAAAGTCCTTGATTTTTTTGACTTGGAAAAATTTGGAAAAGTCCTTGAATTTTGCTCATGATCTTGGAATTGTTATTCTCTTAAAGAAAAAATAAGTTTATAGGCATGTTCTATGCTGCACGAAAAAATAATGTTAAACCGTTTTTTTGTAGGTTTATGAATATAATCATTTATACCTTTTTATCATTTGTTTTTTAAATTTGTGTTGTTTGAAAGTATGAAAACACACCTTTTCAACATTAGACTTCATTTTATTACCGTGGAAAATCCCAAAGGTAAAATAGATAATATTAAAAATGTTTTCATTAATTTCTGAGTTTTTTTAACTTTAAAAGCAATTTAATGACATTTTTTCAAATTCTAATACTTTTTTACTTTTAATATATTTAAAGTGTTGTCGTAGGTTTTTTATTAAAGAATCGTGTTTTTAGTTGAAAATTCGTTTTTTTTGTTGTTAAAAATTTAAATATTCAAGTTGAAGATTCATCATTTCTGTTGGAAATTTATTTCTTTAGTTGATAGTTTAACTACTTTGTTGAAAACTCATTTTTTTTTTGAAAAATTAACATTTTTAAACTAAAAATATAACTATTTAATTCTTGCTTGAACAGATTTTTTTAAAATTGAAAATCAAACTGTTTGTGTAACAGACAAAACACTTTGTTAAAAAAGATTTTGTTGTTAAACATTCATCCCTTCTGTTAAAAATTGAACTATTTTGTCCAACTAAATATTTTATTCAAAAATAAATAAAACTAAATAGTTCATTTAAGAATTCACGTATTTTGTTTAAAAAATTATATTTTTTGGTACAAAACTTATTTTCTTAACTAAAAATCTGTCACTTTGAGAATTCATTTACGTAGGTTTAAAATACAACTATTTGGTTAAAAAATCGTCCGTTTTTTTTAAATTAAATATTTTTGAAAATTCAACTCTTTGCTTTAAAACATATTTATTTCTTTGAGATTAATTTTTTTATTGTATGAAATATCTACTATTATATTTTCTGCTAAAAATTCATTTTTTTGATGAAAATTCAACTTTTTGTGTTAAAAAATCAACTGTTTTCAGATAAAATAAATAATTTTTTGTTTAAAAATTTGATTATTAGCACAGAAAATTCGTCCTTTTGGATTTAAATTTTATCTCTAATTGTAGAAATGTATATTTTTAATTAAAGTAAATAAACATTTTTTAAATTTGAAGCGATTTTTATACGATTTCATATTTTTCACTATAAGAATTGAGTTCTGCTTCAGCACTAGGAAAAATTTTATATTAGCTTTTGTTGTAGCTGGGAATTTAACTGCTATATTAGCCCAATCCAATTTTAGCCAATTCCAATAAAAATCTCATTACACATAAATGTTGTTAAAGTTGAAGAAATTAAAGAAAAATAAGATACTTCGAAATATATTCTAGTGTAGCTTCGCGGTTTTTTACGGCGATAAAACTAACAAACACAAAAAACGGGGTTTTGACCATAATATCAGATTTTTGGGATGTATGATAAAATTCGCATTCGAAACTTTTTAACTTTCACTAGTTCTACAATTTCTACTGTGTTTCGTGAAGATCTTTTTCACTGTAAAAAGGGGGGTACCTAGAAAAATAGATTTTTTCATCCTACTAAGCCCAGAAAAGTCCCGGATTAATTTTTTATTGCTAGACACCCTGAATAAACCTAAGAGAAATTATGTATACTCACATTACTACCGGCCATAATAATTTCCCCAGCTACTGCGGTAATCAGACTGATTTTTACTTCCGACGCTGGCCCAATCAGAATGCCTCATATTGCCGCGATGAATTTAAAAACTATACCTTTTAAACACTAAAAAAAATATTATAGACTACTTTAAAAAACTTTTATCAAGAAATAATATTTAATTTTTAGAGCTCTCTTAATTTGAGTAGGAAAAAATATATTTGAAAATATGCGACAACTGAAGAAGGATCAATATCATCAACAAAAAGTTGAAAAAGGAAGTGCTAGGATGTATTTTTGAATGCGGATAATTTTGTGCTTTGTTCGAATTCCGAAAACAATATAACAAGAGTTATCGATGGAAATACAACCGTAAACTACATGCCCGAAATTTAAAAAAAATCCATTAAGAAGAATACCAGAAAGTCCTTCCTGATAGTGCAGACCACCAGTCAAAATCTAACAGAAATGATTGTTCATAAGCATTTAAAAATAAATAAATTAAGAGTAAGTTTTTCGTCATCATTTTCGGCAAGAAATTTGATAATTTTTATATAAAAGTAGTAAAAAAGTTTTTAGCTGATATTTTATTGATTTATTATTAACGCGAAAGAAATGGCGAGACAAAAAATTAATGTTCACTATTTTAGAAGCATGTTGGTACCAAAAATGTAAAAGAAATATCTTATTTGTTTACTTTTAAAGAAATAAGCCTTTTTTGCGATAACAAAGAAGTAAGCAACCTATATGAATTATATTAATTTTGTGTAGCTAGTCAGATATTATACTCCATTACTATTAATTACTGTCAATCGGAAGAGAGTAATAGGAATTTTGAATTTTTTGCGATAAAAACGATATTTCGTTTTTAGTTAAAAAATAATATAAAAATGTATAAAATGGATTTGTTCTTAATATATATATGCAAATGTGTGTAATTTTTTTCCTCAATTTCTTATACAATAATTTTTTATCAAATATATTTATATCTTTCATCTTTTGTACATAATTTAATAAAAACATCTTTTATAGTGTGGCAGTGAAATAGGAAGCAGAAATATATTTGCCAAAAGGTTTTTTTGATAATGAAGTAATCCTAAAATGTCTTGCTTATTCAAACAAAAATGCGAATCTTCCGCAAAAACTGACGTAAAATCAATGATTTCCTCTATATTTAAAGATTTACGAGAAGGTGTAAACAAAACGCTACTTAAAAAAAGTATCAAATATATCTTTGTAAATATATTACAATATATTATTAAACTGTTAATACGTTAGTCTTGTCAAATATTTGACAATCATTTCTGATAATAAAAAAAATATATTACAAAGTCTTAATTATCCTTTTTTGACATAGATGACAAAGTAAACTCAAAATTTAAAATAAAATATTTCAGTATTTAAATATCTTAACTTATTAGGTTATATAAATAAAAAGAAATACCATACTTGTTATATTTTTCTAATTTAAAGAAAATTGTAATAATGTTTCTTTTGTCTACATAGTGTGAGCATATTATGAAACAAATTATGTATAATTTTTTAACATTACTCGTGTATGAAAGTAAAAGTTGCCATTACCCTTGAAAAAAATCTTTCTACTCTTATTATATAATTTTTGGACTTAAATGCACTTACATAATTTTAAAAATATTTTAAATTGTGAAAAAAGATTTTCTGTTGCTTGATCAGATTGATCAATTCGACGATAAGTTCGTTTCAATGAGGTCGTTTTTCTGATCGTGTCGTTTGGATGAATCATTATTTGTGAATAGTAAAATACGAAATATTTGTTTGAATCAATATTTTTTCCTAAAATTGAAATATCTAAAACTAATATTTAGAAA
>JAUELO010000276.1:4111492-4122761 GCA_032357855.1 Amphibolips quercusostensackenii | reverse complement strand
CAGAGTGGGTGAGGATCACTGTGCCTGATCAACAAAGTAGGACGTCATTTACTGTGCGAAAGGTACGCCTGGCACCTGAGATGTATATTTCCAGAACGTTGGAAACAACGAAATCCACCGAGATCTAAATACTCGGTGAAGGTGGCCGGATTCAGAGTACTACCTTGAGAATAAACACGGATGTGGTGCAGTAGGCTTTATAGCTTAAGCGCCAGAGGGGGCAGGGGGGGTAAAGGGCACCGCACACATTAAGTTAAATAACTAAACTATTTATAGTGTACAGCTTCTCAGTCGTAATGTATACTCCTGGGTTCTCTTTCTTCAATTGGTTTATTTTTTTTAGAACAATAAAAGTAATTTTTTTAGTATTTTTCTGCAAGTGCAAATCTTCGAGATGTTTCTAATTCTCTTATTGAATTAACCAAGGGTGATTATTAAATGGCTTTCAATTTTTCATCCATGATATTTAGAATTCATACGCATTCAGTTAAAGAATGCTTCTTTGTGAATACTTCAAAGTTAAAGCTGCTTAATTTTAAGGAGGTTCAGCTTTAAACTTTTTAATATTTAAGGCTTTATATGAAACTTTTTTTAATGAACTACATTTAATTTGAAATCGTTTTATTTCTGAAATATGTTGTTTTTATGATTGTTGAATTGTTAATTCTCAAGAACTGGGTACTTTTCTTCATAAAATTGTATAGTTTCAATGAAAATTGTTGTCCCTTTGAATAAATACTAAGAATTATATCACTTAAAAAAGTCTAAATCATATTTTGTTACATTTCTCGCGTTCATAAAAAATATTATTCACTAACGAGGTCCATGATCAAGCACAAATATTAAGTTTCCTAAAAAGCAAAGAAAATGTTTATTCACCATTTAAAAAATTTTAATTCTCCATTTAATGAGGGTTTATATTTTTTGATTTAAAAAGGAGTATTAGTATTTCATATGCTTCATAAGAGAAAGAAATGTTAAACGGGTCGTGTTCTGAAGCAATTTTCGCGAATGGGCGCTATTTGATACGACCAAGAAAATAGGATCTGCAGAAAGTTTCGCAATTTTGGTTAGAAGCTCTTTCTTTAAAATCACACTTTCGCTTTCCTGTTTCAATGAGATGACTATCTTTGCAGTTTAAATAGCAGAGGCTGCACCTAGTGATTTTCTGGTTTGAACGCCGATGAGAAAAAAGGAAACGAAAAAGACCACTTCATGGCTTTTATTTGGATCCTCAATTTTCGCCAAAGCAAAAAAGCATCCAGGAGAGACAACCTGGTCCAATTTCTTCTTCCTATATAGCAAACAGATTAGAGGTGGGTGCTGCAAAAAGAGGTGGTGAACTCAAGGGAGGAAATCCGGAAGACATCCAAGCTTCAAGCACTAAAACAGACTCATACCATGTATCGCATCCTGGCATAGATTCCATTATATACGGGGTGATTCATAATTATAATTTATGACCAAAATATCGTTCTGGAAAATAGAAATAAAATAGGTGCAGTTACGCTTGGCTACTTTTTTGAAATAAATAACATTAACAGGTGAAGTCTGGAGATCCTTTAAAAATATAGAAAAGAGATACTAATCTGTATACTTAAAGAAAATAGAAACATTTTTATCGTCTGCTTTAAAGCTTCTTCTGCCTAAAAAATTTTTTTTTATCTCAAGAATTGTTAAGAATATTAAAACCGTGCTATCTTATTTTCAATAAATTTGTATTTCACATTTAACGGGTGAATATTTAACACAAACTCAAAATACCGTAGAATGGGACCAGGCGATTTTTTTCAGTTTTCTACAATAATTTGCAAACATGTGTTTTAATAAGCTATTGACGCTTTAGACATATGTAAAATCTATAGCTATTTATCATTGCTTGAAGAGAGAGGAACTTAACTTCACAATGTGACGTGAAGTCGATCCCTTATAAAAAACTGTACAAGAAAGTGCTTGGAAAAAAAGTACAGAAAAAACAATTATCTATAAGTTTTCTTGTAATTTTGACGTAAATGAAGCTATTAAAACGTATGGCAACGAATTAGAACATAAAAAAATTTATTTTCACGAACTTTTTAACGAATTCAGGGAATCTCATTAAATTTCAAAATATTTATGTTTTTACAGAATTTCAAAAATTCCGAGGATTATAAAACATTTCATCAAATCCTAAAGCATAATAAGGGATTTCCACAGTTATTAGAGGATTTGAAGGGATTCTCAGGGAGCTCAATCGTCCTGAAGGGATTTCAAGAGATTATATAGATATTCATGGAATTCAAAATTTTTTAGGAATATTTACATGGTTTGACAAATTTTAAGGGATTTACCAATTGTTCAAGACAATCATAGGATATCAAAGAATTGCAAAGCTATCCAGGAATTTGTTAAAAGTATTCAATATAATATATTTTGTAATAAAAAATTAATAAAACAAAATAATAGTGATATGAGGAGTAAGCGAACAAAAGTGCGATAAAACCATTTGAGGTAATTTTTCAATATTTAATGATACACTGTAGTTTCAACTTCATTGATCAAAATGAAATTTTAAATGTGCTATTATAATCAGTCAGGCTGTTAAACAAAATGAAATACAAAAAAAGCTTCTTTATTTAATATTGTCTTGAAAATTTTAACAGTCATTATATAAATTTACCAATCGTATTTATTCAAAAATTTGCATAAATTTGCGAAAAATAAAACAATCGCTTCCGCTTACATTTGGATTTCCTCGATTTAGGATTAAGGCCGCTGCAAGCCCTGCCTGAAACCACTCTTAAATCGGAAGTTGAGCGTAATTATAAAGAAAATATTTGATCCGGCTTACCCCTCGCGTGCTGCTTAGCCCCATTTTACTGTACCACAAGAATATGATAAAAAATAAAAACTCTTTTTTTATTCAAATTAGTTTTTCAATTTTAAACGAGTCACCCGGTACCAAAAGCAAGTAAATGAAAGTTTCAAAGCGCACAGTGAGTAATATGTGAATTCTGCACTCCACCTCATTCCGGAGGCGTTCGATACTAAGATGGGTCGACGCGCTCAGTTCAATGAAAATTGGAAAATTTTAGTTTACATCCAGAGTTACGGCGTCAATGCCGAAGCCAACATTGTTGGACGCCATTAGCCAGAGTTTGAAAAAGCGAACGATGGGTTCCTGTAACGCCATTGACCGGCATAATTGAATTTTTATGGATGGCAGACTTCAATGTTTCTGCCCAAGATGTTGAATAATGGAATCAAGTGCCTCTCAAACTCCACTGAAGCGTAGAAAAATATAATTTATTCTTTTCAAATCTAGATGAAAAGGTACGAAACGTTTTCAAACATTGATGCGTATTGATTGAATAATGCCAGATAAATAAGTAATTTTATAGAAAAATGAAAACTTTGTAGAACTAACTTTCATGAAATTTATCTGACTGTAAATAAACATCATTTTTCAACAATGAAAAAATAAAATTTAAATATTTTAGCTGAACGTAAATGAACTTTCAGCCAAGAGTTAAAAAATTTAATAGATATTCTCTACAAACAATTTCCAACATTTCATGTTACATTAAGTGTTTTAACTAAAAATTCGCATTATCAATATTGTAATTTAAACATTGTTAAATTCCATAAGATTAATTTTTTTAAGAGTTTAGGAGTACCAAAAACATTTGGTCTACGCTGACCGAATTCCTGTAAATCTAGCATTTATTCTACGATCACCAAATTTTTGTATACCTGGACAGTGGGCATGACCTTTAATTTTTAATGTTACAGTTTAAAATATTTGTTTAAAAATGTTTTTATTGAACAGTTTTTATAACTATAAATCTGTTCACTTATCAATACTTATACATATCAAATATGTAATTCTAAATTATTTTAAGTAATTCTTGATTTAACGTAAAATTGTATAAATTCAAAAAAGTTGTACTTGAAATCGTCCGACCATTTTAATGATTGTTCTATACTAATCACTGTAGATTTTCAAATAAAACTAATTAATTGGAATCATAATATATAAATCACAATAAGCGAAAAAATAATAATAAGCGGGATGAAGAAGTAGGCCCTTATTTAAAATTTCAATTTTTTGAAATTAAATGACAAATATTTAATTAAGGTCATTAAAATATTTTTATGTTAAAACAATGATTAGATCTGCATTTAGAGCCTTTGCATATAGGTAAATTGAGATTTATTTTTGTTTTTATTTATAATTTAATTAATAAAACAAGTAACTTTCAGGTAATTTAGTATAATTTTTAAATTAAAAAATAATGGGAATATCAATTATTATCATTTCTACAACTAACTTCACGCAATGAAAATACATTTTGTGTTACCGGATAACAAAGTTATTCAAAACATGTTTATCATTTGGAAGTACATTTTCGCGTGCTAATAACCTAACAATCCAATGTTTTACAGGAAAGAAGTACACATGTTTCAACACATTTTCTTCATAAACTCACCTGCAAAATATGTTGTTTTCCAAAAATAATAAACCTGTGTTAGGGACCGCCCACAATTTACGTAACAAAATTGTGGCTATTTGTGACCCTCCTCTCGTTCACGACAGTTTTTTTGATTTTATCCCTCCCCCCCCCCTTCCTCGAAAGTAACGTAGCAGTTTAAATGCCTGGAATTTCAAGTCGAAATGTATTGCATTCACAACTAAATATTTTAATTCTCACCAAAAAAGATTTTTTAGCAAAAGAAAAGAATTTTTAAGCAAAAAGACAATAGAAAAGTTTATTTTTAACCATGGCAGATGACTTTTCTACCAAAAAAACTGAATTTCTAACATGAAAGGACGAATTTTTAACAATATAGTTGAATTTCCAACAGAAAAATTTAACTTAAAAATAGATACTTGAATTGTTAAATAAATAGGTCAATCTTCAACATACAAAGGCAAACTTTTAACCAAGAAGAATTATTTTCTACGAAAAGACAAATTTTCAGCAAAAAAAAAAGAATTTTACAGTTTAATACATGAATATTTCTTAGTAAAAATTTATTATTATAGATTTTGTATTATGAAAATCAACTTTTTATAGAAAAAAATGATCTTGAAATCTGTAATTATGAATTTTAAACAAAAAAATTAATTTTAAATAGAGGAAGATGAATTTTTAGCAAATAGTTGAATTTTTAACTGAAAAAGATAAGCTTATAACTAAAAATGGAATCTTTAAATTTTATGTTCAAAAAATTCATTTTCAACGAAGCAAAAAAAAAATTTTTAACAATTTGTTTTTAACTAAAAGACAAATTTTTAACAAAATAGGTTAATCCTCAAGAAACAAGATTTATCTTTTACCAAAAGACTAATTTTCAACAAAATAGATAAGTTTTTTACTAAATAGTTTAATTTTTAACTTATAAAGACTGAAATTTTAACAAAAGAGTTGTAAAATTTTCTACAAATTGAATTTAAATTTTAAAGAATTTTTTTGAATTTTTAAGAAAAAAATTTGCATTCTTGGTGCACACGATACCTTATATAAAGGTATGATTTACATGTTTATTATGTCTAAAATTTGAGGTTATGTTGAGGCGTCTATAATCGTAAACGGACGACTACAAATGTGGGTGCGCGCAGCACGATTATTATCCCATTATCATCCTAGGAGTGTTATAGACTCATTATTGTACTCCGCGCATGCGCATTCGCATGGAAACTAAAAATCCGTTAATAAAACGCGTGAATCATGCCTGGTTTACATAAAAAATCTTATTTTTTAAATTATAAATCAATTCTAAAAATTAATTGTATCTACCAATTAGATCTTTACCTTTATTTCAAACGCGATGAAAAAAGTTAGTGAAGGGACACGTTACCGGATGACATTTCTTTATATTTAATCGAATTTATTTTAATACAGAGTAGGCTAAAAATTATTGGAAATTAGTGTATTGTGGAAAAAGGCTTAATGAAACCCTGTAAAAAAATTATGCCTCCAAATGAGACCGTATATTGATCCAGGAACATGATATTTTCAACTTTTTTATTTTCACCCATATTTCAGTATTTGATACTAAAAAATTTTAATCGTTTGAATTTATAATGTTAGTTTTTCCTTTATTTTTCACATAAAATGACATAGTGAAATAAAACCCGTAAATGAATTCAGAAAGAAAATTCCAGGTAAAATTCCCTGAATCCAGAAAAGTTTTCGAGTTTCGCCGCTAACTGCGATTAAGTACCAAACACGATACAAAACTAAAGTCCTAATGTAATAGAAAATGACTACACGAAACGGTCTTGGCAGATTCCTAACACTTGATTTTATAAATTCGATTGTTTTGTGAAAGTGCATGCTACTCTTTCGGGTACAAGTTTCATAAGTTATTTACTCAGTACATATATACGTAACTCCAACAGCTATTGGATAACTCTTATTTTTTTAGACCAGTACTCTAGTAATCCGATTGCTTTTGCATATTTAATCATTTCATTTTCAAGCTCAAATATTCGTAGTATCTTTCTCCTCTTATCTTCCATTTATAGCTATCAATTTTCTAGCCTGTGTATTATATAGCATAATTAATTAAACATAAAATACAATAGCACGTTCAGTATAGTCCATGAGCTTCTAACTCGAGCTTTAAAATAACCTTTCTAAAGTTTTTGAAAAACAATTTGAAATGTGATCTTCTTGTGATGAATAATAAAGTAAATACAATCCTGCAAATGGCTTTCTTATTTCCTAGTGGAAAAGATTAGTTACAGTCAGACAATACACTAAGATAGAATATTTGATCCTTGCTAATGGAACATTAATCTTCTCTTCACTTGAAATCAAAAGTTACTCAAGCGGTCTTTTGGCGTACGTTCAGAGAAAACTTCTAGTCGAATTAGAAAAAAATTATGTTCTTAATTTAAAACAAAAATTTGTTTACATTCTTTTATGCGAAATGAAACTCATTTTTCTTTTTTAGGAATTATTCAATTATTTTTATTGGCACGGAAAAAATATAAGTTATCTATCGATATCAACAGATTACATCATTTCTTGGAAAAATATAACTAAAATAATTGGATTTTGATAGGGAGCTTCATGCCTTATGACATGGATATTTTATTTCCTTAAATTTAAAAACATTTTGTTTCTATAAGTTAAGAACCCATTGGTCGCAGCTTCAGACATCCCGATGAAAAAATTTCCAAAACAATCTTAGTAGTGCAGGAATTCAGATTCTTCACGCAAAGAAACAATTTTCATAAAACATCAATTTCGCACATCTTCAGAATGTGGATTTTTCACATTCGCTGCCAAGAAGATTTCTCGGGTTCCATTATACCTTCACATTAAATTTGCTCTAATAATTCAGGCACATTCTAACACGGGTGTTAGATTTTTTTTTTTTATATGTGAAATAAAATTATTGAAATTCTCTCACTCATTGTTATTGATTACCTGATTGGTTGCATACTGAGTGAATGTAACTTTAAGTGCCTGTTTTCAGTTTGTTCTTTTGTATTTACTAGAATTTTGTGAATCGCAGTTTCCAAAGATTTTCAAGTTTAAAAATTTATTTCTCAAAGAGAAAAATTAAATGGTAAATGATTCTTTAATGATAAAGGCAACAATTCTGTTCTGAATTTCAAAGAGATAAGAAATAAGAATTCATGGACAAAACTTGGTACCAGTACCGGCAATTATATTTCTGGGGAAATTTAAAATTATTTAGGTTCTAATTTAAATGATTAGGTTTAAGCTTTGAAAATTTCAAATTATGTCGGAAAAGAATCTGGAAGTTTTAAAAAAAAGTTTTATAATTTTTCTATGATTTAAAAAATTTGTTTGGAAACCTTTAAATTACTTTAAAATTTTAGAAGTTTTAAGAAAACAAAAAAATAAAAAAATAATTAAATATTTAAAAAGATTTAGACAAATTTTAAACAAATTGTAAATTATTGAAAATTTTAAAATAAAATTATTTAGTTATTAATTAAAATTAAATGATTTCCTGAAATTTCTCAGAAGAATGCAGAAGGTTTTGAAGTAAAAATTTTAAATTTTTCGAATTTAAAAAATTGCAGAATTTAAAAGAATATTCGGATAAATTTAAGGAAAGTAATTTAAAACTTATAAAGATTTTAACCAATAAAAAAAAATGTAGACTTTTGAAGATTTCAAACAAAAATTGAGAAGCTTTTTAAGAATTTTAAAATGTGTTCAGAGAATAAAAAAATTTTCTCAGATTTCTGAGAAAATTTTCAATGATTTTTTACTTTACGAATTTAATGTTAAGAGAATATATATAAAGTTTTTACAAAAAATTTCAAAAGATATTTAAAATTGTCGAAAAAGAATCTGAAAGAATATGAAGCAAAATGCTTCAATTTTACAAAACTACAAAATCTTAGAAAAAATTAAAATAAATTTGAGAGGTATTGAGAAATTTTCAAAAGATACAAAAATAATTTGAAAACATTTCAAAAAAATTTAAACAAAAATTAGATTTTTGAAGTTTTTTTTTGGATTTTAAAGGTTTCAAGATAATAAAAAAAAATCTTAAGATTCTTGGGAACATTGAACGTGATTCTTGATGTTTTCTAATGAATTTTAAGAGAAAATTTAAAAAGATTTATAACATTAGAAAACATATTAAAATTTATCAGAAACGAATCCAGAAGATTTACAGACAATTTGAAAAATATTCAGAGTTTGTTTACAAAATATTTAGGAATTTTGAAAGTTTTTAAGAAATTAAAAATATTTTAAAACTGAAAAATTTTCTAAAATGTACAAAATATTTTTAAATTTTTTAAACCCTAAAAATTCCACACTGAATTAAAATTTTCCTAATTTTTGAAAAATTCTGCAAAATAAAAAAAATTACGTTCCTTGATACTTTCTCGACATATCTTAAATATTAAACAATATGTTTCAATTTTCTCGAGTAAGCTAGGCAGATTATATTTGAAATTTAGAAATTAGAATTAGACAAACATTTTTTTTCTTACTTGACTGAAAAATCTTATTTAGTTGAAAATTTGTCTTTGTGGCTTGAGATTTAAACTATTTTGTAAAAAGTTAAACTGTTTTTTTAAAAATGTACTTTCTTGGTTGAAGATTCATCATGTTAGTTCAAAATTCATCTTTATGGTTTTGAATGTCACTTTTTTGTTGAAAATCCAACAATTTGTTTAAGAAATCAACTATTTTGCTGAAAATTTATTTTTTTAAATGAAATTGACTGTTTTTGATTTTAAATTAAAATCTTTTTCGATTGAAATATCAAGCTTTACATTTTTTGTTAAAAATTAATATTTTTTGGTTGAAAATTGAACTGCTTTATTAGGAAGTCATTTTTTGTTGTAGATTCATAATTTTATTTGAAAATTCGTCCTTTCCCACAAAAAATTTATGTATTTGGTTGAAAATTTGATATTTTTTTATACGCATATTTTTTGGTAAAAGAATATTTCTGTCTAGTTAAAAATTCGTCTTTTGTGTAAAATATTTGATCTTTTTTGGTTAAAAATATAACTTTTTGAAAATGAACCTGTTTTGGTTAAAGCTCACTGTTTTTCATTTTAAATAAATACCTTTTTTGATTAAAATATTAAATATTTGATTTTTTTGAGAATTCCTCTTTTTTGTTTAAAAATGTTAAGTATTTGGTTGAAGATTAACTCTTTTGTTATTGATTTGACATATCTAAAGTTTTAAAAAATACTTTTGAATTTTTTCAAGAATCTTAGATAACTTATACTTATATAACTCTCAAATACACAAACGTAAAAAATAAGTAATATTTTGAAGTTTTATTCTCAATTAAAAATTATTTTCTGCCTCAAATCAAAGAATTACATGCTAGTTTATTTAAAAATAAATTTACTAGATGAAAAAAGAGTAATCCAATTTTCTTATTAAAAGCTAAAAGATTTTTCTCAAAGTTCCTGAGCTTCTAAGGGAGAAATAGTGAATTTTAAAATTGTAATTGTACATCTTAGTAAGGTTGAGTTAGGTAATATGTTCACTTGATCAAGAGCTTTTTCTAAAACGTTATCCAAGAAGACCTTGTCTCATTCTCTCGGGTCCACAAAAGCGTGTTAAATCCATTTATTTTTCTAAAGCGAAATAAGGGCATTCTCTGAAGTTAAATAGCTTTTCACAATAGAGTGGATTTACAAAAGAAAAATAGTCCTGTGGCTTTTCTGTACATGAGAAAAATCATAAATTCAGGTTCTTTCTAAATGTTCTTGCAAGTGAAATAGAAATCCCCTGACATGAGGAATCAGAAACTGAAAAATAAAGCGTTGGATGAAGGAACACATTTTAAATTTTAAATCTTTTCTTAAGTCTAAAAACCTAAAAAAACAAAAATTGCATGAAATATTTTTTTAATAAAAGTAAGTTTTTTAGATAAAAAATACCACTGCAAAGTACTATGGATGCATTCACTGTGGGTATATTTAATTGTACATTTTTGTGAGCATTATTATTATTTTTCTGTTAGAATAAACAACTATTTAATTAACAATAGTGCTATATTCAGAATCAAAACTAACGTTTCCTTTATAGAAACAATAAAAATTTTTTTTTTAAACTTTCTAAATAGCTAAGAAAAGACTTTTTTTGGGTTTCAATCGTGTGAAAAAATAAAAATCTTGCCGAAAAACCCGAAAAAAATTTTTTATTACAATGAATCATCGTGAAAGCATTTAATCTATTTCTGAATAGCTATTGATTAATTAAAAATGGTCAGCGAAAGTTCTTCAATAGAACAATCTACGCGTCTCGAAGATGCGAACAGAATATCATATTCCTAATTTTAAAAAATCCTTTTATTAACAAAGAAAATAATTGTCTTAACAAATTTAAAAACAATTTTAGTAGTTATGGTAGATCATGAAAGGTTCTTAATATGGGCAATCGATGCGTCTCGAAGACGCAAACATAAATGCCATATACATTACTGTTGTCTCCCAATATTAACAAAGTTTTCCCTATATGAACAAAATAAGCAGTATATTTTTAAAAATTGGTCAATCGGTATTGCTAGATCTTTAGAGGTCATAGAAGGTTCGTCAATAGGTCCTTGACACGTCTCGAAGATACGAATAGACATGTCGGATGCAGTACTGTAGTATTCCTAATATGGACAAAGTTTTTCTCATACTAAGAAAATACATCTATTTTTCTGAAACTTAATAAACTGGTACTGGTTGGTCATAAAAGGATGGACAGTAGGTCAATTAATGCGTCTCAAGGACGCGAACAAATACACTACACATAGTATTGTCAGATTTTGA
>JAUELO010000276.1:4077845-4087942 GCA_032357855.1 Amphibolips quercusostensackenii | reverse complement strand
TAATAAAAAAAATTTGTAAAGTTTAAAGATTTTCGGTTAAAATGGGGACATTATGTCTTAATTAAAAAAAATAATAAGAATTAAATTTTCAGTTAAAAAAATTAAAATTCAACAAGAAAAATCCACAAGATAGTTTAACTTTCATCCAAGTAGTTGCATATTTACCCAAATAGTTGAATTTCTCACTATAAGTAATTAATTTACAACCAAAGATGTATTTTTCTACCTAAAACAACGAATTTCCAACGAAATAGCTTAATCTTCAGTCAAGGACATGAATTCTCAACAAAAAAAAATTATTTTTTCACAAATTAGTTTAACTTTATAGCAAACTTTTGAATTTTCATCTAAAAACGCTACATTTTTAACTAAAAAAAGACATGCATTTCAAACAAATAGTTAACTGATGATGAATCTCCAAAAAAAAGCTATCTAACAAAAGACATGAATTTGCAAACCAAAAAGATGAGTTTTCAACAAAAGAGTTGAATATTCATTCAAAAAAGATTCTTTAATAAAAAATTTTTTTAAAAATCTACCAAATAGTTTCATTTCCAACATAAAAGTTAACTTTCTGTGAAAAAAGTTCAATTTTTCACCCAAAAAAATTAATCTTCGAGTTAAAAAAATAAAAATTTTCTTTGTTCGGAAATTAGATATAAGTGAATTTGTTTATAACAATAAAAATTTTAGATCAACTTTGATTTTTTGTCTCAAGAAATTATTTTTTAGGTGAAAAGAAAAATGTCAAACGTAAAATAATTCATTCAAGTAATTTTTATAGGCTGGTTAATTTAAGTTCCGTAGAACTGCGGTTAAAACTGCAGTATATTCCAATACTGTAATATATAACTGCAATATATTCCACCGTATAACGAGCATTAAGAAACATATCAATTTTAATTCATATTTTTATGCTTTTTCAGCTCAAATCTTCAAGGAATAGTAATTTTGTCATATTTCAACATCAAGGGATACGAAAAAATCAGAAAAAAAGAAACTTCATACATTACCACGTTTTTTCATATTTGCCAACGCCTCTTCCTATTTTCCCACGCTCCATCCTTTTTTTCACGTTTTTTCATATTTTCCCACGACTTATCGTATTCTGTTTTCTTAAGTTTTTTATATATTTTTAATGCCATTTTATATTTTCTCTTGCCCTTTTTTTTCTATGCTATTAAAAATTCTTTTACGCTTTTTTCCATGCTTCTTCCTATTTTCCCACAACCCGTCCTGTTTCCCTATGATTTTTATATGTGTTTTTACGTTATTTAATATTTCTTTACGCACTTTTTCCCTCCACGCTGTCTTACATTTCCCTACGCTTTTTTTATATTTTTCCATGCCCCTTTCTATTTTACCACGCTATTTTATATTCCCTTGCGCCTCTTTTCTATTTCTCACGTTATTTCAAGGTTATTCACAAGGTATTTCGCATTTTTCACGCTATTTCGTATTTTTCTACGTTTGTTTTTTATTTTCTCACGCCTTTTCCTTTTTTTCCACACTTTTATATTTTCCCACACCCTTTCTTCTTTCCCACGCTGTTTTATATTTTCCCACGCGCGTGCTCTATGGAAAATATAGAAAATCCATGGAAAATTGTAAAGTAGAGTGAAAAAAGCTGAATTTAAATGCGTGGACAGATGCCTAGGATCATGTCTCTGCTGTATTTTATACTCCATATACATACACTGTTTTTGAGCAAGTCTTGTGAATGGGGTAGATTCATAACAGGGTCAGACTATAATTGCAATATCGTTGTTTTTTCTAAATAGAATACAGTGAACAATCGAAACGTGGTTGAATTCAAAAACTATTTAAAAATCAATATTAATGACCATAATTTTAATAATTTATAAGAACTTTTTGTTACAGGAAAATTTATGAATTAATCTATGATAAAAAATTTTAATAAGTAACTTCTTTAAATTTCGGATGTATTTAAACTAAAATTTGTTAATATTTTTAAGCATTTAAATATGAAAACATTAAAACAAACTATTTTATATACATGCCTTGAAGTATGAAAGTTTTTTGAAATTAAAAAATTAAAAAACTTAAGATATATTAAGTTATAATTAAATAAATATATAATCAGGATGTCAATCATAGACACAATTATAAATCATGATGCTGCCATCTGCAGAAAATCATAAAGATCCCACTCCACAAACTAGAATGAATATTAATATTCAAGATGTCAGCAATATTTCAAAGACAAAGCATTTTCTGCAGTTCTCCTCCATTCGTGTAATTTCCTTTACGCTCTAAAATTTCAACCTAGCGTGCCTCAAATCGTGAATTTAATTCATAAATATTTCCCCCACGTATGATAAATATTACGGAAAACTAAGGAGGACTAATTTATTTTATAACTTATTTATTGCGAATAAGTGTATTATCCGAGATATGAAAAAGGTGTAAAAGTTAATTATTGAGAAAGTAACAAAGATGTAAAACTAAGTAACAAAGAAACCGAAATTGGAAATGCGATTAATGGCACGATCACATTGATTTAATGCATCTTGTCACGAATCCTGCCTCGTTAAGTTCTCCCTCAGGGTAGCTTTTTTCTGCATTTAATATTATTTTCCTCTCGTGGCGATAAAGTTGGCTTTGTGAGGGATCTCGGAACGCAGGCTAATGCATAATATAAATAGGGTATTTTGCAACTAGTCGAGTCTGACTCCCCACTGTGATATTCCATCTATTCGTGAAAGTTTGTGTTGAGGAAGTTGGAAAAATAATATTTACTTTGCGAAAAATCACGATTTAACTTCTTTGAGAAATGACGAAGAAAAAGAAATTAGTCAAGAATAATTTAGATTACTTAAAAAATTATTATCAGATATATATATATATAATATCATATGTTAATTATATATTACATATCAGTATAAATGTTTAAAGGAAACATATTTTACATCTTTTTTGTCTTTTAAAAGAGGACACTTTTTCAGAAAGATTATATCCTTTCCAAAAATGTATGTGTGTCACTAAAATCTTGAAAGCATTGTTGTCGCTTTTCCGCAATGCCCATTGAGTATTTTGAAAAATTCGAAGAAAGGAATGTTGCCAAATTCACAGACATGATTAAGAATTCAGTTCTAGATAAAGGTTTAAGAAGAATGTCACATTTATGTGCAAGATAAAACTGACATGAATTCAAGATTTATTATTGTAACATTTTGTTTAAAACCAAATCCACATGTATTCAGCAGTATTGAAATTTGTATTTGACACAAGCAAAAGTATTTTTTATTTAAATATTAATCAAAAATTGTATTTCCCTATTACTTAAAAAATCACAATTTCAAAGTCGATACATAAGAGTTTTTCTATATTTTTCAAGATAAATATCTGTTGAAAAGATAAAAGAGAATATCTTAGATATACAAATTACTTTAATCAGTCCTTTATCGAATAATCCTGTGAATTTTACATTGATCCGGGTGCTATTTAGTATTTAAAAATAACGATTTTGAAATTTTGTCAACAATTGCTATTTTAAGGTTTGAAAATTTGGTAAGTCTAAGTTGAAGGTATCTTTCGCTATTCAACATCCCTGAATTTAAATTTCAAGTATTGTTTTTATTCAATTTTGTTCAACGAAAATGTTATTGATTGCAAATTCACTGTTTAAAGTGCTTAATTAATTACTTCTATAAATTAGGTGATTTTCCAAAAAACCAAAAATTTATAAACGTTCGTTATTTCGGCATATTCAAAGATAAAAAATGCTGAAATTTCTAAATAATTTGTTTACACAATTTTCGACCTTTATTTCACAAAATAAACGCTGTAACTCTAAACTATCGAGTTTTGAAGTAAAATTATTATATTACAGGATCAAGATGTAAAAAAGCTTAAATTTTCAATGGAGCAAATAAAAACTAACCATTTGTGGTAAGTTTCAATTTTCAAAATCAATCATCTCAATTTAAATAATGCAATAAAAATGAAGAAAATAGATATTTTTAATTTATTGTGAAAACACTAATTTTTACTGTTATTGAACAATAAAGTTACTTTTGCTCATGTCAAATATAAATTAAAATACTATTGTATACGTCTAGCTTGATGAAATGAAATTTCGATATAAAACTTATGTAACGTATATAACTTATAACACGCATAGCGCGAACAATGTTCTAGTTCTCATAAATAAAACGTTTTTTACTATTTTATATTAACTTTTCAATTCCACCAAAAACATATGTGATGCAAAAACTTGGCCAAGTACAATCAATAAACTTTTGAAATTAAATTAAAGAAGCAAAATGAGAAATAATAATTAGCATTTAATGATCACGTGTATTTAGAAATAAGTTTTTTAAATCTTGGTCTGGAATTAAAATTTGATAACAAAATTCAGAAGAACCATTAATGAACAAAATTTTTTAATTATAGCATTTTCGCGGAATTGAATTCGTTTCTCTGTTTGAAATATCATTAAAATTTATTTTAAAAATCCTCTCCTTTCGTTAATAACCTTCTCCTCAATTTCCTTTTATTAATGATTGAGCCTTTAATACATTTAATCTCTCCAAGTTGTTATGATTAAAAGATGTTCTGCAATGTAAATTTTGAAATAACATTTTTTTAAATTATTTTTAAATACTTGTAATCGGATAATCGCAATAAGTGTTTACTCAATTTACTTAACCAACTTTGATTTCACAACTTCATTCAATTGTACTTGGCCAAGTTTTTGCATCGTAAATGTTTTTGATGGGATTTCACTACCTTTTGAAAAAAGGTATGCAAAAATATTATTAACTAAATACTTTTAAGAAAAGCCCTTATAAAGAATTTTAGTTCTCGTCTTAAATTGTTATTTATAGTTAAAATCTTTGAAAATCTTTAAAGAAGTGAAGTGAAATGTAGTAAAAAGTGAAGATTTTTAGAGTTTTATTGGCTTAAATCAAGAACAAGATATAAATAAGATATAATAAGGTATAAATTTGATTTTTTTGCTACAATTTGCCTATGCCATGTTGAAAGTCAAAGTTAAGGTACAAAATTCGAGAAATTGTTGCATTTTTTTTAAACTTCTCATGTGGATTCTTTTCAGAAGGTTAAAAATATCGGTGTAATCGCAGAATAGGGGCATCACCTCTGTGTTGTCTGAAACAAATTTTTTTTGCGACAAATAACTATTGGAATGTTTAATTCAACTATAAATAAAGCGATTTGATGAGGCAACAGTTTCAAATTATTGTTATTTTTGTTACTAGGATGTCTCAAATATGGGTCTCTTACAATATGAAAGTAATCGTATTTACCTCATTGTTTAGGTGCTTTTAAACTTCTGTACGTCCAGAAAGTCTAAAAATAATTAAAATTAAATAGTTTTTGAATCATTATAAATATATTTACATATTGTGTATGCAAAAATAACCCGTTATGTCGACCAGAAAAAAGGAGAGTTTCACGCACATTAGCTGTCACTTGCCACGGGAGGATGCCATCTTGGCTACTCATGGCAATCGAGATACGTGTCGATCTTGATTTGTATCGATACTCAGTTTTATTTTTTATTTTTTGTACATCGAGAATCATTGAAAAGAAGGTTTTTAAAAACTTACCTTAACGAAAACGTAGTCTCTGGTTTTATATTGTCTTTTTTTTTAATTTTTTACATTAGTAACAGATTTTCTTTTTTTATTTCGTTTATTTATCAATTTTCATTTTTTAAATTGTTGATCTATTTATTTTATTCACTTCATTTATTTTATTTGATATTTTTATTTATATTATATATATTTTTTTATCATTTATTAGGCAGTCACCAAAATAATGTTGTTTAAAGCCCTACCTCTTTTCCAACGTAACCTGGGGTCAAGAAGGCATGCACCCTTTTGACTAGTCACAAAAATAATGTTGGTCATACTGCTACCTCTTTTCCAACGTATCGTGGGGGCGGGAAGGCACCTCTTTGACCGGCACCCCTTTGACTAGTTATAAAAATAATGTTGGTCAAACCCCTACCCCTTTTTAACGTATCCTGGGGTCGGGAAGGCACTCCTTTGACTAGTCACAAAAATAATTTTGGTCAAACCCCTACCCCTTTTTCAACGTATCGTGGAAACGGAAAGGCACCCCTTTGACTAGTCATTATTTTTGTGACTGGTCAAAAGGGTGCCTTCGTGTTTCCATGAATCGTTACTTTTAATATATAAATAATAATTATTACCTATTATTACCTAATAAATAATATATATATATATATAAAATTTAAATGAAAATATAAAAAATAAATAAACTAAATTGAATAAATAGATAAGCAATTTAGAAATGAAAATAAATAAATAAAATAAAAAAAGAAAGTCTGTCAACTCCGTAAAGAAAATCCAAAAAAAGAGAATGAAAAACCAGAGAGTTTTCATTAAGGTAAGTTTTTAACAAACTTTTTTCTAATAATTTTCGATGTACGAAAAATAAGAATTCAAACTGAGTGTCGATACAAATCAAGATCAACACATCTCGATTGCCATCAGTAGCCAAGATCCTTTCGTGTCAAGTGACAGCTGATGTGCGTAAAACTCTTTTTTTTTTGTCTACATAACAGGTTATGGCAGCATAAAAATATGTAAATACTTGTTAAATTATTCAAAAAACCACTCAATTTTAATTCTGTTTAGTGTTTGTTGCCTTACAGAAGTTTAAAAGCATCTAAACGATGAGGTTAATACGATTATTCTCATATCGTGACAGACCCATATTTAAGACGTCCTAGTTACAAAAATAACAATAATTGTAAACTTTTGCCTCGTCAAATTGCTTTATTTTTAGTTCAGTTAAACATTCCAATAGTTTGTTGCTGAAAAAAATTGTTTTTTCAGCCAACACAGAAGTGACGTTCCTATTTTGCGATCTAACTAAAGTATTTATATAAGAAATTATTTGACGTGAAATTCAATTAGCTTCGCAAAATTCTTTTTAAAAAGTTTCTCGCTTATTTTTTAAACGTGTAATCACGTTTAAAAGTTAGCAGTGATTTTGAGTACCGCTTGCCATGATCGTGCCGACAGTCTGGAATAATCGTATACAAAGTACATAAAGCTAAGTTCTTTATATTTAGAAAATGAAATTTAAATAAATTAAAAATGACATTATTTGATAATAATTATGCCTTTCTTTTGATGAAAATTATAATTGAAAAAAATATTCATAGAATCGACAATGGTTCTAGTAATGAGAATAACTGGGTTGATACTTATAAAAAATATGACTTATAAGTCACTTTGCCTCATGTTGAAGGACATTCTAAACGTTTGAAAGGACTTCTGACAAAATTCAATATGAATATTTATCCAGAGAATAATAACACACTTAATAAATTCTTACTAAACAAAAAGGGTAATAATAGCGTTGAAAATTTGTCTGAAATTACTTTGATTTCGAATTTAGAAATTTTCAAATATTAACTAGGAAAGAAAACACTTTCAAAATACGTATTAATTAATCTTTTTTTATAAATGAATATAGTAATGTTTTTAATAATCTACATACTATAATCATGAATGTTAAAAAATTAATTAAAGTATTATCAAATAATCTTTCATTAATTCAGATTCAGTTGGATTTTCTCTCCAATTCTTATGAGGCTTTAACTTTACACTATGCTGCCTATTTTTTTAACATTAGCATTATATTTGAAAATATATTGAAATTTAAATATGACGTCTTGATTATTCGACATGGATTTACACTAAAACTAACATTTTTTGTTTCTCAAAATGTTTAATTAAGTTACATGTTTTGTATATTTACTCCTATTAAAAGAAAAGCATCATCATTAGATTTTATTTTTATTGTTATAATTCATTAGGATCACTTTGAAAACGACTTGCAGTATTAGCTAAAAGCTTTGCGTATAATTAATGAACAAGCTTTCTAGTAGTTTCGTTTTATTAAAATTTGTTTGTACATGAAGACCGTAAGACGTAAAAACAAAGACTTTCTTACAGATAGGTAATCTGTTAAACACATAAAATTTGATTTTCCGCAATCATGTTCTAAAATAAACTGTCATTCAGGCTGCAACCTCCTTTCAGAAGTAACGAGGTCTATCAATTTGAAATTCCTAACCATTTGCTTCGCTCGAGAGATGCAAGCTGCAAACCTAAACATTCTCCATCTCATAGAAGAGCTAGAACTAGCAATTTAATGTCTAGCCTATAGGCAAGAATATCTGGTATTTTATACGGGCCATGCGACATATAATACGTATGCAACTTGAGGGAAGTTCTGGAGCATCGATTAAGTTTGGATTATGACATTCAAACAGTACAACAACTTTCTCGTCGCTGTTATGACTGGCTTCCTCGATAACGTCCGGATTTCAATCCCACGCCGCATATCGAGAACGTACAATGCGCTATGCACTACGAATGAATCGCAGCGGCCACGTCTATCGCCTGTGTTCCTCTGATGTTTGAAACTCGGATTAAAGTTGGAAACTCAAGACCAAAAGTTGATTTATCCTCAATCCTTTATAGAGAATGGCATAATTACGTCACAATCCTGATTTATATGAAAGAAATCTATTACATTCTTTTCAAAAGAATTTAATTTAAAGTTTCAAAATTCCAACAGATTTACGTATCAATTTTTCACTCACTGCCGCGAACGCCACCGTTGCATCATAATTGAATGGCTGTACTACTTTAAGCCTCTTATGACTGACTTAAGCCGACTCATACTACCTAAATATTATAGGTCTAACTAAAAATTGATTATTTTACTTGTTATTTTTGACGGTTGGTTTCATATCACGTATTATACTTGCTATCTATTCTGCCTAGCTTTAATTATGTACACTACTTAAATCTTAAATGTTCTTTTATTCTACTTGAAATATTTGATCGCTAATTTTAAATTACTTTATATTACTTGAAGCTTCTTATGACTTACTTCGGATAACTTATACTACTTAAATTCATCAAGTCTTACTTAAAAATGCGTATTCTACTTGCCACTTATGTCAACTGGTTACAAGTGACTCATAGTACAACAAACCCTATACGTCTGGCTCAAAAATAAGTGTACTACCTGTCATTTTTTAAGGTTGGGTTAAAATCACTAATTGTTCTTGCTATCTATGTTGGCTGACTTCAAATGACTTATACAACTTGAATCTTAGGTGTCTGTTTACTCTACTCAAAATCTTTTATGGCTAACTTTAAATTACTTTATATTACTTTAAACTCCGTATGGATGACCTAAGACGATAGATTCTACTTAAATTCAGTATTTCTGACTTTGCATTGATTATGCTTTATGTCATTTTTGACGCTTGGGTTTAAATTACGTATTGTACTTGCTATCTAGGCTGGCTGTTTTTAAATGACTAATACTACTTAAATCTTAAATGTCTGTTAATTATACTTGACATCTTTGATTGCTAACTCTAAATTACAAGATATTATTTGAAGCTCCGTACGTCTGACTTTAGACTGCTTATACTACTTAAGCTGGGTTCAAATCACGTATTCTACTTGCCGTGTATGATGGCTGTGCCTGAATGACTTATACTACTCAATTATTAAATTTCTGACATAATATTGGTTATTCTACTTGACATCTGCGATAGCTAACTTTAAATGACTTTATATTAGGGGCTATCCATAAACTGCTTAATAGATTTTTAGGAGGAAATAAAATGTTACGATCTGTGACTTTTAAGGGATTTTATTGGATTTAATAAGATTTTCGTGGATTTCAGTGATTTTAAGGAATTTTAAAGTCTCTCAATATAGGATTTCAAGGAATTTCATGGATTTCACGGGCTTTCAAGAGATTTTATCAGAATATAATGAAAGTTCGAAGAAATTATTCACGGGATTTGAGAGATTTTAAATCATTTCAAGGATTTGGAAAGATTCACGATTTTTCTAAGTACTCTCAAACTTTTTGAAACGTTTAAAAGATTTTAAAGTATTAGAAAGATTTTAGGCTATTTTAAAAGTGTTAATAGAATAATAGATAGGAGGTTCAACCAGCCTCCACAGTGGGGTGATCTGGCCAATCACAGGCATCGTAGAGAGCATGTATACAAGAACAACATAACTTGAAACTTCAGTTTC
>JAUELO010000276.1:4039634-4058427 GCA_032357855.1 Amphibolips quercusostensackenii | reverse complement strand
TATCGCGTACTTTTGGGTCTTCTTGGATTTTTTAGGTCTTATTGGATCTTTTGGGTCTTCCCGATTTTTTTTGTCTACCAGCCAGTTTCACAGTTTATTAGTAGACGTCAGTTTTATATCCTACAAAAAACTAGAATGGCAATTCTTCAGTTTAAATTGAAATATCAAATTCTCATTATGTTATATCGACATAACATTCTATTTTATCTGACTTTAGGATCATTTTACATTAGAAGCAGTGTTAGGGATGTTCCTCAAAAAAGGCACTTGTCACAGCTACAGGTACTTTATGAAAATCGGAACTTGTTAAATTTCCAATCATTGATTTAAGTAAGTTTAAGTTTCTGCAAATTTCCTTTTCTTATTTACGGAAAACTTGTGTTCCTTATGTAGAAAATTAGCATAATTTTAAAAAAATACTTCACACTGTCGTTTTTAATATTCACAATCTAAGAGTTTGCAATTATAAAGCTATAAAATTGAATAAATTTTTATCTTCAATCTTTAAACATAAACTATTTTTAACAAAGCATTGAAAAATTTATCAGTTTTTATTATATACAATGAGTATTAAAGAGTCTTTAATGGCAAATATTTAAAATTTTAAGATTTAAAGTTACAAATCGTTATAATCTAAAAATTTTTAACTGGAAATATTCAAAATTGTAGTATTCCAAAAAGTGTTTAAAGTCACATACCTTTAAAATATTAATCTCAAAAATTGAATTATTTGCAATTCTGTATATTTTTCAAATTTAAGAATTTTTAATTTTAATCTTTTGAATGGTAAAACTTCGAATTTTAAAATTCTAAAATTAGAGAGTCTTAAACTTTAAAATACGCATTGAAAAATTATGCAAGTTTTAAGTTCAACAATAAAAATTTTGTAAATTTGATGACTTACGTTTGAAATTTTATTAATTCGGAAGCTTTAGAACTGAAAACCTATGTATTTTTACCTTCAAATTATAAAAGTTATCACAATTAAGAAATTTTTATAATTTATCATCAAAATTGCAGAATTTTACAATTAAAAATTGTAGAAAAATGTAGAACTTTAAATTCTGAATTTTTAATTTTGTAAAACCTTAAGATTCCAGAGTTTAGTTCAAAAAATTTCTAATAAAAAATTATGAACGTTTTAAGTTCAACATTTAAAAATTCTGTGAATTTTATGATTTACGTTAAAAATTTCTTCAATTTAGAAGAGTAAGAATTAAAAACAGAGTCCTTTTATCATCAAAATTTTCCAATTAGAAACCTTTAAAATTGTGAACCTTTTAAATTGTAAGTCATTGGAAGAATGTTTAATTTGTTAAATTTGCATACAATCAAAAGTTATGCAAGTTTTAAATTACACAATTAAAAATTCTGTAAAATTTTTGCTTTACTTGTACAATTTCTTTAATTTAAATATTCAGAATTGAAAGCTCGACTGTTGATGTCCAAAATTATTAAAATTTAAGCATTTTTATGGTTTCATACACTTTCATAATTCAAGGGTTTTAAAATGTCAGACTTGAAAATTGTAGAACTTCGAAGTGTAAATTCTTACAGTTAAAGAATTAAAAATTTTGATAATTTGCAACGAAAAATTTTGTAATTTTCAAGTTTCACAATTTAAAATTCTCTTATTTTTATTTTTTGCATTAGAAATTCTCTTAATATTAAAGATTTAAAATTAAAAGCTCAACTTACAGTTTCGAAATTTATTAAAATTCAAGAATTGTTATTTATTGATCTTTAAAACTAAAGAATTATCAGGAGCGAATCTTCAAAATTGAAAAATTTTTAAATGCAAACCGTAAAAGTTGACAAATTTCAAATTGTAGATCTTCTAAACCAAATTTGCAAAACTTCAAATTGTAAGTCTTTTATAGTAAAGACTTAGTTCTGACAATTTACATTTTCAAATGCTGTAACTTGAATAATCTACATTCAAAATTTCTTCAATTTGGAAGATTTAAAATTGAAAACTTTATTTTTGATCTTTAAAGTCATCTAAATGTAAGAATTGTTATTTATGCATATCTGAAATTCAAGATTTTTGATTGCACATCTTAAAAATGGTAGAACTTAAAATTGTACATCTATCAAATTAAAGAATTTTTGATTTAAAAAATTTTAATTATGCAAATTCTTAGTTTTACAATTAAAAAAAAAACTATAATTTGGTTGACTTACCGTCAAGATTTCTTCAGTTTAAAATATTTAGAATTAAAAACTTAACTTTTGATCTTCAAAATCATCAAAATTGAGAAACTCTTATTAGGGCATTTTTAAAATTAATGAGCTTATAATTATATGTCTTTAAAATTAAACCACTTAAAAAAATATTAAAAATAATTGCATGATTTTAAATTATAGTCATTAAAGATTAAAGGATCTTCAATTGCAAATCTTCAAGATTACCTTTTTCAAAAAATGTATAAAATTTTATAATTTGAAATTATAAACATTTAAACCTTTTCAATCATGAAAATTTTAAACATGGATCAGAGTCGAAAATCGGAGATATCATCAGTGAGATTCAGAATTCAGACTCAGAATGACACCAAATTCCACATGATCTTAATAATTTTTTTGTTTGCTTCTCATTCCTGCTCTGATAAAATCATATGTTGCAAATTAAAGTTACAGATAACTGATAGCTGATTAAAGTTACAATTAAAATTGTATAAAAACTATTGTACCTAAATTATTTAATAATTATTTTAATTTATAATTATTAATTATATTCTATATTACTTTGAATTAAAGCATGTATTTTAATTTGATAATTAGGCAATCAACATAACAAACGTAAAATAAGTTGCGCTTTTTCCATTAAATTAATAATTACGAAGTTAAGAATAAATTTGTTGAACGAGCAAGCTAAAGCATTTCATCGGGAGACCGGAAAACTCCAGGAGTTTGAAAACGTAAGCGGAATCGACAACCAGAAGCTAGAATCGTTCTGTTAAGAAACGGTAGAAATAAAAAAAAATTAAAGATCTTTAAAGAAAGAACAAGATGAGAGCAAGGTTGGGCTTTTTTAAAGACTAAAGCTCCAGAGCTTTGAAAAACCTCGGTCCATCTTTCTTGCAACCTCCCTTCTTTCCTGATCGATGTTTTCTAGGCCAACTTTGTTGCTGTCAAACCCATATCAGTACCCCTTCCAAAGCTATCTCATGTCCGAATTGGCGTTCCAAGGGTCGATCTCGCGTTAATTACACTCGATCCATTTCTCGTTAAGTTTTCCGCACACTCCCTGAATTATCATTCGATGCTGCTCTGACCATCTTTCTGACTATGAGAATCCACGAACAAACCTCAGGGGAATGCTCGACATAAAATCGGGCTAAATTACCCCAACCACAACGGTTAATCTATGGCGCAAACACCAAATTGTCCAATTTCTGGTTTCACCTGCGTCCTTCTTATTTATTTTTTTCCGGTTTTGGTACGAATAAAATAGATTGTTTCATCGAAATATTTATGTGTGAAATAAATCATTGTCGAAAATACGACGCAAAATTAACTCTTGTATTTTTTAACCCTGGTGGAACAATTTTTACAAGAAAGTGCAACTTTTCTAGAACTGTCATTTTTTGTTAAAGCATGTACTTTTTTGTACAAAATGTACAACACATAACAGAAAAATACAACTAAATAAATATAATTTATTTATAATCATTTAATTTTTTTTGTAAAAAGGTATTATAATTAACAATAAAGTAAAAATTTCTACAATTTAAAAATTTATATAACTTTGGATTATATTTTTTTTTACTTGATTGTGAAATTCTATAAGGTATTAGAGAAAACTTAAGTATTTTAAGACTTTAAAATGTGGCTTCTGGCGTCATAAAAATGCTTCTAATTTTACGTAATTGATTGTAGAAAATTACAAATCTTTACAAAAACAATAAAAGATTTCACAAAAGTTGAAATATTGGAAAACTGTGCTTAAAATTGTGTTATAAATTCATACTGATATTTTATTGTAGAAATATACAAAATTATACAAAATATAGAAATTTGTACAAGCAATACTTTTAGAATCTGCATCTGCATTTCGACTTGTACTTTACTATCAATTTTTGTAGGACATGTAATATATAGGTTTCTTTAAGAAACTACAATTTAAAGAAAATGTTACACTTTTACCCAGAACTTTTCATATTACAGTAAATCACAGATTAAGCAGCTATTTCAATTACGCAACATTTTTGTTACATTACTTAGATAACCAGATCTATCAAACATGATTTCAAGTCAGAAATATTTTTTACTTTTTCAAATAATTTTATGTAAGTTAATTTAAAAATGAAAATGAATTTCAATGTATAAAACCTTAGTTAACTGTGTATAAGTTTCTTCTGCAGCGAAACGATAATCACAGTTGCATTAATAATAAAAACGATAAATTTTAATAAATTATATTAATTGTTAGAAACACACCTGACTTCAGTTGGTTATCGAATCAAGAGTGACTTTTTATCTTTAAAATAATATCAAATATATTAAGAATACAAAATAAAGCCATAAAAATTCAGCAAAAATTCTTATGATTGTTTTTAATGACCATAATTTTGAGAGAATATTTATGAGGATTTAATAAACAAATTTTGATTACTACATAACAATTAAACAATTATTAATTTAGAAAAAACCGGGTAAGTTTAAGATATATGTAGAAGTTTTGAAAAGAATACAAAATAATTTAGAACTTTAAAATATTCAAAAATATTTAAAACATAATGTAATTTTTTAAAGATTACAAACCAAAAATTTATAAGCTTTTCATGCATTTTTCAAAGTTTCGAAAGAATGAAAAATTTGTATCAAAATTGCTATAAAAACGAAAAATGAATTTTTTCAATAGATTCCTGATCAGTTTTTTAAACATTTTTTTTAACAACTTTTAAAGGAAATATTTGAAATGATTTCAAAACAAATTTTGATTCAGAAGTTAATATTTCTAGCTCAAAATATCCTCAAATAGCGTGGATTTCTATTTTTTAATTTTTGAACTCTACAATGTATTAAAGTTAAAAAAAATTATTTTGCAGTTTGAAGGCTTTTAAATAAAAAATTTTTTAATTAAAAGTGTTAAAAGCTTCTATTTTATACGCGTAAATTATTAAGCTTTGAAATTGAAAAAATTTAAGCTTAAATTTTGAAAGCCTCAAATTCAAAATTATTTCACTGTGTGTAAGAGAGAGGGAGAGAGAGAGAGAGAGATTTCTTGATCCAGATCCTGCCTGGTTGTGCGGTCGCACGTTTTTTTAATTCACTCCCGTCCCGAAAGCAGTTCTACTTCAAAAAACTTCAAACTTAAGGTTTTTTTGTTTAATGGCGATTATTCATTATTTTCTTCTGATATTCTACCATTCCTTTAAACTTTAAACGTAGAAGCTTTTTTATAATAGCGATCATGTACACATCTTCATTTAAAATTATCTCATTGCAATATTCTAAATATTTTGACCCTAGGTCGAAAAAGAACAATTTTTTAGCTGTAGAGACTGTAATTTCCAGTAGATTTTTCTAATTGTTAATTATTGTAGGAAATTAAGACTACCATTTAATAAAATGTACAATAAAATACAAAGAAGTACAAAATTTGTCCCGATAATAGAAAAAAACTGTACTTTACTGTGATCTTGGTTGAATTTTATTTTATTTATTCGTAGAATCCTGTAAAAATGGTTTTAGTTTCTCGGACTTTTTTATGAAAATGTTTTCACTAGGATAAGTGAAATTTAAATATAAATTTTCAAAAATTATTTAAATTGATCGGGAAGACTGAACATTGGAGCAGGATTATTTTGGTAGCCGGGAATTTGTTAAGTTTTTACCAAAAAAAATGTTTCAAATGGCTTGAACATTAGTAACTTGGAGTTTGTTTAAATACTTCTAACGTTGCATCAAGTTAAAAGCCTATTCTGAAGTTCGGCAGATTTTAAAAAAAAAGGATTTACTAAAGAACTTCAATAATAATTTTGAAAATTTTCTGGAATCCGTTTGTTAATATTCTTAAAGATCAGAATTTTATTTGGTTTAATTTGACATACTTCATTAAATCCCAACTGTATAAGTTTTACAAATTTCGTATGTGGTCTGATACAGCTTCTAGGAGAACAAGCAGTGGATGATTGAAGATGACAATATGCAATTTTTATTAAAGTAGTTAACATTGTTGCAAGTTTTTAACATTGATGATGTAGACTAAGGTTAGAATCAGACTTCGGTAGATAGAACAGGCCTCGCGATCTGCTGGATTCGTATTGTGGAACACGGAATTTTAGACTCCCTAGCAAAGATGCACACACTATCTGACCTTTAAGTAATTCAATTTAAAGCTAGAATATAGCATAGATTCTTCTATTTTCTAAAGACAAAACTTGAAATTTTTGTGAGAGGCCAGTGTATTCTGATCCCCGCTCAGGGTATCATCCCTCCGCCTTACACACCATGTAGTGCTCCTATATAATTAGCATATTAGGGTGACCAGATCATTAAGGCGTATTTCATCTTCGATGGACTTAAATTGTGTTGAATTGTTTAAATATTTCTAAACGAGGTTTTTGTGCGAATTGTAAATCCTAACACCTGTTTTGCAAAGCTAAGGAAATTTTTGATTTGTTCATCAAAATGTATTCTATAGTTACAAATTATACCCAAGTCAAGCGTTGTGTCTACTCGCTGTAAGTAAATATTATTAATTTTATAATCAAATGTAATGGATTCGGTTTATTAACAGCAGCTTATCACTTTACATTTATCTATGTTTATATTATGTGATTTTTAGAGCACTAATTCACGAAATCCAGTAGATCAATTCGTATTTTCACATAATCCCTAACATCAGACATCAGTACGTAGATCGTCGTGTCATCCGCGTACGGCAAATATTTTGATTTAATTCACTCATCTGTATCGTTGATATATACTAAAAAGGATAGTGGTCCTAGATTTGATTCTTGTGGGACACCTGAAGGTGGTACGTAATATCTAGTGTAGTGTACGCTATGGTTCCTGAATGTCAAGTATAAAAGAAGTATTTTTACAATTCTGAAAAGCCTTAGTCTAACCAAGGCGTGCGCATAGTCTTCAGCAAAGAAGCTTTTTGTTTTCAGTTAGAATCGTTGATGTGTTCGTAGTGCCTAAAAGTTATAGTAATCTTAATTATTTTTCTGATCCACATTAAGCAATCAATTGGATAAGTCAAAAGCATTAGTATTATTATTTGCATGTCTTTCATATATACTGTTAAAGAATTCCGCAAAAGTATTTACAACACGTTGAGGTTTAGTGATTTCACTTTCGTTAGGTCTCATAATTTCTGGTATCCTAGATTTCTGCTGAAGACCGTAAACATAATTCCAAATCTGTTGTAGATTTTCCTGAATTTTTTCCTCCACATCATTAATGTGGTTATGATAAGCTGCTTCAATGTTCTTTTTTGTACATTTTCTTAGTGGTTTGTATTGTTTATTATTGTTTATAATTGTTTTTAGAATCTGATAATTTGAATTTTTGTCTATTATTATATTTCAATCAAATAGCCCTGGTGATATGTTTGGTATACCAGATTGGATATTCAGCTTTATTTATTCTGTCAATATATTATGGAATGGTATCATCAAAACTATCCATTAATATTTGATAAAATAGTTTACAAGCTTCTTTGAGATTGCAGCATTCGTCAAGTGTTGTCCAATCAATTTCTGATATTTTTATATGAAATAAGTCATGCCTTCCTTTTGTGAAATTGTATCTCGGAAGTACAGTTTTTTTTAAAGTTACGAATCAATGGAATCATACAAATTTTAAAATTTATCTCAAGAGCTGGGTGGTAATGATCTTCATTAACCATAAGAAAATTCTCTTAATGAGTTTCACATTGAATATTTGTGAGAATTAAATCTAGTATTCTTCTTATATGATTAGCTACACTGTAAGTTGGCTCTAATTCCATAAGGATTAACATATAACAAATCGAATCTGCTTTTGTATCTTGTATTTGACTTAGTGTGAAATTAAAAAAGTGAGGAACATTAAGATCACCTATTATCCCCATTTGACTGTTATACAGAAATCATAAATCTGCTATAACTCCTGTTATGGCCTGAAACTCATTATCTTCATATTTGGTAAAACATAAATCGCTAAGATATAAAAAGGAGAACTTTTTCTTGAAAATCTCAAACATAGCGTGTTCATCCTTTGAGAAATGTTCGTAATAGTTGATATATCTATAGATTTATGTTTCAGCTTTTATAAAAAAAATCATGCTTAATATTTCAAGAAACTTCCTTATCTTTTGTATCTTTGTGTTTATACCTCTCACAGTTTAATAATAGATTTTAAACTCTTTATTTGTATTTTTATTTAATAAATTTTGGAGATTGGAAAGATGGCTGAAATTAAAATTAATAATACTACCATTTACTTGATAAATCATTAGTTCCTCATTTCTATATGCCAACAGAACTTGTATAGCTTACAGACTTGAAAATCTGATAAAAAGTAAGCAAATTTGATATTTTTAAACGACAGCGAATTTTGAAGCATAGCTTTTTATTGAAAAAAATAACTGAAAAAATCTGAAAAAATTCATTGATGTACTTAACACATTTCACAACAAATTGCTGTTAAAAAATTTGCAAAATATGATAAATTATCCGTTTTTTCACATATATAACAAATTGTACTAACACTAACCTGAAGTATAGAAAAAAGACAACGAAGATCGTATCCTGAACATCGATTTGAAGATATTTCGGAAACAAGATCAGCTGTGATTTTTTTTTTCATTTTTCCAAGCCCAAAATGCATACAAATAAATTACAGATTGTATTAAAATTTTCATCGTACCTGTGATTGATTAAAGAGTACTGTGTGTATGTGATGAGTTACGATTACCGTTTTAGTAAAGCGAGGTAATTGAATCCACAACGGGGTACATTTGATCTAAAATTAAGAACTTGACATAACTGGCACTTGAACCTATTATTTTATTCAATATGTTTTACTGTTTTTGCCTTTGGTGTCATATTCGGTATCATGAATAATTTTATTAATTGATTTCTATAATATCATGGTCTATCCTTTTGTTTTGCAAAATAACATTAATTCTCCTTTTTAAAAGCAACAGGAAAACAAATTTTTCTTTACCAAATTGATATTTGGTTTGTGCAGAATTACAAATATAAACTAACTGCTACATATATTATGTTTATCTAACTTTAATAATGGAGAGAATTAAATTAAACAGTATTTTGAGTATCCTTGTTTGTTCTAAATTACTGTTTACAGTTCTAGTTCATTGGAATAATTTAAGCTTCTCTAGCAAAAAATTCTGAAATTCGCATGAAACCTCTGTGGTTTATTCTCCTATGCTTTCTCAGTTTTACAAAATCATGAGAAATTTAAGCCGCTAGAGGACGTATTTTCTTGCTTCAGTATTTTTTTAGTATTTCTAAAACAGTTTCAAGTACAGGAATCGCTTTTCTGCTTAAGCTCTGAGGATTAGTTCCTTGTGGACATTCGTTTTCTCACTTTTAATAAACTCTATTGTATATTTTTTTATAATATATTTTTTTTATAGTATATTTTATATACTTCCAATGTTAAATTAACTGTCTTATGTATGTTGATGTTAAGCTGAAAATCCGATCCAAAATAATTGCATCAAACTTTAGGAGTATTTTTTATGCTTCTCATATTTTTCATTAACCCTAGGATATTTGAGACCAAATTCTGTTTCCTTTTGAAAAAACTCGTAATATTAAAGAAGCTCATCTCATCGAGCTAAGATGTAGTAATCTTTTTCGAGATTATGCACCGATCAATAAATCCCTTCATGTCGTAAATCTTCATCATAATCGTATTATTTTCCAATAGTTACAATCTTTAAATCGAATAACAATCTTAGCATTATTTTTTTGAATTGGCTGCAAAAGAATGCTATCTAACAAAGTTTTAGAATATGTTTGAGGCGTAATATGACCAAGAATAGATTTCGTGATGAGTAATTTGGACAGTTTTCCCATTTGAACCACCTTCACCACTAAGTCCTGGTTTCCCATCCCATACGTAAGAAGCAATTGTTCTGATATTAATTTTCATGGATTTTTCTAATAATGTAATTTTAGTTTCTCTTAACTTTGATTCTTTTCCTAAATATAATCCGTTATCACATCTACGTCTAGAAGCTGCACCAAAACCTTTGATACAATAACAAACGAAGAGGGCCCCTGAAGGACCATAGTTATAAATTTCTTCAGTATCGACTTTGTTTAGGGGAGACTCATGTCCATTCAAACTTTCCTAAGAATCAAAAGTGTGCTCATCAAACCGTTTGGTTCTTCACTATTATTATGTCTATTACTTCCATCTCCTTCATTTCCTTTGTTGACTGAAATGAAAAAAATCTTTCCACTGTCTCCAGGTTCCCATCAGCACCGTTTCTTTTTCTCTTAGCTACTGCTTCCAGACTGAAAAAAATATGAGTTCTTCCATACTTCGCATCAAAAATGATTTTTCTTCTACCAACGACTTCCCATGTTGGTAGGACGATAAGAAGATGAATATCATCTTTTAGATAATTGTCTATCTAGATTTTTTTGGTGGTAAAGGGATCCACATGTTTGACAATACTTGACAAAACCATTTTATTATTTGCATTTCTCTTCCCTCTAAAACCACGGTTTGGTTCTTCTTTCGATTTAAAAATTACATAATTCATAATTAATAGTAAAACAACATCTTTCATTATTGTCTTTATAATTTTCTTATGAATATCTCTTTACATAAATGAAATAATCCACAATTAATAAGACACACTTTACCTAATTTTATTCAGGGCAGAATATCATATTTCCGACCAATATTGAGCGAAGATGTTTATCCGGATTAGATACTGGAGTAAATTCCTATTGGAAAAATTTTATATGCTGAATACAAATACAAAAATTTAAGATTAGAGTTCTCTCTGACGTACGCGATCGAAATCTTTTCAATTACAGAACTTTTTAAAATGAATGTTGTTTGGTAGAAAATGTTTTACATGTTTTACTTGATATGCTTTTACTTGAAATCAATTTGAGCCGATTGATAAAGGCTGAAAACCTATTTGCTATACTGGTTTGATTTACATCAACTTTAATTTTTGATGACTTCCAACGCTTCTTTTAAAGTATTTTTATTATTTACTGTTCTCCATTTTTATTTATGTTATTATTTCTTGTCCATAGTTTTTATTTATAAATCCTGTATGATTCATGACGGTATCACTTTTGAGATTCATTGAATAGCGTTTTCATGTAGGTGATTACGTGTCCTTCTTATTTAGGATCAATTTGTGCAATATTTAATGTCAGTAAACCTAAATTTTTTATTGAATTTGATTTTTAATTAGACGCTTGCATGTTAATACCTGACAACTTATTATCATAACTTTTTTGATGATTCTTGTCACGATTTTGTTTTTATTTATTTGCTCATTTTTGGCACGTTTTAATTTCATAATAAGTCATTTGATCAGTTTAAATATTTTGTTGAAGTACTTTGTTCGGTCTTAAACTTTCAAATAAATATTATTTTTATGTTAGGTACAGTATTATTCATCTATTTTATAAACTCTTATTTATCACCAAAAAAGCATTCTAATTCTTTTATCTCACGCAATTTTTAAATTAAAATTTTAAATTAATATAGTACAAAATTTTTTTATACTATAGTATGTGTTATCTAAAGTAATAGAAAAGAAAAGCAAAAAAATTATTGTTGGTAAATAATGCAAACTGATATTTCAATTTCAGAATCAATGTATAATATTTCTGTACAATATATAGAGAATCAAACTATCGCATTTTTTCCAAGAATATCGATTTTCATCGATAACATTGACATGACCAAAATGCGCTCAAAATTGTAAGTTTACTTTTTAAGGTCAAAGTCAAATCATTTTAGTTTAGAATAAAAAATTTCTGGTAAAAACCACTAACATATCCTATTATTGTTCAAATATTGTAAATATTTTTTTAAATCTAATGATTTTTACTAATAATAGCAATTTCAGACTGAAAGCATTTAGATAACGTAATGAAAAATGATTTAAAATCATAAATATTCTTTTAGACCTATTTTTTCATAAGGTAAGAAACCAAAATTGGTTTTTTTTTAATCCTATGATTTTCCTACTGGAAGTCCATTGAATGATTGTAAATTCGCCAAAGCCTTATTTGCCAACTGCGACTCATTTTCAAAAAAATCTACTTAATTAAATTTGTTTATTGACTAAAGTGTTTATTTATTAAATTATTATGAATAAAACGGAATTTTCTATTTTTATGATTTTTAACAGTTAACTTTTCAACAGATGAATTTTCAAAAGTTAAATATTGAACTGTTTTAAATTAATAAAAATTGAAACCTGAATTTTTAACAGTTGAAAATTTAATTTTCAAGTTTCTATAATTCTTAATTTCTTTCATTTTTAACTGTTGAAAATTTAATTTCTTCTGACGAAAAACATCAACGTAATCAAAAATTGTTCACATTATTATTATTATATATTATATATTATTATATTATTAAAATCTAGTTAAAATTATTATTAAAAAAATTATAAAATTATATTTTCCAAAAAATCGACTAAATTGAATTCAATTATTATCTAAAATGTTTATTTATTAAATTTGCATGTAAAATTATGTGAATATTATATATTTAACACTTTTCAAGTACAAAATTCGATTTTTTCTTGAATTTTCAACAGTTCGAAACGGAATTTTTCATTTTTATAATTTTTCAACAGTTTACTTTTCAAAGTGTTTATTTTTTGAAATTTGAATATTGAACTATTAAAATTTGATAAAAATTTAAAGCTGAATTTGTAACAGTTAAAAGTTTATTTTACAATTTTCTTCAATTCTTAATATTCTTTAATTATTAACTGTTAAAAATTTAATTTTTTTCTGACGAAAAACAATAACGTCATCCAAAATTGTTTACAGATCATAAATATTTTTAAAATTTAAAGCTTTCTTTAAATAAAAATAAAAAAAATTAATAAAAAATTGTTAATATTGTTTGAAGTTTGATGATATTTTTTTAAATAACCGATTTCATGTGAAAGACGTTAAAATAACATTAAATTGTTTTAAATCGTGAATCTTTTTCGAAATATATATTGAGAAATATTTAACTTTTTTGATATCTAATGATTTTTTACAAAAAAATACCGTCTTCTGGTGTAAAACGCCAACGAAACCAAAAATTGTACAAAAATGATCATCCTTTGATTTTTGTTAAAAAATGTCAATTTTCAGTACGGAACGCTAACAAAACCGAAAACGTAAATTGTTGAACATTTTTATATTTTTATAATCTATAATATTTTTTTAGAAAAAAAGAATACTACTTTTTTCAGATAGATTTCCGTTAATCGTCCGGAATAAGAATTTTCTTGTTACCTAAAAATCGCAGGGTGTCAGCTAAATTCCTGCTACGAATCTTATTTTCAGTTCATTTATTTACCTACTTTGTTTTTCTTTAATTTATTAAATTTTCTATTGCCTTAGTTACAAGTAGAAGAGAATCTTATAGTACATAATAAATGTATTAAATTTTTAAATATTTTAAACATCTGGAGAAATATTTATTTTGATATTTGCCTTATTATCTCGCTAACAAATATTGAATGAAAGTTTATTTATTTACTTTATTTAATAATTTATGTTTAGTAACTTTATCATATCATTTTATCTGATAAAACTTACAAATAAATCTAAACAAAGCGAAACTAAAAATATTTGTTTATAAATTTTGTAAATTTTTACTAACTAAATTTTTTTTAATCATGAATTATTATTTACCTAAATGAATCCCATAATTGCATACAGAATTGTTAACTAGTTTTTTTAAAGTTTTATAAAAGTAACTAGCTGTTAATTTCCTGAATCGTTATATTTTTTTAAAAAGCAATAGTTTTTTTATGAAACTAGCAAATATCTTTTTGATCAGTAAATTATTTGACTACAAAAAATATCAATTTTTTATCTTAAATATTATTCAACTATGTTAATTGAAGTCTCAATAGTGTTTGATTCCATACAACTTTATATTCTTATTATAAAAACTTTGTCATATTCTTGCCGTTCTCTTCTTCTGTGAATCTCAATTTTTCTGTCCTTTCGATGCAGAAATCGTAAGATAAAAAGCAGTTGAGAAAAGTTCCTCGGTTTTTGCATTCTTTTTTTTTAATCAAAAGTTGGAAGAATTGTCCCAGATCTGTAGGAACGATCCGGAATAAAATGTACTTTTAATTAAAACTTTTGCTGGCTCCTCGGAATTTCCAAGAATAAGTTTCTCAAATTCAATTTATCATTTGTCTTAGCTATTTTCAAAATGATAAGAACCTCCTACTTTCGGTGATCATAACCTTATCAACAAAAGCTCGTTTTAGATTTTTTTAGACTTCTATAAAAACCAATAATTCATTCTCAAACATTTAGTAAGATAAAATAAACAATCCCTAATTAAGGAATTAAGAAAGTAATTAGAAAAATAAATTAATAAGATTTATAAGAAAGCAATAATTAAAATTAGAAACTAATTATTAAAAAAGTGAATTAATATTGATTTCCGATCCAGATACGTCTACTGATTTAATACAAATTACAAGACAGTCATTTCAACTATAAAATATTACAATATTAAGGTACTTATCTTGCATTTTTATTGTTGTTATTATTATAATCCCCATTTATAAAAACGCTTGTTTGACCTTATATCAAAAATAGAATTTGTTTAGTTATTTGTTGACAGAATGATGGTTTTTGGTCTACTAGTCTAAACCAAAATGGTTATACTGTTTGACTGTGTGAAAATTCCTCTTTACTGTTGCTGGCATTCGGACGTTAACATTTAGAAATTAAGAGCATTTGAATTAAAAAATTTTTGATAAAAAACGTTTAAAGATGATCTGATGTAAATATGAATTAATTCATAATTTTTTCAAACTGAACTGTAGTTCAAGTGTTAAGAATAGAATAATAATTAGTCTTACAAGATAATTCTTAACCTGTTTAAAATTAACCAATTTACAGATTCTGACGTTAAAAATTTAATTGTTTCAATTCAAAAGCCTCATATAGTCAAACAAATGTAAGCGTTTGATAATAATTTTATAAACTGTTTTGAGTTTTTAAATAATTTTAAATAAATAGATTCATAATAAAAGACTTTTATCCAATTTTATATTTTAGTTTCAACTCATTCAATTTGAAATTTTGTCATGAAAAAGTTGTTTTTATTCAGTAATATTAAAATTTGCATTGAAAAGCAGGAAATACAAATCAAATATTTGAAACTGAACAATTAAAAATTGAATTATTTGAAACAGAAAGCCTTGAATAGTAAAAAAAACTTTAAATGGTACAATTTTAATTGTTCCATCGCAAGTGTTGAAATTTGATGTGCAAATTACAATTTAACAATTATTAATTAAAAATAAATTAAAATTTAGTAACTTAAATTAGAAAAATTAACGTATTAAAAAAGCGTTTAAATTTTACACTCTTCTTAGTTTAAAAGGAAGAAAAGAAAGTTTGGTATTTAATTTTTTTCCGAATTGGATAATAGGCTTTTTTGTTTTTACATTTGTATTAAAAGAAGAAAAGTTTGATTTTGAATATTTTATAAAATAGAAGAAGAATAAGAATTTATTTTTAACATTTTTATTAAGTTGTAAGGAAACAAATTTTGGTATTTAATTTTATTCTAAATTGTATGATAGACTTTTTTATTTTTCAACATTTTTATTGAAAAGAGGAAAGGTTAGGTCTCAATATTTTATGGGTTAGGAGAAGGATAAGAATTTATTTTCAACATTTTTATTTTTTTTGGAAGGAAAGAAATTTGGTTTTCAATTTTTCTCAATTTGAAAGAGCTCTTTTTTGTTTTTATTACTTTTATTAAGTTAAAAGGGATGAGATTTTGATTTTTTTCTAAAAAGAAGAAGTCCTTTTTTTGGTGTTATTATTTTTATTCAGGGGAAGGGGATGAAATTTTTATTATTTTTTCTGAATCGGAAGATGCAATTTTTTCGTTTTAGCATTTTCGTTAAGTTGGTAGCAAAAAACTTGTATTTTCAACCTTTTTTTTCTTATTTGGAAGAGAGTAATTTTTCATTTAAAACATTTTTATTGAGTGAAAAGAGAGAAAATTAATGTTTTCAATTTTTATGAATTAGAAGAGGTACTTTTTTGCTTTTTAACATTTTTGGGTTTTTTTTTCAATTTGAAATTTTTTACTTGATTAGAAGAGAAAATTTTTGTTTTTTATCTTTTCTGAGTTTGAGAACAGAAATTTGGTTATTCTAACGATTCAAATAGATTTGAAAAGGACGGAATTTCGGTTATGTATTTTTTTCTGAATTGGTAGAGGTCATTTTTTCTTTTCACCATTTTTATTGATTTCAAGGGGGAACTTTTTATTTTCAATCTTTTTTTTTTAATTGAAAAACAGTACATTTTCGTTTTTATGATTTTTATTGATCTAGATGAGAGGACATTTTGTTAATTAACTTTTTTCTGAAATGGGACAGGCCAATCTTTCATTTTCAACCTTTTAATTAAGTGAGTGGGGCAAATTTGATATTTTAATCAATCAGATGAAAGAGGAGTACTCTATTTTCAATGTTGTACTGAAGTGGAATCGCACTTCCGTAGAATGACCTCTAATACAGATATTTCTGACATTTCGAAAAAAATATGCCATGTGAGAATTTTTTTTAAATGCAAGAATTATTTGAATTTTGTACCTCAATCTTATCTTTAATATAAGCCAACAAAACTTAAAAAATTTCTACGGTTCTCGAGAAACGCCCAAAAATGTTCAAGTCTCAAATGTTAAAATTCAGTCGGCGATTACTACGATTACTGCATATTTTCTTCAAAAGATCAAAAATATTTCTATTAGGGCTTATTCAACACGTAATTTAATTAGGTTTTTACCGGTTTTTTAAAAAAGTTTCTGAATTTTTTTGGGAGTACACTTTGAACATAAGAAAGTTTTTTATGATAAAAAAAATTATTTATAATTTTTAAAGCTTCTAGATTTTTTCCATTTCCAGGTCTCTATGAAAAATTTAATTTTTCCTATATAAACTCAAATAAAAAATCTTTGAAAAATTGTAAGAATTAGAAATATTATTTATATTAAGAAACAGAAAAAAAATTTACGATTTTTACAAATTCGCGATTAAAAAATTTGTTTATTCTATTTTTACTCTATCCAGTTGCAAGATATTAATATATTTATTTCAAATTTTATATATGTTATGAGGAACACAAAAGGGAACTTTCAAGTGCTAAGGCGTTTTCAATTTATAAATTTTTTTTTCGTTCTGCCCTGATGCACAGCATAAGTAAAAATATTTAAAATACTGTTAGAATCAGAAGACCAATTTTTTGAAATAATGCCTCAGAGTTAAAATATAATTACAAAACATTTAGCTTTCATTTATGTACTGAAGCAAACTTTCAGTCTCGTATTCTGTGAGTGTATTTAGCATAACGTTTATTTCGCATAATACGGATCCTCAGGTGCATCTTTTGATGTTCTGTTTTAATTTAAGTGTCTTGGAATCGTGTTAAACGTAAAAAGGGAATCGCAACTTTAGAGGAGAATGCGCCACAAACAACTTATTTGAATTTATAGTATTAGCTTACCGCAACCGTAGCTGTGTAACATAATGATCTCGCGGTTAATTTCGCTGACACTAACGACGCCTATATAACATATGTTGCGTTACGTTGCTACTATTGTTATTATAACTAATAGTTAATATTGGGATCGGTGAATTTCAACCAGAAAAGATACATTTCCAACTATAAAAAGATGATTTTTCAATCAAATGTTTTAATTTTCAACAACCAATTAAATTAAATTAAGATCAAAAAGTTGCATTTACAACCGAATAGTTAAACTTCAAGAAAAAGAGAACTTTGCGAGCTACAAACACAAATTTTCAACCAAATGGTCGAATTTTTAAATGAAGAATCAACTTCAGTTGCGAATAGTTGCATTTTTAACTAAATAGTCGAAACTTAAGCAAAAAAAAAACTGTTTTATAAGAGAGTTCAATTTTCAACCAAGGACTTTTCCAAAAAAAAAAAAAGAATTTTTAATCCATAGGGACAAAATTTCTAGAATGCTGTTGAGTTTTCAAGCAAAACAGATGACTTCTTGACAAAACAATTGTAATTTTAACAAGAATAATAACATTTTTAACAAAATTGTTGAATTTTCAAAAAAACTGATGATGTTTCCAATAAAACTGTTAAATTTTCAACAACATACATAAATTTCCGACCTACAAAGAGGAATTTTCAACCGAATATTTGAATTTTTCACCAAATTATTATATTTTCAATAACAAAAAAATATAATTATCAATCAAATAGTTGCATTTGCAGTCAAATAGTTAAAGTTTAAAAAAAGGACGAATTTTAAACCAAATCGTGAAACATTTAACCAAAAAAGACGAATTTAAAAAAAAATAGTTTAATCTTTATTGAAAAACGATTAATTTTGAACAAAGCAGTTTCATTTTCAAACAAAAAGTATAAAATTACTACCAAGATAAATCAATTTTCAAACCACAAGAGCAAATTTGCAACAAAAGATTTGAATTTTTAACCAAAAACGATATTTTAGTCAAGAGAGAAAAAAGTTCCAAAAAATTGTTGAATTTGTAAACCAAAGATGCGAATTAAAAAAAAAAATAATAAAT
>JAUELO010000276.1:4011629-4030676 GCA_032357855.1 Amphibolips quercusostensackenii | reverse complement strand
GAAGATTAAAAATTATGTGTTTAAAATCTTTACAACCCGTGCAGAAATGTTGCTGTGGTCCCGATTAGGCCCCGACTACGAAAGCTGAATTTCAAACCGAAAAGATCATTTTTAAACAAAAAATAATATTTCAATTTTAAGTTTTAAAACTAAGTTCAAACAAAAAAGAATCCTTAATTAAAAAGACAAGTTTTTAGCAAAGATTAATTTTCTACCTGAAAAAGCGAATTTTTCACAAAATACATAAATTTTCTAACAGTTGGATTTTCAAAACATAAAGGACAAACTATAAACAAAAAATGAAATAGCTGAATTTTCAGATTAAAAAATTAATTTGTAACAAAAAGAAAGAATTTTTAACAAAATAGTTATATGCACAAGAAAAGCAGATTAATTTTCAATCAAAAAAATAATTGTCAACTAAACAAATGGATTTTCTACTAAAGACATGAATTTTAACCAAAAAAATTAATATTTCACACATCAGTTTAACTTTCAACCAGGAACTAGAAGTTTAAACCAAAAACATAAATTTTCTACCAAAAACAAGGAATTTTTAACAAAATGCATAAATTTTCAAATAAAAGAGAAATTTTCAACCAAATAGTTGAATTTCTAACAAAAAAAGATAAATTTTAAACGAAAAATGTAATAATTAATATTTCAACCAAGAAAAATTCGGAATGAAATAGACAACAGTCAAATTCAACCAAAAATTTCAAATTTTTAAGAAAATAGTTGTATCCTGAACAAAAAAATTAATTATCAATGAGACAGTTATTTTTTTACCAATAAAGAATTAATTTCTAGCAAAGTAGTTGAATTTCAAACCCAAAAAAACGAATTTTAAAAAAATTTCTAAATTTTTCACCTGAGAGACCTTAATTTTTAACTAAAATGATGTATCTTAAAAATAAAATGTGTTTTTTTTTTAAGAAGTTAATTTTCAACCACGTAGTTGAACTTTGAACAGGGATGATAAATTTTCAACCAAGAAGATTATTCTAATAAAAAAGACGAATTTTCAACAAAATACATGGATACATTTTCAACCAGATAATAGATTTTTTAACCAAACGAGATTCAGTTGTCATGTAATTGTTAAACTGTATTGTACTAAAAGTTATCTATAGAAATGGAAATTTACATCGAAAAATAATAATAATATTAATTAATATTGAAATCCTAATAAGAAATAAAAATTTTAATAAAAAATTTCTTGTATAAAAAACAAATAAAGTTCTTATTAGAATAATGATATATTCTAATATGGTAAGGCTGCTTGCACTTCACCCTTCCCCTAGTACCATTTGTAGTTTTTGGTACGATCTCCCCATTCCCTCCTAAATTGGTAACGTAGTTTATGAACAACGTTTAAGAATAAACGCAAATTGAAAAACTTCATCAGTTAGAAAAACTTAGTTCATCTTGGCTTCTTATAAATAAATGCGAAAAACAACTTCACACTTTTTTTATTTGCTTTACTCTCTTTTTTATTTGGTAAAGGTAGTTTCCTCGTGAACATCTACGTTTTTCTTCTTGCTCCGCTACCTTGGAATTGCCTTAAGATTTTTCGCGGCACTTTACCCGCCTCAGGAGAAACTCCGCCCTCTCACTATTATTATCATCGCTCGCTGCGGGAAGGTTAAGCTTTTCTTGAGGCAATTCTCACTTGGAAAATCCATCGCGTTCTTTAAACCCACCAGGAGCTAAAATTAATTCCCTTATTTTTCGTAACTATATATAGAAAGTATTCGCAAAAAAGTATATTTTTGCATCAAAAAATGTTAGCTCTGAAAGATTTTCATGCCTCTCACCGTTGGCAGTTTTTCACCTTAGTTAAAAATGCCCCCACTTCAATCTTCTCTTCCCCTCCTTTGCTAAATATCTTTCTCAACATCCCATAGCACCAATCCCCTCACTGCCTTTACTAACCCTCCCCTCATTTCCCACCACTAAACCTACTTTCCCTACCCCCATTTCTCTTCACGTCCTCTTCTTTCCATCGTTTTATTCCCCCTTGCTTCCCCTTCTCTTATTTTTTCTACCTACTTTTCTACATTTTCCCTACTTACGTCCCTTATTTTTCCCTCACGTCCCCTCCTTACCATCCCCTCATTTCCCCTACTTTCCCTCCTCTTGTGAGTTGTGAGTTCCTCTTACTTCCCCTTCTTGGAGAAAATTATAATGGATGGGCGGACATCCGAACAAAACTATAAGGGTTTCTCTCCAAAGCTCAGAACTTTAAAATTGAAAAGCTCAAATTCAAATCTTTAAAGCAGAAAATACTGTTCGAAAATAAACAGTTTTAAACAGAATATGTCAAAAATTAAATTTTTAATTTTAGGTATAAATAATGCAAGCTGTAAGGAAAACTTTTACAGGTGGTCAGTATACGTCAGAAATATCAAGCGCTGCCCCTGGTTGGTCGATTTTAATGAAATTTGGTAAAATTATAATTTTTTACAAAAGAAATTTTGGGCCGAAAGGATTTTTGATAATTTTCGAAATTACGAAAGTTACGCCATGTTGAATTTCCGGGTCACATTATTTTCAATTATCAATTTTTGGAAAACGGTAACTAGATTTTGATCAAAATTAGAATCAATGAAGTTTAAATGATATATTTTAAGAATATAATACAATCTAAAAACAAATTTTTCAATTTTGCCCGAAAAAAAACCCAAAACAAAGTTTGATTCCATTTTTTCTGGACAAATCAGTCTACAAGTCACAATTTAAATCCAATTTTAATGTTCTTTTTTTTACATCAACGCTTATGAAATTCCGCATAGATCGACTTAGGCCGATTTAATAAAAAGTTTTTTATTTCTCTTTTATTGAATAACAAAAATGTAATTTTTTTTTAGAAGAGTACTGGTTTTCGAAAAATGCTTGAATTCAATCCAAAATACCTTGAAGCAATAAAGCAACTATCCAAAAAAGTTTTCTAATCGCTTAGAAATTGTTTAAAGGCTTGTTGAATTTATTATACGCAAATAAGTGAGTGAAAATGGACTCATGGGTATTGGCAGTAATTCATGAATTAATTTGCACTAAATTTGAACAATTTAGAGTCAAAAACCGTTTTTTTAATTGAAATCCTAATATATGATAAATAAATTGTTATTCATAAACAAATTTTATGAACAATTATCTATAGCAGGCAGTTATATCAAAATAAATCAAGTTTTTTTTATTTAATTGGACAAAAATTATAAAAAACTGTCTCAAAATTATCATATTTATTCATGCAATAGCAACTGATGAATGTTTAAACAAATTCATTAAACAAATGCACTGTTGGGCTATTTCTAGAGGTAGAAACTTGGGTTTTTCAACGTAATTAAGTGTGAATAACTATTTTTTAAACTTTAAGGGTGCTTTTATGAGTATCAAAATTTTCATTGTTAACAGCAATTGTTTAAACAAATTTTTATCATCTTAGGCATTTTTTAAGAAAAAAATTTGGTTCTGTAAGGTATCAGTAGACTCTTGTTCACTCATAGCGCTGTGCAATCGGTCGATAAGAATTGATAATTGCTTAAACAAAATTAATAAACAAATATATTTTTCGGCTACTTTTCTTAGAAACTTTGGTAGCGGTCTACTATTGTTATTGTCATTAATAGTTTTGTAGGCAAATTTTTGTCCTTTCATATATTTTTAAACAAAAAATTCCGTGTTTCTTGGGGATGTTAACAATTAACGTAACCGTCAGCAGCTCGTTACGTTGAAAAAATAACAAGTTTTTACATTTAGAAATAGCCGAAAAATGCATTTGTTGATTACATTTGTTTAAAAAATTATAAATTATTATCGACCGATAGCACAGAGCCATTACTAAATAACAGTCTCTTAATACCCTTAAAAAATGCAATTTTTTTCTTAAAAAATGCCAAAGATGAAAAAATTTGTTTAATCAATTTTTGTGAACAAAAAAAACTGTCAATTTTCATCTAACCTTTCTAAAAGTTAAAGAAAGAGTTATTTACATTTGATACGTTGAAACCCCATGAATGAATTTTCACTCACTTATTTCTTTGTAACAAATGCAATATATTTTTAAACAATTTTCAAGCTGTCAGACAACTTTTGTGAATAGTTGCTGCATTAATTCTACGTGTTTTGGATCAAATTCAAGTATTTTTCGAAAACCGGTACTCTTCTAAAAAAAAAAATTTCCATTTTTGTTATTAAATAAAAAAAAATAAACAACTTTTTTTTAGAATTGTCCTCGGATGATCTATGGGGAATTATGTTAGATTTGATAAAAAAAAATTTTAATTGGATTAAAATTGTGCCCTGTAAACTGTTTTGTCCAGAGGCACATGTTTTGCTCCACTGTGGGGTGGCGCTCGGTCTCACTGAAATGACGATATCTTGGGAACCAAAAGAGTCTCCATGATTTTTTTTTTTTTAAGAATGGCGATTTCACAAGGAATAATTTTATTAATATTTAGGAAAAATAAATGGTAAGGAATCCACTGAAAATGGAATCAACATTTGTTTTGGACTTTCTTTCGGGCAGAATTTAAAAAAATTTTATTGTCTTATATTCTTGAAATATATAATGTCACCTTTTATTTGCTTAATTTGGATTATAATCCAATTATCGTTTCTAGAAATATTGATAATTCAAAAAAATGTTACCCCAGGATTCAACAGGGCGTAAGTTTCGCAATTTTTAAAATTTTCAAAAATCCTTAAACCCTAAAATTTATTTCATGTATCATTATAATTTTACTAACTTTTATTAAAATAAAACGACTAGGGTCAGATCCTGATATTTCGTACGTGTACTGACCCGTTCGATTGTAATTAGAAATTTTTTTAAATTTTACAAACTTAAAATTATTAATTTGAACGGCCTAATTTGTATGGTTTTAAATCTAAATCGGTAATAATTCAAAATTGGAGGCTTTTAAATCTTCAGCAAAAACAAAAGCATCTAATTTCTATTTTAAAAAATCAAAAACTTTGAAATACTGAATAATAAAGTTTTTAAAAATTCAAAATAAGCTTGAAAAATTATAAATCTTCAAAATGAAAATGTCCAGCTCAAACAATGCAAAATTGCGAATTTTTCGTTTCAAATTTATAGTTTGCTGAAAAGCACTTTTTTCTGACAAAAATTGTTTCCCAGTTCAATATTTAATAGATTTTGATGTATGTGTTTAATAATCACCCTAAGGCTTCCCAAGACTTCTGTAATTATTATTTTTTTGTTTTAGCCAAAGCAAAATATTTTATATAATAACAAATGAACTATTGTGCATTTTCACAACTTTTCAAGTATGTCACTAACATAAAGATACTTAAATTTAGTGAAACAGATCTTTAATTAGTACAGCTATCATACTTAAATAATTAATAATATGTTAAGAAAAAAAAATTATGTTATAAAAAAATTAATGAACAAGTTCAATTTTCTCGTGATTTGTAATGATCAATTACTGAAATTCATAGTGTTTGCATAAAATATGACTGAAATTAATGTAGGATTACGAATAGTAAAAATTGATGCTGTTTTTTAATTTTTTTTAAGAAACCTTGTAAACAAATACACAGTTTAATGATGTCTAAACAATAGGTTCACTTTTTTCGCAGAATAAACTAAAGGTTGTCTTTTTAATGACACCCTGTTGACATATTTTGTAATTTGAAAGCATTTTTCATTTATTTAGACAATTATGAGAAACAAATGCCCATGTTTACCATTCATTAATGAATAGACTGAACTATTCATACATATTTCATCAAAAATATCTTGCTAGTGATTTTTTCTCTTACATTCTTGAAATTAAAAATAACTGGTGATTATATAAAAATTTCTATGAGAAAATGCACCTTTTGATATTTTTTCGATTTTTAAAAGGATTTAACTATAACAGTCTTAGTTATAACTTTTCCTTGTCATGTTTTTCAAACCGATAGCAAGTTTTCATTATTTAAAAAAATTTAATTCATTCTTTTTGCGGAAGTAACTGAAAATGTCGTGATATTAAGACGTTGCTATCATATTTTCTAAGATGACAAAAACTATTAATCATTCAAACAATTTTTATGATTTAACAGTCATATTCACCTTTTTTTCGTTTCGTTGATAAAAATTGTTTTAATATTTCATGGATATTGTTAATTCAAAAAATATGACAGGAAAGTCAGAAGCAAGACATTTCTAGATGAATCCTCATAAAAAATAAAATTGCCTGTCAAAAAAAATGAGACTGTTAATGGAAAAAAGATCAAAATTCGCATAATTAATTTTGTGTGTGTGTGTCTCACTTTTTTGTGAACACGATAAACTTAAAAACGGTTGCAGATAAACTGATAAAATTTGGAGGGCTTATTTTTATCGCTAATATCTTGAAACTGACTAAAGGTCTTCTGAAAATATTCAATGCGTTTTCTTGTAGAACTCCATAATATTTTAAGAATTCAGTTTCTAATAGTAAAACTTTTTTCATTGACATAATTCAAAATTGATACAATAATATAGAAGATTCCTTGGTACGAGACGAATCGATTGACCTAAATATTAATGTATTTTATCAAAAAGTAAGGAAGTTATGGTCGTTTATATTATATAAAAAATTTATTTTCATAGTCAAAATTTGCTTATCTGCATAACGTAAAGTTGATGTGAGAATAGTAAAGATGTGTTTATTCGAGACGAATCGATTGACCTGTAATGTTGATACATTTTATAGAAAAGTAAGGTAGCTATGGTAATGCATAATATTTGAAAATACGGTTTTTTATAGCCAAACTTTTTTCTCTTACATAATTCCAAGTTGATGCAAATATGAAAAAGATTCCTTGGTTAGAGCCGGTTCGATTGACTCACAATATTAATACATTTTTTAAAGAGTGAGGAAGTTATGGTCATTTATGTTATCCTAGAAATCGATTTTTGTAGTGAAAATTTTCTCATTCTGATAATTTGGAGTTGATGTAAGAATAGAAACGATGTGTGGATTCGAGGCAAATTGATTGATCTATTATAATATTGGTACATTTTATTAAAAAGTAAGGAATCTATGGTAATGCATAATCTTTGAAGGAATGGTTTTTTATAGTACAACTTTTTTTCTTTTACATAATTCAAAATTTATGCAAGAACGAAAAAGATTCCTTGATTCGAGGAAAACCGATTTACCTATAATAATATAATTTTTAGAGAGTAAGGAAGTTATTCTCATTCATAATGTTTAAAACATCTGATTTAAAAAAAACCTTTTTTTATAAACTTAAATTGAAATTTTATGCATGAATAAAAAAGATTTTTTTACTTTAAATTTTCAAATGAAATAATTCTGATAATTTTTGTTAAAAAAAACTTAAAGCTGAAAAAGGGATAGAGTGTGACAGAATTTCTTTTTTCCCTTTTCCAGTTCGAAAAATTTTAATTCCAAATACAACATTTGATATTCCTGAATTGTCATTGTATTTAAAAAAATTTTGTGTTATTTTGTTATTTTGAATTTTTTGTCAGTTTATATTCTTAAGCTGATTAACATAAAAACTTAAGTTTGTCTATTATTAAAAAAATCACTAATGCTTCCTCCATGATGAAGCAAACACATTTGCTAACGGGAAGCAAAGTTCTTGTGAAATAAGCACCATATAAATATAAATACAAATAAAGTAGAACCATTGGAGATCGAATTCACAGCTATTTTAATTTTGTATTTGTATTCGTAATAATACAGACACTTGTAATCTGCTCTTAATGATGTTCCACTCATGGTTTATCGAACCAGTAAAGGTGTTCAATTTATTCTAAAGTGCCATGATTCTTGCAAACCTGTAGTCAGCACGTTCAAGAGACAATATTGTCATCCTATAATCGTCTCTGGTTTTAACGGATTATAGATTTAATGAGTTTCTTAATGGTACATAAAGTGCAATTTAAAAGCAGAACTACATAGCGTAAAGCGCCGATGAAAATATTGTAAGTTTAGTCGTCAGTACATCTTCCCCTCACTATGCAAGCAGTGACAATTTCAATTTCACCAGCTCTAGCGCAACGCCAGTGCGGTGGTATTAGTCCTGGATCTGGCACTCTGGCAATATCTCTTATTTTCTCTCTCGGAACGTAATCCATTGAGAATCCGACCTCAGGAAAACTGCAGTAATGCGCAGGAAAATCAAGTGCACGAGTGCACTTTGCACGATGTGACTCTCTGATCCATGAGAAACGATATGATTTTATCTAGTGACATGAGCAATTTAGTGTGTAAACTGACAAATTTGACCCCTAATTGCAGGAAATTTACTCAGAACGTGATAGGATTCTATAATAAGAAATTTATTATTTTGATTATTTTTATACAATGAAGCCGCATCTCTTTCGAGGTAAGCAAAACTCACTCTGCTCTAACTTTGTTAGACTGACAAGGATCAAGGAATTCATATGAGAAATATGAGAAAGGGAAGTGTAGGGGGAGATGTAAAGGAGAAGGCATACATTTTGTATCGATCTAGATTCCCGTACTGCTTATTTAAGCAACACGTTCGTTCCGCAAAACTGCTCCGACACAGGTCGCTGATCAGTTTATCTAGCAATCACCCCTGCCGGAGTGCTTCACAAAGTCGTCATATGTCGTAGATCACACAGACATACTTATACTGATTTATAATACCATATCAAGATCCATACTCTTTACTCGAACCACATCAACTAAGAAAAGGTCTCCACGTGCGCCCATTAGTATCTAAGATCATCGTTTTAGGCGTCTCTCACTCTGCTGATACTCTTCATCACACATTGATCAGAGAATATTTTTCTTCACACTTTCCTGTGCTGGCATACTAAATTTGCTTCCTTTACTACTATACATCTTTTCATACAAGCTGTTGTTATGTGTCTCCTTATATCTTGTCGCTTTAGAGCCTAATTCACACATTTCCATCATTCTTTCCTCGGTCTGCCTGTAGGTACGCTACCATTTACTTTACCTGAATATAGTTGCTTTGTCAGTCGCTCTTCTTAGATTCTCTCAACATGCCAAAACCATCTTAAAAAATTTATTTTACTCTTATCAAACAGTATTTCCTTTACATCAGAACGCTCTATTACACACTATTACAGAATTATTACATGGATATATCAGCTAAAAGAGTGGAATATGTCAATACTGAGGAAACAAAATATTACAAATTTATTATTTATAATTATAATTACACACCGAATTTTAATTTTATTATAAGTTGAAGTAAAATTCGAATTCCAAATAAGCTCAAGCAACTAGTCCTAAATGAAAGTGAGCTTTTAATTTTTCTTTTGCAATCATTATTGTTACGAACAATAATTATTCTCGAAGTAGTTCAAATTCAACTTAAGCCTAAACTTCTAGCAACTAAATGAATTAAATGAACGTTTGTTGGTAGAACAAAATTATTTTTTCTGATAATTCTTTTTAAAAATGACTATTTTTCACAGGGAAATGTTTATTTGTGCCACTCGTTTGTACTATTTGTTATCAACAGCGACAGTGTTAAATTTGCGCAAGACTTTTTACTTGTAATACCAATCCTAAGGAAAATAGTTAGAAGTAAAAAAAAACACTTTCTCATGTTGAAAAATGTAAAATTGTACATTTATTTAATAAATTGTGTACAGAAACTGTTGATATCATTATTTACTCAAAATTGTATATCAATATAAGCATTAACTTGCTTCCGACATAACTTATTGAAAAAAAAATTCACGAATACATATTCCTTTGGAGCATTTTTTAAATATATTTTAAAACCTAGAGAAAAGTAAAGAGGATTGCAATTTTCTTGAAATTTTTTCATAGCAATAAAAATTGTTAGCATATGATGATAAGTCATGACTAATTAGAAATCTAATGCAAAATATAAGGCATTTTAGGTAAGAAATCAGTATTTCGAACATTGCACAGTATACTAAAGTATTTGTTTATATAATTTTTTTATAACAATATACTTGTACATTTATTTCATTATTTACGTTTTCAGGTATAAATGCATTAATTCTGATCAATAGCGAGTTTGCGTGTGCAATTATCTTTTAGATAAAAAATCATATTTTTGACATCGTTAATTCTGTCACTATTTTTTTGCATATATTGTTGCACAAAAAATTAAGTTGGAAAATTGAGGAATTTGAGGAGCTTAATATTTTAATTTACACGCTACTTGCCATTATGCGACTATTACACGACTAATACGCACTATTACGCGTGATGTGTATGAAGTAGTACGTAAGTGAATTCCGTTTCGATATTTATGTCCCTGCAAAAAAAGGCTAAATTGAAATCGATTGATCGATTGGGCAACTTTTAGTAGGTGTTTCTTTCTGAAGAAAATTTTCATAATTTCATAAATTTTATACAAAAAAGAAAATGTTTGATAACTACATAATTTTTGTTTTGTAGTTGGTAAGGAGTACCGAAGTAGTACGGAAGAAATCGGCCGTTAAAAAAGAATTTATTTTTAATTTAAATGAGAGTCATTCGCTTTTTAATGATTATTCATAAATAACTTCTCCCTCCTGAAATTATACACTGTTATTATAATATATGTAAACTTTATGTAAATTTAATTATTTTAATATATTTTAATGTAATTATAACTATTATATACTGGAAATCGGAAGTGATTTGATTTACTATCACCTACAATTTTTTTAATTTTTTACAGATATAAAATTCGTGATCAATGCGATATGAAAAATGGGGACTTCAAGCGGAACTCTATTCCAAGATTTCCTAATCGGTATGCATTTACCTTCATCTTTATTAAATACTATTGAAATTGATATTAAAATTGATTTGAACACGGACATTATACAAATGGTTTAAATTTAGTGAAATTTTCCTGAATTTCAGCAAGATCGATATGAATTTGAGACAAATCTGATATTCATTTATTGAGGAATGGAAATTAGTCTAATTTTGTTTAAATCCAGAAAAATTGTACTCAATTTACTCTAAACTAATTTGAAGGTACAACACTGTTAAGCATTCTTTTTTAATGTGAATAAATTCTCATGCAGAAATGATTGACTTAATAGTGCCTTTAAAAACTAAACACTACACGTGATTACAGCACCTAATAATTATTTGTTTCGCTACTACTAGCTTTTAGAGCTTTTTTCCCTGAAATAATTACTTTCTCTCCAAAGTGATTACCTTATCGAACTCCAAAGCAGATCGCAATTTACGATTGTCCCGGCTACGTGACTGGGAATCGACCAACAACTTTCGCAGTAATTTTCAGATAAATAGTCGAAGGTACTATCGCGATGCCGCAATTTTCGTTTTCCATTCCACGTGTCCTAGGGGATCTCCAAGTGAAACGAGCGGGCGGTACTCATTCGCAAGAGCGACGGTACCGCTTATTGCCTTCCATTATACAAATCCAAATTGGAAAGTCACCCTGCCCTGAAGGTGCACATATATATTCCAGATTGCGTCTGGAATACCTTACACCTCACGTTTTTAAAAATCTCTCAAGTACATATTAAGCTAAATCTGCTTATTTTTCCATAAATTTGTGCAAAGCTTAATTAAAGCAGGGAATGATAAACGGTGCTAGGACCAATCATTGAAATTTTACAGAAGAGACAAAAAACATTCCAAGAGGAGCAATTTACAACTGATGGAGTACATTTTTTGTGTAGTTGAATGGATAATTTTAATATCCATTGTGTGAAAAAATATATGACGCTACACTGTAAAAAAATTATGTTTTATTTTACATCGTATTATATTGAAAACTAGTTGACCCATACAATACGTAGTGAATTTACAAAAGTCTGCGTGAGTGAACGAGACTCTTGCGTAAAAAAATGAACGTCACTGAAAAAAGCACACTGCGTGTATATTCACAGCCTCGTGCGTGGATAAACTTTGTGCTACGAATCTTGCTGACGTTTCGTAAACATTGCAGTTCACTTAATTAGGGCTAACCTGAAACTGTAAATTATGCGTCTCCTGAAAGTGTGAATCGTCCATCTCATATAATGAGGAATATCTTATAAACAAATGGAAGTAGAATAACTGAAAACTCAGAAATCTATTCTTTTATAAAAACCGTAAAAACCACCGTGAAAAAAAGTCGCAATAACGCGTCCTTTGTTTCCCGGCCTAGGCGCTTACCTCCCAGCTTGCAGCTGGTCGTTCGACTGCTTGCGGCTTCGGGTTTTTCCGCGATTTGTCGATCAGGCCCGAAACGCGTCTCCATCAGTGGTAATAACATACTGCATGTAATTTTGCTTTCTATCAAGCCCTTCTACATTGCGTCAAATTAAATTACACAGAAAAATGGTAAATACGCTGTTATTTGTAAATTCACAGTCTCATGTAAATGCAATGCTCTCTGCATCTGAACGACATATTATTTAGGTCAAATAGTTTCCAGTGTTATGCGCTGTAATTTTATACGTTGCTATCAAAGAACCACGGTTCCGATTTTATCACAATGTTAATTTCAGTTCAATTATAGAACAATTTTAATTAGTATTGTGGTCTCGTTTATTTACTACTTCATTCACAGTCAAGTTCTGAAAGTCCGATAGGTTAAATTACGGTTGAATGTGATTTTTAACATAACTTTTTTCACAGTGTGCATGTACATTAGGGTAGGTCAGAGAAAAAAATTTTTGGACATCGGAAATAAGATCATGTAGAAAATAAGTGTGTTAGGACCCTGACAAAGTATAAATAATTTGGATTTAGTCAAAAAACGCCTTAATTTTGCACGCTAACAAAATATAAATTTCTATAGTTTCGTCCTTTTGTAGAATAAAAAATTACCAATAAATGGCTTATGATGGTCTTGTCGAATAAAAAAATACATTATATCAAAAATACTTACATTCTAAATAAATAAACTGTGAGCGTCGTATATTAACACTTAAAATATGTATGTAATTAAAATCAGAATTATCAATCTATGCTTAACAATGGATAAAGAAGAGACGAACAAGTTTCAGGCGATTCTCTGATAAGTTTGAAAATTGCTGAACTATTTTAAGTGTAATTAAGTTTCAGAGTTATGGGCATAAGGTTAAGCAAATGTTAAAAAAAAGGTTTAATATTGATAATGATCATTTTAGCAGTATTGTGTTTAGAGATTCATGCAACACGTTTTTAACAATGATGATAGAGACACTAAAAGTATTTTTTGCGGATCACATTGTTTAAAATAAAGTTTAAGTTCAAAGAGAAGCAAATAGTCTACATCCTTCATAAGACAGAAAATGAAAGTCATTATAAAAGATAAGAATTTATAACTGTACTGAATAAGGTTTGATGTTCGTAAAGCAATTAATAAGCTCCCTTGGTGTCAAATAGTTCAAAACAAAAATCATTACAGCGTTAAAAGATCTAAACTTTCATTAAAGATTAGAAAAACCAATTAACAGTGAAGTAGTTCAAGATATTATAATGTAGAGAAAGCTTAGAATTTCCACATCTAGAATTAACGCAATTTTCTTTTTTCATGACGTTATAAGATAATAATGTTTAGCGTTTGTTAAGGTTTGATTCTTTCTTTGAAATGATTAGATTGTTTAAATTGAAATTGTGTGTAGATTCTATACAGTGTTTTAAAAACGCAGTAGAGTTATCCTTATTTTCAACATTTCTTTCATGTTCTTTAATGGCATGTCCTAATTGTCTGCCTGTTTGTCCAATGTAACAAGCTTTTGCAGTTTAAACATCCAATTTTATACACTACTCCAGTAATTTTTAATTTAGGTAACGGATCTGTCGTGCTTTAAGAAAGTTTTTTTGCTTTTCTAAGGTTTATGGAAAACTTACGCTTTATGTTTTCTTATATAATTGATGATTTTATTAGATAGACCAGGCATGTAAGAACAAACAGTTAAACTAATTTTTTTCCCCAATCTGTTTTTTCTTGAATCCTTATTCTGATTTAGATTTACTCTTGTTTTTATCAGCTGTTCAATCACATGTACAGGATAGCAATTGTTAATTAAAATGTTAGTTATCAATCTTAAATTATTTTCTCTAAATTCTAAATATGAAAGTTTAATTGCGCGACCAACTAGACCAAAATCACACCTTTTTTATTTGACCAAGGATGTTCAGAATTACAATTCAAACATGTACCTAACCATGTAGGCTTTTTATAACAATTTTTGAGTAAAATACCATTTGAACTTTTGATGACAGAGATATTCAAAACATTTAAAGTTTTATTTTTCTCTAGTTCTATGGTGAATTGGAGTTAGTTATAAAAAAGTTAAAAGTTTCTAATGTCAAACACCACATTATTTAGAAATAATTAAAAAGATGTCATCAACATACCGCTTACAAATTATGTCTTCAGAAGGAAGATTATTTAAGCATTGTTTTTCAAGTGTTTCCATTACTAAATCAGATACTACTGGTTACAACGGAGAACCCATTGCTGCGCCATCAATTTGTTTATAAGTTGTCTTATTAAATTTGCCATAAGCTTATCTAAAACAAAACTCTACAGCATTTTTAAATTCATCCTTATATATTAAAATTTATTGTGCGATGTTATCTCATTGTTCGTGTATATGTTTAATGATTAAATCTATAGGCATATGTGAAAACATTCCTACAACATCCAAGGATATCATGATGTAGTCTAAAGATGTTTTTAGTGCTTTAAATCGTTAACAAATTGTTTCCTGTCTTTTACATAATGAACAGATTAAATAATTACTCGTGTTAGAAGAGTATATAAAAAAATGCAACGAATAGATGGCGCTATTTATAGGAGATCAAAAAAAAGTAATCCGTAAGTCCTCGGTATGAGAGCTGAATGAAAACGTAATGACTCAGCTTCATAATTTGTAACATAAACATTTTTTTCCAACGATAAACAATTTTTTAAAGACCTTTTTCAGTCGCAGATATGTATTTAAAACTTATGACTTAATACTGATATTGATCATCAAGTAATTTGGTCATCTTATTATTGTGATCAGAGTTTATTATGGTAACAGTGGTGTTGCCCTGCTTTCAGGAACAAGATGCCAGGGTTTCCATTTATAAATTTAGTTGCTAGGCTGAAATTAAATTTGTTGTTGAATTTTAAGTTATAATGTTTTAGTGATGAGATGTGATCAAATAATACGTGAGAACATTTTACTCCAATTTTATTTTGTTTATCCTTAGGAATACTCCAAATTCCACATTTTTAAGCTCAGCTATAAAATCATGAGAAGGGAATTTGTTATTGTTTAAATTTGTATTAACAAAACTAGGACCCAAAGAAAGTACTCTTGTAACGTCGCCAAAGTTGGCAGTACCAGTCAGATTGTTAAACCAATTTTTTGGAATGATCAAAGAATTGTAGAATTCATACTTTTGTACTTTTGTACTTTTGATATTTTTGTAAATGTCAATTTTTTTTATTTCTGAAGGCCTTAAGCGACTCCTTGAACATAAAATTATCTAAAGACAAACAATTATTTGAGAAACCTCGTTGAAGAACTCGAAAATTTCTTGTGTAAAGATCAAACTTTCTTCGAACGTAACATTACAATTAAATGATTATTCTTTTTTGTTAAACTTGATTTTTGATTATTTCAAATTATGCTTTCGTAGACTAATTACATTTTCTTCTAGCCTTTTTTCACCAGTAGCATTGTCCTAAATACCTGAAAGGTCAACAAAACATTAATAATCTCTAATGGGGCTGCAAATTGATAACTTGAAAATTTTGGGCAGTCGTTCAAGGCCTCTAAAGAAGTAAAATAAAATTACATGGTCCAAAATATTAAAACTATGAAAATAAGATTTTTTTTAGACATATTTTTTTAATGCTCACAAGCATGGCGTTTATCGGTCAAACCAAATAGTAATTCTTTTTCACGGACATCATACGCCACTTCTCCACATTTGTTCATTTCGATTTCCAAAATTTTGTTTCTTCGACTCATTCTAATGTGCATGTAATAATCTACCGCAAATGGCGATAGACTTAGAGCGGTTTAGCAATCGCTAGTATAATAAATAAAAATAGTACATAAATCTATAAAGATATCATATGGAATAAATATTTTCATTTATTTTATAAACTGAAAACAATAATTAAAAATCCATTTAAATCTTTGAAAAGCCATTGAAAAATTTGTAATTAATTCAATTACATTAAAAGCCATTAAAGGTTATTAGAATCCTTTATAATATTCATAAATCCTTTGAAATTTCACAAAACCCTAAAATTCGTGGATACACGAACAAGAAATTCAAAGTATCTAAATAGTGCCTTAATAATGCATCAATAATAAAGGTTTTCTATTACTCATAACACATCGATTTCGCACATCGTCAGAAAGTCAATTTTTCTTTTTAGTTGTCAGATTTTTAAGGTTTTATGATGCCTTTATACCAAATCGATTTTTATAATCCAAAAAAAAAATTTTTTAAACAATTAACTTTTATCCGTGTATACTTTTAAACCTCATAAAATACTTTGAACTCTCGTTCATTCTTTTAAAATATTTTTAAATCTCTCAAAATCCTTCGAAATCATTTCAAATCATTTGTAATCCGCAAAAATTGTTCTTAATTTCTTAAAATGCATAAAAATCCCTAAAGTCCCGAAAAATCTCTTAAATTTAAAAAATCAAATTGTTAAAAATATGAAATATTTACTACACTTTCTTTATTCAATTTCAATTATTCAAAAAAATTCAATATCTGAATACAAGTGAGTACTAAAATTTAGGGTTACAAGTTTGAAAAGCTTAATTTTTTACTAAATAAGGTGTAAAAGATCAAGAAAGCATGATGTCTGAAGAAAACTCAATTTCGACAAAAAGTGAACATATGCGTTTAGCTACCCCTGCTTCTTATGGAAGAAACGAATCGTTAAAATTTACTTGTACGCAGACAGGAATTTCAAAATTATTAACAAATTAATCATTATGAAAACTAAACTGAGTTTTCTTTAAAAAAATATTGTAAATTATTAGGAAAAAATTATTATACATTTTTGAACTTTCTCGGTTGGTAGAATAAGCTTTTTAACCAATTATCTACTTTAAAATTAAAATTCTTTATTTTTGAAAAATAAGAAATGAAAAGATAAAGAATTAAGAAATTTAAAGCTGAAATTGTAAAGGAAAATTTTTTTATTTTATTTCAGAAGGAGAGAGCGCTGTAGAGATGACTACCCAAGAGACGGTGACAGAATTCACCGCCATCATCAGAGTAAGCTACTCAAACCTTCTTTTTTTAATTTGGTGCAAAAAATGTTAAGATTTAAAGATTAAAAGGGGATATTATGCTTATTATTTTAGGGCGTCCAGTAATTACGTAACACTTGAAGGGGGGGAGGGGGGGGTTACAAAGTATTTCCTACGTAATTTTCCTTTCTCTAATTATTTTTCAAAAATATGCTAATTGAAAGCTGTTTTGGCTGTTGAAATTATTTTTTAAGCTATTATACACATTATATCATTATTTCTTTTGTTTATTTTTTATAGCGTAATAGGAAGTGTCTACACGTACCGAAAAAATATGTTTATTCAAACCGAAATTTCGGTAAAATTAAAAAAAAATTTGCATAGACCTTCAAACTGTTCAAATCACATGATAATTCCTTGACATCCTTTAAATTCCATATCTATCTTTTGAAATGCTTCAAATTTTCAAAATCTCATGAAAATCCCCTATAGTTTTTTAAGTCTGTATGAATCTCTTAATATTTCTAAAAATCGGTTTAAATTCTCAAAATTGCGTGCGAGATTCCGAAATATTACAAGATCCCTTGAAATATTAGAATTTCCTTTAAAATACATTGAAATCTTTAAAGTCAGTGAAACTCTTTCTGAATCTCTTGAAATCTTTTACAATCTTTTAAAACACATTAGAAGTACTAATTGTCCCTCAAAACCCTTTTCAATATTCACAAATCCTTTGAAGCTCCGTTAAATCGTTTAAAATCCTCTAAGATCCATGTATAACCTTTTGAATCATTTAAAATCACTTAAAATCTTTTGACATCCCATGAATTTATCGAGAACACTTTGAAACACTACAATTTTTGTATTGACCTAAAATCTTTTGAAATCCATGAAAATCTCATGAAATCTCTAAAAAGCTTTAGAATCATGTTAACTTATTTAAAAACTTTGTAAGCTTAAGACATACTTTGTAGCCCTTTTAAATACCTTAGAATCCTTTGAAATCTGTTAAAATCCTTCTGAATGATTGGAAATCTTTCAAATTATTTAAAATCCCACGAAATCTTTTAAAATCTTGTTTACAGTGAAAATAGTATGTTATCACAGAAATCGTACGAATTGTTACAATAGGGAGGAGGGGGTCTAAAATGTCAAAAATCATCCTTATGTAATCAATTAACGTTCCCTTATGGAATCATATTTAAATAAAGATTACACAATTTTTATTTTATATCTTTCAGAATACAAGGTTTTTTATTTCAGAGTATGAAAAAACCAATTCATGGAATTTAATTTCATGATTACACAAAAAGCATTTTTTTAGTGTAAGCCGTCTAGGTTTTAAGAGTGTTAATTTTAAAGTTTTTTTAGGGCCCGCTGAAAGGTTATACGGAGTAAAGTTTTAATTTTTGTAAGAGCTGCTAGAAATTAGAAATCAAGAATTTCAATTTAAACTCGTCTGTAATTGAAGACTTTTAATTTGGCATCTTCCAGTCTTCAAGACTCCTAATTCCAAGTTTCTAGACTTCAAGACTTCAAGGTTTTTAATTTCAAAGTATGGAACAACTAAAAGGTTTTAATTTGAAACCGTATGGAATTCAAAACAAGTAATTCTAATAAGATCTTTTAATTAAATGTTAATTTATTAAAGGACGTCTGTAATTAAGAGATTCTTAAATGAAAGAATTCATAATTCAAAGACTTTCTTCCTAAGAAATTTCTTTCTGTAAGTAGATAAATTAGTAACATCACTTTTTCCTTCTTTTTCAATAGCTTGAAATACATACTAACGAGATTACTTTTAATCAAGAGCTGCCAATCAAACTATATCTCATTTTATCTGAATTAGTTAAAAGTTTTTTAAATTTCGTTTTAAG
>JAUELO010000276.1:3976750-3998397 GCA_032357855.1 Amphibolips quercusostensackenii | reverse complement strand
AAAGTTCAAGAATTTTAAATTCACATATTTATGAAACTTTTAATAATGTAAAGTTAAAAAGGCCGTAACTACGGGTGCTAAAGATCGGTATGAATAGTCAGATTTTTCGGTACGTGTAGACATTTTCAATTGAAAATTAGAAGTTCTGTTATGTACGGAGCAATATGTTTTAACTACAGTTTATTTTGGTGGTTTATAACTACTCTGCTAATACTATAATTTTTTAAGTTTTCAGTAGGAAAACCTTTCCAATCACTTTAAATATTACCTATTGAATATTACATAAAATGATTTAATTTCTATTAAAGAATTTGATTTAAAATTATTTCCAGTTTGTAAAGCTTAATTTTTAATTTTTTATATTAAAAGGGGGATATTCTTTGTTTTTAAAATTTTTATTTCGTTGGAAAGAAAGAATTTTAGTTTTTAATTTTTGTTGGCTTGAGATAAAAGAGGGAAAGTTCTAGTTTAAGTTTCGTTTTGAAGCTTTGAGTTTAAAATATTTAATTAATATCATTCTCATGTTTAAAACTGTGCAGTTTAAAATACTTAATTTTAAAAATAGTTTCATTTCCAATGCCTCTGTAAAATTATTAATTTTTTTAAGCTTAAATTCGAAAATTTTAGATTTTGTGTCTATTAATTTTTATTTCATCAATGAGTCAAACCATGTCAACTGTGTCAGAAAATTTTTCGTGAGAATTTAAAAGATTAAAATTATTAGACCTGTACGAAGTATTTAGTCAAACGAAAAAACCATTTAAACAATTTTTGGTATTTCTTTATTTCTGGTAGTTTTTTAGTTAAATGGACATTTAAAGATTATTTTCTTCAAAAATGCATTAATGCAATTCTCACTGAGATAATTAGGTAAAATTGTAATGAATAATGTATAAATATTCTATGTTTTAAATGATTTGAATAAATCAAACAAAATTGGCAAAAAAATTGATTTTTTATAACAATTTTATAAGCAATTGAAATTTTTTGCGTTCTCCACACGCTATTAAAACAATATTAAACACACATGTGCAAATAACCCTAAGCTTTGAGTAATGAAAAAAGAATTTTGTATTTGAGCTTATAAAAATGGAAAAACAAATTAATCATTCTGACGTGCATTGGCTGATGCGGAAGGGCACGTAGTAACAATGCGTTTCATCCGAGCGCCGCGTTTAGCTCTCACGCCAGCCGATGCAAGGCGGAAAGAAAAATTCATTTTCCCATTTTTATAGGCTCAAATACAAATATTAATTTGCATAGACTTAAATCTTAGGATTATTTGCACATGTGTGTTTAATATTATTTTAGTAGCGTGTGTAGAACGCAAACAAAATTTCAATTGTTCATAAAATTGTTATAAATATCAGTTTTTATGGAAGAATTTTTCGATTTGTTTCGTTTATTAAAAACCTAGGACATCTATACACCCTTTATCAAAATTTCAATGAATTATCTCAGTGAGAATTAAATTTGTGCATTTTTTAAGAAAATAATGTTAAAATGCTCATTTAACTAGCAAACTAACAAAAATAAAGAATTTCCAAAAATTGTTCGAACGGTTTTTTTGTTTGACTAAATACTTCGTATAGGTCTAATAATTTCCTTGTTTTTTTTAATTTTCCCAAAAAATTTCCTGACACAGTCAGCATGGTTTGACTTTAATCTTAAACCAGTAAATAAAAATTTTTTTCGTTTAATATTCTTTAGTTGAAAATTGTACACCTGAAAAATTAAACAGTTTTAAATTAAATGCTGTCAATTTTGAACAATTCTGGAAAGAAGTATTAAAAACTGTATACACTATCCATTAATCATAAGCATTGTTTCCAAAAAACATATGACCTTGAATAATAAAGATAAAAATAAATTAATCTTCTTTGAGTTAAGCTTTTTTTGTTTAGAAATAAAGCTTAGATTTTTTCTTTTAAATACCTTTATCTTAAAAAATGGATGTATTAATATTTTCTTCTGAATATTATCTTTTCCGCTGATTTGTTACTTTCTTGATATCAATAAGAAATAATTAGCTCAAATAGAAAGATCATAAGGAACCCTATCAAAACTGTAGTGAGAACGAAATTTTTAAAAACATTAAAATAGTCATTATACATAATAGTCATTTTTATCTGCTCAACAATACTAAAATAACATAATCATACATTTGAAAATTTGTAACATTCATAATTGAGCAGTTATAAATTAAGAAACTTAAAAACCTAGTATTGTTGAATTTAATCTTTTAAGGTTCAAAATTTGAATTGTAAAATTTTTGAAGATGATACAAATTATTATCTGGTATCTATTATTTCATGAAGCATCAAGTGACATTCAAAGTGATTGAATAGATTTTTGACACTATAAGTTGAAATTTTTTCAATTAACAAATGCAGTGGCAATTTCGCTGTTTAGAATTAAAGAATTAAAATTTGTAAACTATTCAGATTTACTATTTTGTGTCACGCGTTTTAAAATTTACTCATTTCAATCTGAAGTGCAAAATTAATAAATAAATTGAAAATCAATGATGCAGCATTTCGACGCAAGAGGAACATTTCCATGTTGAAGCTTTAATGTGGGCAGGATGAAATCGTAGATTATTATACATATATAATAATATAAGTATTTCAAGCAAAAAAAGAATTGATTTTTATTATAGTTTTTACAAAACAATTCATAATTTTCTGAAATGTGTTTTTATTTCTAAACTAGGATTTTGAATTAGATGAAAAATGAAGTTAATTTCTATTTACTTTAAATGTCGTTTAATACTGCGTGGTTGGTAAATTCATTGAGATTCACGGGTGTCACAAATTTGCTCTGGTTTTCTAGTCGAGAAAACCTCTATGCAAAAGCGTATTTTAGTCTGACGTCACGGACACTGTGCTAACATTATTAGAATCCACCCCTATCAGGTACAATTATATTTATTATATGTGCTAAAGCTTAGAAAAAAATACCCGGCCTATTCCGTAATTAATTTTTATTCCTAGTGAAATAAATAAAAATTAATTAAGTATAAAATGTTTTTCCTCTTTCGCACCATAAATGAATAATATAATAATCAATATAGTAAAAAATATAAGTATTTAAAACTTGTTTCAAAAAATTTTGTTGTCAGTTTGAGAACATTTTTGGTTAAGGTATCAGTTTCAGAAAAAGTTAAAACACAGTGTATCATCAAAAAGAGAATATTGAAAAATAAGTTTAAGCATTAAAAATAATTTTTTTTAAATGTTATTAATTGTATCGCTTGTGATATGGTACTGTGATTGGGCCCTCATGTAGATCACTGAGCGTTTAGCGCTTAAAATTTACGAGAAAAATAAGCTAATGCAATTAAATCTGAATATATTACTAAATGCTAACAAATAATAAACTAATTATTTACTGATTGTAATTAAAAAATAATGTTATGCAAAATATTTCTGATAAAATTAAAATGTGAGAAAGTTTATATTTTTATATTTTATCAATCTTTATTACCTTATTACATAATTTCCTACTAATTAGTAAACAATTTTAAATAATCTTTTTTCTACTGCCTATTAAATCAAATATTTGTAGAACTTATCTATAATTAAATATTAAGTTCTCTTTGCCAAAAGCTATTTATTATATTCATTTTATTCCAAAACTGAAAATTTCATTTCGCGTGAACTAGAGCCACGCGTTTGACAGGTTAAACATTTAAACAATTCAAATAATTTCAATGTTTAGAGGATTAGGCATTTAAATTGTCACAAAGTTCATTTAGTTAAATTTTTAACTAAATAGTTGAATTTTCAAACAAAAAATATAAATTTTCAACCAAAAAAACAAGAAATTTAAGAAAAAATAGTTATTTTTTTACCTAAAGAGATAAATTTTGAACTAAACTGATAAATATTTAACCAAAAAAAGAAAATCTTTAACGGAAAAAATAAATTTTTAACATAGTAGTTAAACTTTTAAACAAATAATTGAATTTTCAAATAAAAACATAATTTTTTTTTAAAATTGAATAATTATATTTTTAACCAAGAAGATTAATTTTTAACCAAACAAAGATGATTAATCTTCAACCAAAAAAATTAATTTTAAACTAAAAATGCAATAGTTTAAATTGCCACAAAATAATTTTAATTTTAAATCCAAAATAATTAATATCAATAAAAAAAAATTTCTAATCAAATAGTGGAATCCTCAATTAAAACAGAATAATTTTCAATCAAGCAGTTGCATTTTTAACAAAAAGAGGTGTTTAAGTCAAGAAAGAAGCAAAGTTTCAACCAAATTGTTGAATTTTCTACAAAAAGTTTATTTTTCAACACGAAAATATGAATTTTCAACAGTTAAATTTTATGCCCAGAATTACTTATTTTTGGCAAAACAGTTGATTTTTCAGTTTAAAAGGATGACTTATTAATAGAATTGTTTAATTTTTATTAAAATAATTAAATTTACAGACAAGCAATTTTATTTTTAACCAAAAAAGATAAATTCTCCACAAAAAATGTAATATTTTATATTTCAACCAAAGCCTATTTTAATTTTGGATGAATAAATATTAAGCTAAATAATTAAGAACGCATTTATAACACAATAGCCAAATTTTCACCCCAAAGATGAATTTTTAACCAAAATGACAATCCTTCAACCAGAAAAATGATTTTTTAACAAAGTAGTTAAACTTTCAATCAAACAGTTCGATTTTTGAATACAAAAGATAAATTTTTAACCAAAAAGAAGGAATTTCCAACAAAATAGTTGCATTCTCAAACAAAAATATGCATTTTTAACTAAAATCATGAGTCATCAACTAAAAAAAAAATAATTTTCAACGAAAAATGTAATAGTTTATATTTCTACCGAAAACATTTTAATTTTAAATCCAAAGCACTTTAATTTAACCAAAAAAGATTAATTTTTAATTGAGTTGTATAATCCTAAATTAAAACAGGTTAACTTACAACCAAACAGGGGAATTTTTTACCAAGAAATATAAATTGTTTACAAAAGTATTAAATTTTTAACAAAGAAATATTTTTCAGTCAAGAGAAAAAAAATATTAAGTAAATTGTTGAGTTTTAAATAAAAACGTTAATTTTTAACCATATAGTTTGTTTCCTATCAAATAGTTGAATTTTCAACTAAGAAAGACGAATTTTTTTAAAACATTTGAATCCTTAAAAAAAAGATGATTTATCCACCAAATTTTTGAATTTTTATTAAAATAATTAAATTCTTAACTAAATAGTAAAATAATTAAAATTTTAAGATAAAAAGATGAATTGTCAAGCAAAAATATACTAGTAGACTATTAAACCAAAAAGGCATATCTGAACAAAATAAGCTGGATTTTATTGTGTTTAAGTGTAAAAACATGAAAAGAAGAAAAAGAAGCGAATAAAAGAGACTGTGTAGTCTGCGATAAATGAATGAAAATTTTAAATAAAGGATTAAAAAACTATAGTTTGCAATCCTTAGCTGGCACACATATCTGGACGTAACATAGCTAGCACACTGTGGTCAAATTGATCCCAGGCATAAGAATGCTTGATGCAAAGGACCAATCGTTTATTTTGACACGCAAATATTAATATCCTTTAATTTTCCCTTTAGAAGATGCTATGGATTATTTTGTTTAAATTGAATGCTTACCATAAAAAAAATGCCGAAGATGAAACAAAAAAATTTGAAAAATTTGAAGTCAAATGAATTTTTGTACAGGATAAATGTCTAAACCGTTCGATGAGTAAATTATTCAAATTGTTTAAACGTTTAACTAATCAAGCGCGGAGCACTAGTGAAAACTTATTTTTAACGAAAGTTCATCAAAAGTTAAAACATGTGAAAAAATGTTCTTCAAATTAGAAAAACTAACGATAAAAGAAATTTTTGGAAAAATATTTGTATGATTGTGTACAAAAAATTAAGAGGAAATATGATTCTGAAATCAATGTAAATATTGTGCGCAGCTTGGGGTTGGGACAAAAAAGAAAATTTCTCACAACTTCTGTCTTTGTCAACTAGCGTGAGTTTAAAAAAACCTTATTTAATTAATAAAACTTCATACTTTCGTGAAAATTTAGTGAAAATCTTATATTAAAAAAAAAATATTCCATAAAATATTAAAGGATTTGTGATTCAACGCAATAACAAACTTTATAAAAATAATTTTTTTTGGGGTATGATAGTGTTAGGACTTTTCACAACTTAGATTTAAATTTTGACTTTTTAGTTGAACTAAACATTCCATATCATTTGCACCCTTGATCCGGATTAGGTTCTCTTGCCTTATTATAAAAGTAAAAAAACTTAAGTCTTGATATTAAGTGCATTATTCATAAATTTATTTATCTGATGCCAACAATTTTGAAATAGTGTCGAGTTCACGAAACTGCTATTAAAGAGATTAAGATTATTATCGAGCCAAGGGGAACGCACGTCTGACAAAAGGAGTCTCGATCTACTGCAGCGAAAGCTGCGAGAGTAAGTGGAAATGGACGGAAACGGTCAGGCAAGGAAACTGGCAAAGAACTTCTATAACTTCCTTTACAATTAGTTAGCCAAAGTCTGTATAATGAGTTGCTGACCCAATTCCTGAACCTCATATTCAGTAGATTAAACTACAAAACATTTTCCATATAATTGATACCTAATAAAACTCTTATTATATCATTTATTTTTCTGAGATACGCAGGCTGGCCAAAAAAACGTAAAATGATTAAATAGCACTGAAAAGTTTCCTTGTGGCATTAGGGACAAATTTTTTTTCAATTTAATTTTTTACCATTGGGCAACTTGACTGAAAATTTTCAAATTAAAATTTTTTTAAACTTTTTGTGTATAGAAAAAATATTTTCACAATTTTTTGGGGGTAATGTTTATGGCAAAAATAACGAAGAATTCGATTTTGTTAGTTTATACCTAGAGTTGCCAAAAAAATGTTTTCAGTTTTTTAAAATCTTATCCTGATGAGAAGGTATTAGTTTTACCCGTATGCAAAATTTTACTCCATCGATTTTTATCAAATCTCTAAGTTTTGAGACGCCCTGATTATCGACACATGAAATTTAGTAGTTGCATTTTCAAGCAAATAGTTGGAATTTCAAGACAAAAAGACGAAACTTTAACAAAACAGTTGCTTTTTTGACAAAAAAGTTAATTTTTAGCCAATTGAGATTTATTTTTAACAAAGAAAGCTGACTTTTGTACCATAAAAGATAAATTTTTAATCCAAAAGAACGAATTTTCAACAAAACAAGTAATTTTAAACCAAAACAGATGACTTTAACAAAAAGGTTAAAGGTAACAAAATAATTGAACTTATAACAAAATAGATTAATTTTTCACTAAATAGCTGAATTTTTGAACTATAAAGATGAATTTTTAACCAACTAGTAGAGCACCAAAAAAAATGAGTTTTCAACCAAAAATGGAATACATACATTTTTAATTTGAAAAATTATATTTGAAAAATAAAACGAATTATCAGACAGTTGCATTTAGCGAAAAACACGATTTTTAACAAAATAGTTAAATCCTCAACCAAATAGATGAATTTTCATTAAATAAAATTAATTTTCTAACAAAATGATTAGGTTTTTAAGCTAGAAAGTCGACTATTTAAGAAAAACGTTGACTTTTAAAGCGGAAAAAAAAGAATTCTCAATAAGAAAGTTAATTGTGAATTCAAAAAGATGAATTTTTAACAAAATAGTTAACTTTTTTACAAAAAATATAAATTTTTAACAAAAAAGTTTGTTTGTAACCAAATAGTTTGATTTTTCACCAAATTGGTGAATTTTCAACCATAAAAAATGAATTTTCATAAAAAGAGTTCAACACTTAATCAGATATGTAATTGAATTTTCAAACAAAGAGCTTATTTTTTAACCGAAGAAATTAATTTTCTACTGAAAAAGACGAATTATTAACAAAATACATGAATTTTCAAGTATTGAAGTATTAAGTATTATTATTATTATAATTTCAAGAATGTTTTCAATTGCCAAGTTCTTGAATTATCAACTAAAAAAGATGCATTTTCAACCAAATACTTGAGGTTTTAATTATAAAAAGATAAATTTTTAAATTTAAATAAAATATTTAAATTTTTAGTTTGAAGATTTAATTTACAACTAAAAAATGTTCCTGAATGCTAAACATTTTCTAAAATGGAAAAATATCTGAATAATTTATTTAAAAGTATTCTCATACTAGTATCAAATAGTTTATTTTAATGGTTCTCAATAGTTTTTTGTAAAGTCTAAAATATAAAAGTGATTTTCAAACTTACTAAGTTATTGTTTAACTGTAACGTTTTAAGGCAACTCATCTATAGCAAAATTTTCCAAATTTGTTCAAATTTATCATCAGGTAACGTACTCAAAAATGTTCCTGAATGTAAACAAGGTTTTAAAATGAAAAAAATGTTCTCAAGTGAAAAAAAAAATCTTTACAGAATTTAATTAAAAGTATTTTCATACTAGTATTAAATAGTTTATTATAATTGTTTTGATTAGTTTGTTTTTTTAAGTCTAAAATATAAAAGTGATTTTTAAATTTACCAAGTTATTATTTGATTGTAGGGTTTCAAGGCAACTCATATATTGCAAAATTCCGAAACTTTGTTCAAATTCATCTTTAGAAAAAGTACTAAAAAATGTTCCTAAATGTTAAAAATATTCTAAAATGGACAAATTTCTAAATAATTTTTTTAAAATTATTTTCATACTAGTAACAAATAGTTTATTTGAATTGTTTTTAATAGTTTGTTTTTTCAAGTCTATAATATAAAAACGATTTTCAAGTATACTCAGTGATTATTTTATTGTAGCGTTTCAAGGCAACTCATGCATCGCAAAATTCTTCAACTTTGTTGAAATTCATCATCAGGAAACGTACTGAAAAAATGTTTCATAATGTAAAAAATGTTCTAAAATGAATAAAAATCTTCACAGAATCTAATTGAAAGTATTCCTAAACTAGTATCAAATATTTTATTTCAATTGTTTTTAATAGCTTGTTTTTTTGAAGTCTAAAACATTATACTGATTTTTAAATATACTAAGTAATTATTTGATTGTAGCGTTTTAAAGCAACTTATATATCGCAAAATTCTTAAACTTTGTTTAAATGCATTATCAGAAAAAGTACTAAAAAATGTTCCTAAATGTAAAAAAGGTTCTAAAATAAAAAAAAATTTTCAAGTGAAAAACAATCTTTATTAAATTTAATTGAAAGTATTCTCATACTAGTATCAAATGGTTAATTTTAATTTTTTAATAGTTTGTTTTTTTGAAGTCTAAAATATAAAAGTTTTTTCTTTAATGTACCAAGTTATTATTTATATGTAGCTTTTTAAGGCAACTTATATATCGCGAAATTCTTAAACTTTGTTCAAATTCATTTTAAAAAATAGTACTAAAAAATGTTCCTAAATGTTAAAAATTGTCTAAAATGGAAAAATATTTGAATAATTTTTTTAAAGTATTCTCATACTAGTTTCAATTAGTTTATTTAAATGGTTTTTAATAGTTTTTTTTAAGTCTAAAATATAAAAGTGATTTTTAAATATACTAAGTTATTATTTGATTGTAGCGTTTCAAGGGAACTCATATATCGCAAAATTCCTAAACTTTGTTCAAATTCATCATTAGGAAACGTACTAAAAAATGTTCGTAAATGTAAAAAAAGTTTCTAAATGTGAAAGATATTCTAAAATGAGAGAGAAAATCTTAACAGAATTTAATTTAAAGTATTTTTATACTAGTATCAAATAGTTATAACAAATTATTAATTTTTGGATTGACAGTTATATAAAATTACATTAATCTTTCGTATTGATAAATAGAAGGGGGGTCAGCTTCAGTATCACATGACATTTTAAGGAGGGTTTCATTGAAACTCAAAAATCGCTCAAAATAGTGTCACGTATTATATAGACGCTCAAAAAATTATATTTTTATATTTCGATGGTTATCTTGTAAGAATGGCATTAAAATGTCAAAAAGTTAAATTAGTCAATTAGAATCAAAGATATAGCATTAAAGAAAAAGTTGCTCAAAAACTCAAAAAGTCAGTAATCTCTTCCAGTTTAATATAAATCGCACATAGAAGAGAACATTTATCAAAAGTCAGATACTTTGACATGCAAAAACAAAGCTTATTGTTTGACTAAAAAGTAATCGTCCCTCTTGACTCTAGAAGCGAGATGAATGTAAATCTTACCTGGATGGCTCGGTTTGACCCTGCGCATCGCCCTCGCTTCTGCCCTGTTAAGTGCTGAGGGGTCGTTAGCAAGCATCGTGTCTCTGGTGAAAAATTCTGGGGAGATCAACCCTACCTCTAGCTATTCAAACTGTCAGCTTTATCCTCGAATTTAAGTGTCGCGATAAATTGTAAAAACAACCGAAGCCCGTGAAGGGAGAAAGCCGAAAAGCCCTAAATCCAAGGAGTCTTGTCGTGCATCATGAACGATTGCCATCTGTTCTTATCTCGATATTTGACATAGTTAAAATATAAATATTGTGGAACTTTTCACCTAATATAAGAAAGGCAGAATATTTTCAAAATTAGATGGGTCCTGAGGGATAAATGAAAGCAGACTCTGAGGGATCCAAAATTAATTTTTACAGAACTTCATTCATGTCTGATGAAAGGCGGTTGTTAGACTTTTTACTGAAAGTCGTAGATTGGTCGTGATCGACATAATGTTTCTAAAACCAGAAATGTTGTAGAAAATTTTCTGCATTCTTATATCGAGCTATAAATCTCTATGGATTTTGAAATTTATTTATATTTTATAAAAGAAATGGATTTTCAAGCCAAAGACGAATTTTCATCGAAAGAGTTGAATTTTCAACAAAGAATCAAGAAAGATTCTTCCGTCAAGAGAGAAGCAAGTCAAATAAATTGTTGAATTTTTTATTCAAAAAGGCAAAATTTCTATAAGACAGTTGAATTTTGAACAGAAAAAAAAGACTTTTTATCAAAATTGTTGAATTTTGGATTAAATTATTTACTTTTAATAAAATAATACAATTTTTAACTACAATAGATTAATCCTTAGCCAAAAATATAATAATAGATTTTTTCAACCAAAAAGAATTCATTTGCAACAAAGAATAGTAGGATTTTTAATCAAAAAGATTACATTTTTACCAAAAGACATGAATTTTTAACTACGATAATGAATCTTTAAGTGCAATAGTTAAATTTTCAGTTAAAAAGCCTACTTTTTCACACAAAAATTATAAATGTTTAACCAAATAGTTGAATTTTCAACCAAAAAGATAAATTTTTACTGAAAATGGAGTACTTAAATTTTTAGTTAAAGAAATTAATCTTTATACAAAATTTGGAATTTTCAACAAAGAAGACTGATTTTTTACCAAAACAGACTAATTCTACAAAAATTATAAATGTTTAATCAAATAGTTCAATTTTCAACCAAAAAGATGAATTTTCACTAAAAATGGTGAACGTAAATTTTTAGTTAACGGAATTAATTTTTATGAAAATAGCGGAATTCGCAATAACAAAAAATTAATTTTCTACCAAAACAGACAATTAAAAAAAAATTATGAATGTTTAACCAAATAGTTGAATTTTCAATAAAAAATATGAATTTTCACTGAAAATAGATTAGTTAAATATTCAGTTAAAGAAATTAATGTTTATAAAAATAGTGGAATTTTCAACAAAGAAGATTAATTTTCTACCAAGAGAGACAAATTCAAAAAATGGATGAATATATAACCAAATATGTAGTTCAATTTTCAACTAAAAAATATAAGTTTTTCAGTCTAAAGAATTGATTTTCGAGAACAATAAGAAACAAAAAAAAATAAATATAATTCCTGCACAAAAACAATTGAATTTTTAACCTAACAATAAAATTTGCAATCAAATAATACAATTTGTAACCGAAAATATAATAGTAGACACTTTAACAAAAATAACTAACTTTCCACCAAAAATAGTTGATTTTCAAACAAAAAGGTGACATTTCTACAAGAGAGAAAAATTTTCAACTAGAATGAATTTTCAATAAAACAATTCGATTTTTACTGCAAGAAATGCATTTTTAACTGAAATTATGAATCTTCATACGAAAAAAATTAATTTTTATTTAAAAAAATGAACTTTCTAATAAGTAGTTGATTTTTGAACCAAGAAGATTAATTTTGTACGAAAAAAGAAGAATTTTCAACGAAATAAATAAATTTTTAACCAAATAGTTAAATTTTTAACTAAAAAAAGATACACTTTCAACCAAAAACTGAAAAGGTAAATTTTCAGTTTAAAAAAATAATTTTCGTAAGGAAAAAACCAATTTCCGACAAAATAGTTGAAATTTCAAACAAAAAGATGAAATTTCACTTAAAATGGGGTAATTAAATTTTCAGTTCAAGAAATTAATGTTTATGGAACAAGTAGAATTTTAAACAAAGAAAATTAATTTTCCACTAAAGCAGCCGAATTTAAAGAAAAGATAAATGTTCAACCAAATAATTGAATTTTCAACAAAAAAATGAATTTTCACTGAAAATGGAGTAGTTAAATTTTCTGTTAAAGAAATTAATGTTTATAAAAATAGCAAAATTTCAAACAAAGCAGATTAATTTTTCACCAGAACAGACAAATTTAAAAAAAAAATAATAAGTCTTCAACCAAATAGTTGAATTTTCAACCAAAAAAATGAATTTTCACTGAAAATGGAGTAGTTAAATTTTCAATTCAAGAAATTAATCTTTATAAAAAAAGCGAAATTTTCAACAAAGTAAATTAATTTTCTACCAAAACAGACAAATTAAAAAAAATGTATATAAATGTTTAACGAAACAGTTTAGTTTTCAACCAAGAAGATGAATTTTCAGTCTAAAGAATTAATTTTCTGGAACAAAAAAAAACGAATTTTCAACGAAATCATTGAATTCCCACAAAAAATAATAAAATTATTGACATAATGATGAAATTTTCAATGAAATAATGCAATTTTTAACCGAAAATATAATAACAGTAGATATTTCAAGCAAACAAAATTAACTTTTTACTAAAAATAGTTGATTTTTAAACGAAAACATGACATTTCTAAAAAAGAGACCAATTTTCAAGTCAAATGAATTTTCAATAAAGTAGTTCAATTTTCACGAAAAGAGATGCATTTTTAACTAAAATTATGAATCTACTTAAAAAACAAATTAATTTTCATGAAAAAAATTGAACTTTTCACTAAGTAGTTGAATTTGCAACCAAGAAGATTGATTTTCTGCCAGAAAAGACGAATTTAAACAAAAAATTATGATTGTTTAACTTAAAAAAATAAACTTTTAACTAGAAGAATAATAGTTGAATTTTTAGTCGAAAAAATTAATTTGAAACAACAAAGAAACAAATTTTCAACCATATAATTGAATTTTCAATTAAAAAGAATAATTTTTAGCCAAGAAGATTAATTTACTACCAAAATAGATGAATTTCCAAAAAACTACGTGAATTTTCAACCAAATAGTTGAATATTTAACTAAAAAATATAAAATTTGACTAAAAAATAAAATAGTTTGATTTTCAGTTCAGAGGATTCATTTTTGATAACAAAAAAAGAATTTTCAACAAAAAAGTTGAATTCTCAACCAAAAACAATTCAATTTCCAACAGAATAATAAAATTTTTAATAAAATTTTAACCAAAAATGAAATAGTAGACATATAAACCAAAAACAATTAAGTTTCTACCAAAAGTAGTTGGATTAAAAAAATATATATAAAATTTCTACCAGAAAAGAGGAATTAAAAAAAAAATTGATGAATGTTTAACGTAAAAGGATAAACGTTTGAACAGAAAAAGATTAGTTAAGCTTTTAGTTTGAAAAATTAATTTCCAATAAAAAAAAAACTAATTTTTAACATAATAGTTGAATTTTTATCAAAAAATAATAATTTCCAACCAAGAACATTATTATTAGTCTACCAAAATAGACGAATTTTAAAAAAACTAGGTGAATTTTTAACCAAATAGTTAAATATTTAAATGAAAAATATAAATTTTAAATAAAAAATGGAACATTTTAATTTTCAGTTTAAAGAGTTAATTTTCGATAACAAGAAAAAAGAATTTTTAACAAAAAAGTTGAATTTTCAACTAAAATGTTGAATCTTCAAGCGGAATAGTTAAATTTTCAGTTGAAAAAATTTATTTTTCACCCAATAGCGAATTTCCAACAAAATAATTTAATTTTCACTGAAAGAGATTGATTTTCAACTTAAATGATGAATCTTTAAAAGAAAAAAAATTAATTTTCAACAAAATATATAAATTTGTAACCCAATAGTTAAATTTTCAACTAAAAAAGATAAATTTTGAAAAAAAATGGAATGATTTAATTTTCAATTAAAGCAATAAATTTTTATTAAAAAAGAGGTATTTCCTAAAAAATAGTTGAATTTTCAAAGAAGAAGAGAAATTTTTTAACCAAAAAGAGTAATTTTTCACCGAAAAAGACAAATTTTAAAAAAATATATGAATTTTCAACTAAAAAAAGAGGAATTTTCAACTCTGAAAACTAATTTTCTTTCTTTCTGAAAGTGTTTATATAGATTTACGTAGTTTAAGTATTGTTCGAAACTTAATTATTTTTCATTTTAAAAAATGTAGGAAATTGCCTCGAAAGACCCGTTTTAAAATTCCAATGTACATGTAGACGATCATGACTTGGATGTGGCATAACAACTGACACTCGACCGTTGCTACACATGAAAATGCATGGCAGGTAATCTTCTTGAGAATCGGATCATTTTGATGTGCAATTTGCTGATTAAATAAAAAAAAACACATCTGCATAAAAGCATTGGGTATCAATTCAATCCAATCTCGGGATCAAATTCATTAATTCTCATTTACTGTGAGAGCATTTAAACTACAACGGTTCTAATTAAAGCTAAAATAACACAAGCTCAAAGAAGACGTTATCATAACTCCCCTCTTCGTAAACAATTTAATAAATTTTCGATCATGAACTTTTTATCTAGACCTATTCTTATAAAATGAAATCACAATTTATTCTGAGCAATGGGGAGATCAAATAGAATATCCTCATTCTGCAGATTGAAAAATAATAACTTCATTCATCAATAGAAACCAAAGGAAGAAACTTTTTTCCTGGAATAGGGAATAATCTATCTGATTTTTCAACAACTTGAAAACTCTGACTTTTAAATCAATCATTTTCATAATCAATAAATTATTGACTGTCGCAAAGCATCTTTATGTTCTATAAAGTAGAGGGATTTATGGAATGACTTCTTTTCTGGTTACAGAGAAACCTGACAGATGGAGAAGATCTTCCCGAGGATGCATTCTCACTGTTGTCGGTGCTCCTAGTTGGTTCGCTAAACTTTCTACATTTGATCGATCGCCCCTCGAAGTAGCCGGACCTATAGAAACTTACCCTAGAAACTGATTATGATCTAAGCTCACTTAGTCTATCTACCCCTTAGGGCTCTAAGAGGGACAAAAAAGCTTTTTCCTCCAACTCTTTCTCGCTCAATTTATAATCTTGATAGAATCTAGATACCGTCAACCGGGGCGAATCGCTACATCAATTTTTATAAAACACCAAGGGCTCAGTTATTGTACTCACAGAAAAAAACAGATGGTACCGAATGTTCCAGGTAATCGATCAAGCAGGGTGAATGCGAGGTGGGTTCATCAAACTGAGGTAAAATTTCCGTGGTGAATCGTAGATATGTCCGGCGGACTCTGATAGAGAGAGAGCACTTTACAGGACTGTAACCACGGAAAGTTTAGCTCAGCTTGAAGTGAACAGCGGACTATTAGGGAGCTTTTACATATTACCTAACATTATTTTTGACCTTATTACCCCTTCCTAAGCGTAACAGACCATAACATTTCCTTTGGACCCCCCCCCCTCCCTCATCGTTGTTACGTAACATTTTTCGTATTATATTTAAAAACATAAGAGACTATTTCTGAATGAAAAAAGGTTTATTAAGATGAAGTATTGTCTAAAAATAAATAAGACATTTGTTCAATTCTATAAAGAACACAATAATATTAAAAATAATACAATATAAAATTTCAAATAACTATTTATTTATTTAAAGTTTTTAAGCACTCAAATTCCAGTTAAAATTTCATTCTGATAATTGAAAACAAGAAAATAAGTATTATTAGTTTGTTTTTAAATTTATATAAATATAATTCTTATGAGATTCTTGAAAAAATTAAAGAAGGTTTTCAAATATATCACATATGTCGTGAAAGAATCTAGAAGACTTAAAAAAAAATGTTTATTATATTTTATGGGAATTTAAGAAAAATCTGTTTATCCTTTTGAAACTTTTCGAAATTCTTTAAAAGATTTTTAAGTTATTTTTAATCTTTTTTTTTAACTTCTCCAATTATTCTAAATATTTTTTGAATCATTCAAATTTTTCCTGTTTTTATACAAAATTCTGTCAAGTAAAGAAAATTTCCTTAAAATCTTTTAGATTCTTCATTGACAATTTTAAAATTTTTTTAAATGGTTTAAAGTCTTTCTAAATAATCTTTTAAGATTAATTTTTCGAAATACAAAATCATTTAAATTTTCCTTAGGAACCTAAAAAGAATGTTCTCATTTTTATGAAAACTTACAAAGTTTAAAAAAAATTTTATACCAGTTTTAATTATTTTGTAATCGTTTCACAACTTACTCAACTTTTTTCTAAAATTATGTAATATGGCCAAATTTCGCTTTAAAATCGTTTACACTCTTTTTAAACATTAAGGAAATAACTAAAAATGTTTTATGATCTTTTTTAAATTTCTTCTAGAATTTATTACCAAACAATTATTTAGAATTTTAGCATGCATCTTTAGGACATGTCTTTTATTCTCTAGACACCCTGCAAAATTCAGTTTACCTAAAATTGGTTTAAATCATTTAAAAAAATAAAAAATTTTCTTAAATTCTTTTATATTCTTTTTCCATACATTTTGGAATCTCCAAAACTTAAAATTATTCCTTTAAAATAAAACCTAAACCATTTTCACATAAATCTTCAAAGAAATGTAATCTCATGCAGGGTGCCCAGCGACCTTGAACACCTTGAAATCCTGCAGTTCTTCTTGAAATTTGTTTAAACCTTGAAAACCTGGAAATCTCCTTGAATTTTCCACAAGAACCTTGAATTTTCCACAAGAACCTTGAGTTTGCTTTTTTTGCTTTTGAAATATTTCTAAAGATTTAAAAATATTTTGAGGTGCTTTGAAAAGATTTCAATGATCCCAAACGAACACAAAAGATTCTGCAAAAATTAAAAAAAGATTTCAAAAAGATTTTTAAAAGATTTCAAAGATTTTAAACATTCTAATTGATTTTAAATTTGTATTCAAGTTTTTTAAAGATTTCAAGAAGATTTTAAATATTTCAGTTATTTTAAACAAGTAAAAAATATTTCAGGAAGATTTCACTGCTGTTTCACACATATTTTACAAATTTTTCAAGAGATTTCCAGAATTTCAAATATCTCAAAAAGGGTACAGTACACCATATTGCAAACATTTCAAAACATTCAAAACATCTTGAACGATTTTAAAATATTTTTCAAAGATTTCAAGTGTTTTAAAGATTTGAAAAAGTCGTGTACACCAGATTTCAAAGGTTTTACAAAGATTTTCAAACTTTTAACAGATTTAAAGGATTTTAAATATTTCACAAAAGGCGTAAACTAGATTTCTAAGCTTTCGTAAGAAAAATTTTTAATATTTTAATAATTTTCAATTAATACAAAAGATTTCAAAAAGGTTTCCTAAATATTTCAAAGATTTTATAAACATTTCATAGAGATTTCGAAAGAATACGAGAATTTTAAAGATTTCAAAACATTGCAAAGGCTTTGAACGATTTTAAATTTTTTAAGAAGATTTTAAAAGATTTCACGAAGCTTTAAAATATTCAAATGATTTTAAACCACTACAAAATATTTCAGAAATATTTCAAAGATGTCATAAAGATTTCAAAGAAAAAAAAATCACAAAGATTTTAAGGATATCAAAGATTTTACAAAAATGTTAATAGATTTCAAAAGATTTTTCAAAGATTTCACAGAATGTTTAACATTTCACAAAGATTTTAAATACTTCGAAAGATGTTAACAAATTTACAAAGATTGCAAACATTTCAGGAATCTCAAAGACTTTACAAAGATTAAAAAATATTCACAAATATTTCACAAATACGACTTATGTTTGCAAAACATTAAGAATTCGTTTATTCATGGTTCTGATTTCTTTAGAGATTTTCGGCAAATAAAAAATGAGAAAGCTAATTTTTACATGCATAACAACTAGTTATTTTATTATTTCATGTAAAAAAGGAGACCTGGAAAAACTTGATTTCTTGACCTAGAAAACCTGGAAAAGGCCTTCAATTTTGTTCCTAAGAATCTCTGGACGCCCTGTCCTCAAATCTTTTGTAATTATTGAAAAGCTTCTAAGTTTTTCGAATTCTTCATAATAAGTTTTTGCCCATAATTTAATTGTTTTTATCTCTTTGAAAATGTAAGAAAGTTCACAAATTATAGCGAGATAGCGAAATATCAAGAACAGAATTATTTCTCATTATTAAACAGTCATTTATAATTTAAACTTTCTTTGCTATCAATAATCTTAAGAGACATATAGAAATAAATTTTATGATAAAAATAATATAAATATATATTGATTTGTAAAAAAATAATACTGCTGAAAATGTCAACATCCCGCATCATTCAAAGATTAGACTACCCAAACTTTATATTATGTATTTCTTAAATAAGGAATCAAAAAACAGCGCAGCTGTATGCGATTAAAGCCCATCCAGAGAGGAATGAAATTCTTTCTAATCAGATTTTTTTGAGTTATTGTTTTTAAATTATTAAATTATTTACAAATAACCCAAACTTGCAGAATCCGGGGCAAGTAGCTACAACTGAAATACATTATAAAAAATTTTTTTTAACGATTAACATTGATCAATCATGTTTAAAAAATTGTACAGTAATTTTTTAATATTTACATAGTCATATAGTTAATAATATCTAAACATTATAAATATAAAATACATACAGGTTGTGTTTATATGTTACAGCTAATCCTTTTTTCTTTCCATATTATTTTTTTTTTTTGCTTTATTCAATACAACAATATTTTCGTAAAAGTTGTTATTAACTTTTTCACCACGTGGGGTTTTATTCATAGAAACAGTAAGATTTCTGGGAAAATTTCAAATTAAATTATTAAAATTTTGGCTGTGTCTAGTCGTCCAGAAAAATTAGGCGAGTTGAAAAAGGAAATGGACTAGTCCCCCCGAAAATTCTGGGCCTCTAGAATAGAATATGTCACAAAATAATCTGTAATATTTCAAGAACATTTTTTTTCATTTTGCAGGATTTAACCAAATTTTAGGAAAACTTTCAGTTATTTAGAAGATGTTTCACTGTTATAAACGTTATAGGTAATTCGAAAATAATTAAAATATTGACAGTATTTTAAAACATTTAAAACAAAATTTAGATTTTTGAAGATTTCAAGAAAAAAAATTTTTTAAGACTTTAAAACCGGTTTTAAGAGAATAAGCACATTTTCTTCCTGAGAGAATTTCGACTTGTTTTTGATTTTAAGAAAAATTTTGAAAAATAATTTAAAAGGTTTCAAAATTTTTTTTAAGATTTATAAAAATGTCGAAAAAAGTCTGGAAGATTTTAAGAACAAAATTATAATTTTGAAAGATTTTGAAAAATTGTAGGAAAAATTCGAATGATTTTTAAACATACTTACAAGTTTTGAAAAAATTTTAAAGATTATTTAATATTTTAAAAGACTTTATTAAATAAAAAAAAGTCTAGATTTTTGACGATTTCGAAGTAAAGTTTTTAAGCTTTTCAATGATTTTAAAATATTAATAATTGGAAGAGAATATTTAAAATGATTTTAAACCATTTTAAAAGATTTATAAAATTGTCAAAAAATAATCACCAAGTTTTCAATTTTGCAGATTTTTTTTAACGTTAGAAAAAATGCAAACAATTTTTAAAATATTCAGAAGATTAAGAAGATTTCAAGAGAATGAAAATATTCAAAACTGAGAGATTCCCGAAAATATATAAAATATAATTTAATTTTATCCCAACTTCTACAAGTCCCAAATATCTTTCAAACCGACTCTGAGTTTTCCTAAAATTTAGTAAAATCCTTTAAAGTAAAAAACTTTTATACCAAAATTTGTGCATGCTATTTCGATATATCTGAAATTTTCAAGAAAATATTTGAATTTTTTCAGTAAACCTAGAAAAATTTATTTAACTTCATCTTTTTGGTTAGCAATATAACTATTTTATTGAAAACTCGTCTTTCTTGGTAGAAAATTAATGTTTTTTGTAAAAAGTTCATCGATTTGGCTGAAAATTTATTTATTCAGATGAAACTTAAATTTTGGTTGCAAATTCATACTTTCGGGTTAAAAAATTTAACTTTATTGTAGAAAATTCGTCCCTTTTGGAAAACATTTTATCTTGTTTTGGTTAAAAATACACTTTGTTAGAAATCAATCCTTCTTGGTTGATAATTAAACGATTCTGATGAAAATTTGTCTTTTTGGATAAAAACATAACAATTTTTTTGAAAATTCATCTTTTCTTGCAGAAAAAAAACATCCCAATTAAAAATCCATTTTCCTTGTTGAAACTTATCATATTAAAAATATATTACATTTTTCATCAAATATATGTCCTTTTTGGTTTAAAATTCAATTATTTGGTGAACAATTAACTTTTTATTAAAATTTTAATATGACATGTCTGAAATCTTAAACAATTTTTTGGAATTATTACGAGAATCTTAGGCGAATTATATTTAAGAAACCTTAAAACAAAACAAAAGATAATCTCAGAAAATAAAGAGTTATTCAAAAATTTTATTTGGGAATAAAAATTATTTTATATAACTCGAGTATGGTTTTCTCGTTTTCTAAGCGTGGTTTAGAGCAGCAGAGTAGGTATTTTTGGTGATGGGGTACTCTACCGACCTACGCCGGTAAAGTGCACTTTATTGTTCACGAGAAATGCGCGCGCATGTACCGAGGAAGCGAAGTCTGAGTCATGGTTTTGCGAAATACTGTAGCAATTCACTCTGGTTGACGGTACGCTCTGGCGGAGAGAATGAAGGGAACGGATACGCTACAGCAATTAGGATTTTACGTTAAAATTGTCGTTAGAAGGTCACGGAGTAATTGCAATAATTTTTTTTCAGCGTTAAAAATGTTTGAAAATACAATATCTGCCAATAACGTCTGCTAAAGGGGAATTCTAGCGCATCGATTATCGCTAAATTAGCATATGCTACTTACATATGCTACGATGTGCTTAAAGTCGCCTTTAGCAGACATTAATGAAAGATATTGTATTTTTTTAAATTTTAAATGCCGCAAAAAAACTATTGCAATTGCTCTGTGACCTTCTAACTAGGTCTGTAACTGTAGCGTATCCGCGCCGTTCATTCTGTTCGACAGGACATACATGGATACATATATACATTCACCCACACATATATAAATGCATCCATACACGTGTATACAGACGAACTAAACTAGAATCTAAAAATTACTGAAAATGTTC
>JAUELO010000276.1:3900082-3920719 GCA_032357855.1 Amphibolips quercusostensackenii | reverse complement strand
TGTCCGCGGATTTCAGAAAAATGGAAAAAGAGCAATATCGGTCGGTGATTTGATTCTTATTTTTGGAAGGAAAATCGCCCAGCAAAATTAAAGAGCGCTTGGATGCTGTGTACGGTGACTTTTCTCCTTCGATGGCGGACGTCAAAAATTGGTTTAACGAGTTTCAACGCAGTCGCACGTCGGTTTTTGATGAGCCTCGCCCAGGTGCCCACGGATGATAACGTGACAAAAATCCACGATCTCGTATTGGCAGACCGACGGTTGAAGGTGCGCGAGATAGCTGATACATAAGGCATCTGAAAAGACCGCGTGGGTCGCATCCTGCATGAAATTTTGGGCATGAGGAAACTGTCGGCGCGATGGATGCGGCGTTTGCTGACTCTGGACAACATGCACAAACGTGAGACCATTTCAGAGCAGTGTTTGACGCTGTTTAAGCGTAGTTCGAAGGAGTTTCTGCGTCGTTTCGTGACCGTCGGCGAAACATGGAATTACTGGTACACACCAGAGACCAAGCAGTCGTCAAAACAGTGGATTTCTCCAGGCGAATCTGCTCCGAAGAAGGCAAAGACGGTCCCATCGACCAGAAAGGTGATAGACACCGTTTTCTGGGATTTACAAGGTGTGATCTACATCGAATACCTGGAGAAGGACAAAACGATCACAGGGCTCTACTATGCCGAATTATTGTGCCGATTCGACGCCGAATTGCAGAAAAAACGGCCCTATTTGGCGAAGAAAAAAGTGCTCTTTCACCATGACAACGCACTGGCTCACACCTCCGCCGTCGCAACGGCCAAATTGGTCGAATTAGACTACGAACTGGTGCTTCAGCCACCGTATTCTCCAGATTTGGCCACATGCGACTTTTTTTTGTTTCTAAACTTAAAAAAGTCACTCACCGGGCAGAAATTTTAGTCAGATGAGGAGGTTATCGCCGCCACGGAGGCCTGCTTTGCAGACCTACACAAAGCGTATTTTTCAGACGGGTTAAAGAAGTTGGAGCATCGCTGGGTCAAGTGCATCCAGCTGAAAGAGGACTGCGTTGAGAAATAAATCGCCACTTTTCTTAAAATTTTGTTTTTCTTTTGTAGGCTTAGTACTTATCGGACCACCCTTGTATATGCACAGCTAACTTCTGGGTCGCGAAATATTTAAAATATTTTGGAACCCCTTAAAACTTTTTAAAGCTCTTGAAAATTTCTTAAAAGTTCTTAAAATATCCTAAAATTTTAAAAAATCTTTTAGATTCACTTCAAATTATTGAAATTTATTAAAACAGCCCTAATATATTTTGAATTCTTAAATATTATTCAAAATCCCTTGAAATCTTTTAGAGCTATTTAAAATTTCTTAGAAGTTTAAAAAATACTCTAAAACCATTACATTTTTTAAAGTCCACAAAAATATTATAAAGTCCTATGAAATTACACAAAATCTGATATTTCCTAAAATACTCGAGTATTTATCAAAATACCTTGAACTCACTGAATTCCACGGATATCTTATAAAATCCCTGGCAATATTTTTAACTACCTAAAACCTTATACGTCCTATAAAATCGTTACATATCTTCAAGAATTTTTGAAAATTCCTTAAAACCACATGAAAATTTGTTTAAGTTCCTTAAAATCAATAAAAGCCTTGGAACTACTTGGAAATGCTTTAGGATATTTTAAATCCTTTAAAACCTTTTAAAATTCCTTAAAAATTTTTCAATCTCTTCAAAGTACCTTAGAATCTTTCAAAAGCCCTAAAATATCTCAAATATTTTAATATCCCTTGATATTTTTTAAAGCTTTTTAATTCTTTGGAATCCCTTCAAATTATTGAAATCTATTAAAAATTGCTTGTATTCCTTTAAAATATCGTGAAATATTTTTAATTTTTTGAAATTTTTGGAAATCCTTGGACACTTTTAAAATTCTTTGGAATCCCCTCAAATTATTAAAATCCATTAAAAATTGTTTAGAATTTTTTAAATGCCCTAAAATATTACAAATATTTTGAAATCTCCTGACAATTTTTCAATGTCTTGAAAATTCCTTTGAATTGGTAAATATACCCTTAGAGTCTCTAAAATCCTTTGGAATCACTTCATATTTATGGAAGCTCTTGAAAGTTCCTTAAAACTATTAAGAATACCCTGAAATCTTTAAAATTCTTTGAAATCTCTTCAAATGATTAAATTACATCAAAAATCGATAGAAATTTTTTTGAATACCCTAAAATATTTTAAATATTTTTATAAATTCTTGACATTTTTTAAAGCTTTTGAAAATTCCTTGGAATTTAAATAATACTCTACAATCTTTAAAGTCTCTTGAAATAATTTCAAATGATTGAAATCTATTAAAAATTCCTTATTATGTTTTTAGGAATACCATAAAATATTTTAAATCCTTTGGAATGCCTTGAAACTTTTTAGAGCTTCTGAGGATTCCGTAAAAGTTGTAAAAATACCCTAAAATCTTTCAGAATCCTTGGGAATCACTTTAAATTATTGAAATATATTAAAAATACCCTAAGATATTCTACATCCTTTGAATTTTTTAAAATTCCTTGAAATTTAATTAATTTTACGAAAATACCTTAAAATCTTTCAAAACCCCTAAAATATTTCAAATGTTATGAAATCCCTTCAAATTATTGAAGTCTGTTAAAAATTGTTTGGAATCTTGTAAAATATCGTGCAATGTTTCAAATTATTTGAAATCCTTTGACACTCCTAAAAATTCTTGAAAATTTCTTGGAATTTTTTAAATGCCCTAAATTTTTATTAATTCTTTGGAATCTCTTACAATTATATTGAAATCCATTTAAAATTGCTGGTAATCTTTTTAAATTCTCTAAAATATTTCAAATATTTTTAAATCCCTTGACATTTTTTTCAGCTTTTGAAAATTCCTTGGAATTTTAAAAATGCACTAAAATCTTTAAAGTCCTTTGAAATCGCTTTAAATTATTGAAATCTATTAAAAATTCCTTATAATATTTTTAAAAATACCTTTAAATATTACGAATTCTTTGAAATCTTTTGAAATCTTTTGAATCATTTTGAAGCTCTTGATAATTCCCTAAAAGATAAAAAAATATCCTAAAATATCTAAAAGCCTTTGGAACCTCTTCAAATTAGTGAAATCAATTAAAATTGCTTGGAATCTTTTAAAATACCCACAAATATTTAAAAATCCTTTGAAATCTCTTGATTTCCCTGGAAACTTTTTTAAGCGTTTGAAAATTACCTTATATTTAAACAAAAAATATTAAGAATCTTTTAAAATCCTATTAAATAGCTGAAATAAATTGTAAATTGCTTGGAAATTTCTAAAATACCCTGAAACATTTTAAATCCTTTCAAATTTTTTGAAACTCTGAAATTTTTAAAGCTCCTAAAACATAAATAAAAAATAATACCCTAAAATATGCCAAATCCCTTCAAATTACTCAAATCTGTTAACAAGTTCTTGAAATCTTTTAAAACATACTAAAAAATTTCAAATAAGTTCAAAAAAATTGAGAAATAGGTGTAAACCTAAATTCGATAGTTGTTAACCCATGGACTAGTTTATATTTACAAACCATAACTAAAAAGTGAGTTAATAAAAAAATTGACTAAAAGTAACTGTGTGATAGGCCTGATTATGCCCGACAGTTACTTAAAGTGCTCTTTGCAGAAATTCGCTCACTTTTGCCACTTTTTCAAAATCCCTGACTTTTCCCTGATTTCTTAGGTTTTCCCTGATCTGCCGCCACCCTGGAAACAGCCCAATTTTTAAAATATTTTCACTTGTAAAATTAAAAAATGTTTAAAGTGCTTCATAATATTTAATAATAATAAGAATATTATTCATCAGGTTCTCACCTGGCTCGGCTACAGCAACTCGGCCTTCAACCCGATTATCTACAGCATCTTCAACACCGAGTTCAGAGAAGCGTTCAAGCGAATTCTCACGAAAGGTGCCCGGGCTCGAGGGAATCAGCCCTCAACCAGCGAAGTTGGCGAATTTCGCTCTGTAGTTGTTCAAAAACGCAACGGATCCATTGTCGAGTGCAATATTAGTCCTAGGTCAAGTGCTGACAGCTGCCAAGTTGGATCCATAGCACAAAGGCATCGGGACACCATCGTTAGCGCTATTTAATTAATTAAATTAATAATATCTACTTCATCAAAGCAATATGTCGTCATCATGATCAAGACAATCACAAGAGACTTTTTCAAAACATATCCAGTGTTTATCACACACAATCAATTGTTTCGAGTCTCTCTCGCAAATTTCGAAAAGGAAAAAACAGAAATATTCTAGAGAGAAACTAGAAATATTCGGGAAAAAAATTCTCAAGCTAAAACAATGTAAGAAATTAATCTAGAGATCTAGAAGCACAGCAGAAAAATCGTATCAGGATTTACTAAAGATCTACTTAGTGCTTCGCGTTTGACCGGTTAAGCGTTTAAACAATTCGAATGATTTCTATATTTGACCCTATATTTTACCTAAATTAGTGAAATTTTCAGTCGAAAAAAAAAAAATTTTTATTAAAAAAAAGAACAAAATAGTAAAATTCGCAACCAAAATCAATTACATAATTTTAATCAAACAGTTCATTTTTAAATCAAAAAAGGTGAAATTTTGACGAAGCGAGATGAATTTTTAATCCGAAATGACGAATTGATGAATGAAAAATATCAATTTTTTAACAAAACTGGAACAGTGAAATTTTTAGTAAAAAAGTTAATCATTCACAAAAAAACGAATTTTTAACAAAATAGTCACATTTTTAACCAGAAAGATGAATATTTAACTAAAAAAAAATTAATTTTTAACCAATTATTTGAACTTTTTACTAAGTAGTTCAATTTTGAACCAAAAGATATCATGTTTCAACTAAAATGATGAATCTTCAACAAACAAACAAACGAAAATTTAACAAAGTAGTTCAATTTTAACCTGAGTAGTTGAATTTTTAACAGAAAATGGAATAGTTCCATTTAAAAATAAAAATTAATTTTCAAACAAAAAAATACAAGGCATTTTCAACGCAAGACTTTAATTTTCAACAAAATACATTAGCTTATAACTGAAATGATGAATCTTCAAACAAAAAAAAATCAATTTTTAACAAAGTATCAAAAAATTCAACCAAGTAGTTAAATTTCCAATTTTGGGCCCAAAATTCAGTAGTTGATTTTCAATTTAAAAAATTAATTTTCAATAAAGAAAGAACAAAATAGTAAAATTCTCAACCAAAATCGATTAACTTTAATCAAACAGTTTAATTTTTAACCAAAAAAAAAAAAAATATGAAATTTGGACCAAGAGAGATTAGTTTTTAACATGACATAACAAATTATCATCTAAAAAATATCATTTTTCTAACAAAACTGGAATAGTAAAATTTTTAGTTAAAAAGTTAATTTTTAACAAAAAAAAACTAATTTGCAACAAAATAGTTACATTTTTAACCAGAAAGATGAATATTTAACAGACAAAATTAATTTTTGACAAATTAATTTAACTTTTTACTAAGAGGTTGAATTTTGAACCAAAAGAGATCATATTTCAAATAAAATAATGAATCTTCAACAAAAAAACAAAAAATTAACAAAGTAGTTCAATTTTAAACTAAGTAGTTGAATTTTCGACTAAAATAGATAAATTTGCAACAAAAAATGTAATAGTTATATTTTTAAAGAAAAAAGTTCATATTTAACTAAAAAATATATGAAATCTGCAACGCAATAGTTTAATTCTCAAAAAAATACATGAATTTTCAACCCAAATAATTAATCTTTAACCAAAAAAATGAATTTTCACTAAACTAGTTAAAAATTCAACCAAGTAGTTGAATTTTCAACTAAAAAAAAAGAGATTTTGAACAAAAAATGGAATAGTTAAATTTTCCACTAAAAAAGTTCAATTTTTAACTAAAATTATGAATCTTAAACCAAAAAAAATTATTTTTCAAAAAAGTAGTTCAACCTTAAACTAAATAGTTAAATTTTCAACTGAAAAAAATACTTTATCAACAAAAAATTAAAAGTTAAATTTTCAACCAAAAAGATTAATGTCCAACCAAAAAATAGAAGGAATTTTTAACATAATAGTAAAATTCTTAACAAAAGACATGAATTTTAACTAAAATAATGAATCCTTATCCGAAAAAATCAATTTTTAACATAGCAGTGAAAAATTCAACCAAGTAATTGAATTTTTAACTAAAAAAGAGAGATTTTAAAGCAAAAATGGGAAAAGTTAAGTTTTCAACGAAAAAAATCATTTTATGTAATAGTATAATAAAGTAGTTCAACACAATGTGTAACAGTTGAAATAAAAGAACCCATAAAGTTTGAATTAGGAATAAATCCTTCAATCATAAATTTATAAATATTATTTATATAATTTAAAAAAATTAAACTAATTATATTATTATATTATATAATTTATTCAATATCATTTTTATTATTAATTATTTGATTTAATTAATTAATTTTCATTAAATTAATTGATTTATTAATTATAAGAATAATTATTATAGTTAATTATAATTAAAAAAATAAAATTCATAATTTTATTATTTGATTAATTTAGAATTCATTTTATTAATTATTTTTTTATATAATTAGTTTAAAAGGAATATTATTAAAAATACTAATAAAATGTTTAAACAATAATTAATCATTTTTAATTTTTAATAATTACATTCTTTTTATAATAATTAATCATATTTATTATTATATTATAAAAATTAAAATAATTACATTGAGTAATTTATTTATTATATTATCATACTTTTTATATTATTTATTGATTATATATATATATATATATGAAATTTAAAATTAATAAAATACAAATTTATATAATTATTTTTTAAAATAATTTTATAAATAACATTTATTTTAAATCAGATAATAAATCATGGGTTTTAACCCATTTAATTTTGAAGAAACAACACATGTAGTAGTTCGAAACATATAATAGTTGATATTTCTACCAAAATAAAATTAATTTGAAAAAATGAACAGTTTAATTCTACAAAAAAAAAGGAATTATTAACCAAATAGTTGAATCCTCAAACAAGAAACATTTTTCAGTCAGTCAAGGAAGAAAATTTCAACTAAATTGTTGAATTTTCAACCAAAAAGTTTGTTTTAAACCCAAAAAGACAAATTTTCAACAAAATATTTGAATTTCCCAACCAAATCCATCCAACCAAAAAGGATGACTTTTTAACAACATTGTTGAATTTTCATCAAAATAATTAAATTTTCAACCAAATAATAAAAATTGCTGACAAAGAAAATTAATTCTTAACCAAAAATATAATGGTGAACTATTCTACCAAAAAGAATTAGCTCAACCAAAAATAGTTTGATTTCTTTGTTGGACTCTATCAATTCAGTTTGCATTTAAATGGAAAAAGGACTAATAGGGTAAAAGAGGCGCATAAGGTTTGAAGCCTGCGATTAACAAATACATTTTTTGATCATTTATAAACTGAAGAATAATAGTTTAAATAAAAATTAAAGTTCATTTGCAGTACTTTTATAATAGTAGGTAAGAAAACTAAAAATTTGGTTAGAAAATATAATAAGTTTTCCACTGCACTTTTTGATTTCGTACTGAACAATTTTAAATGCGGACTAGAAAAAGTTTTCTTGTCGGACTACACAATATTTTAGGCCATGAACTGAAGTTAGTTCAAATAAAAAGAGAAGTTGAAAACGATGGAAAATTTAACCGAAATAACTTTTCTAGAGGTTAAATATCTAAACGGTTAAACGCAGAAATTATTCGAACAGACCATTTTATCCTAGACGTCACCATTGCGCATGTGCTCGAATTTTACGTCATTTCCGGATTTTTCGAGCAGTTTTGTGTCGAAATCAGTCGAAATTTATGGCGAATGTTGTGAATAAAAGCAATAGCGAAAAAAATTTGTGTAAATAGAAGAGATTTTCAACGTAGGATTAATCTGAAGTATATTTCGAGAAAACCCGTTGAAAAAAGCACGGAAAGTGCGGTCCTTTTTTTTCATTCTTAAATATTTTTGCTAATATTTATTTATATACTAAATCAGGCATTATTATTGGGTATTCAAACTTTCTAAATATCTTGATAAAAATAAAATGTCATACTTTCACTTGTGCACGCAAAACTATAATTTTTTATGCATTTATAACCGCTTTATGAAAGGAAAATTTAGTATCCATTTCACCGGGAAATTAGTAAAAAATGACTTAGAATTGTTTAAACATAAAAAGGGAACTAGAAAGTGTAATATTGTGTAAATATTTTAAGTCATTTTGTACTAATTTACCGGCGAAATGGATACTAAATTTTCCTTTCATAACGCGGTTATAAATACATAAATATAATAGCATTTGCATGCACAAGTGAAAGCATTGCATTTTATTTTCGTCAAAAAATTTAGGAAGTTTAAAAATCCCATTATAATGCCTGATTTAATATATAAATAAATATTAGCAAAGATGTTTAAGAATGAAAAAAAGGGTTAATACCTGACAAACATAACCTCAACAAACCTTTCTACTAAGTCAAGCTTTTTTCCTTTTAAAAGTCGTTTCTTGCATTTTAGCAATCGTTTCAGCTGTTCAATACCATGCTTTTCCACTGATATGTACACTAATTTTGCTCCTGGAACATCATCTTCCGTGATTTTTGCTTGACTTTAAAACATTTTTTCGAAGATGACAGATGTAAACATTAGGTCGTCTCACCGCACTTTCCGCACTTTTTTCATCGGTTTTTCTTTAAATATACTTTAGATGTTTCCTACGTTAAAAATCTCTTCTATTTACACAAATTTTTTCTGTTATTGTTTTTATTTACAAGATTTGCTATACATTTCGACACAAAACTGCTCGAAAAATCCAAAAATGACGTAAGATTCCGGGACATGCGCACTGGCGACGTCTAGGATAAAAAGAGGTCTAGTGCTTAAACTTTTAACCCGTCAAGCGCGGAGCATTAGACCTGCTATGAAACCAAAGATATTTTAAGCATTGTCAAGTCGTTAAATAAGTTTTTAATTTTCTATAATCTAAAAGTGAATCCTGAGACGATTTTTACTCTCTGCCTAAATATATCCACGGAAATACAGGGTGAGGCAAGCAAAAAAGGCGTATTTTGCTGTTGCTACGAATAACTCTTCAATACAAAATATGTGATTATGTTCATCCTTGTTAAAAAAACGCCCTTAATGTTCTTCCTACATTTTCTGATCAAATTACTTTATTCAAATGTTATAGAGGCAAAAAGTATTCTGGTAATGTTCGCTTGCATCCCCCTGTACATAAACCACCGAATTTTCAAAATGCCTATGCAAATACTGTTCGGGTCTTTTTTTTATCATCTCAAAACAAATATTTAAAGACATAAATTTCATACACAATTAAATTTTAACATTAATAATACGTAATTGAATAACCAGAATTCAAAATTAGTTACGTTTCAAACTCTTCAGTCAAAAAAATGTAATTAGTGATTAAAATTTGTAATTTAAAGTCTAAATTTTAGTCTAAATTGAGAAAATTAAAACAGGGTGATTGTTTAAATGGAAGAGGAAAATTCCCGGTTTTTTCCTGTTTCGCAAAAATTGTTCACGGTCATTGAAATCAAAGTTCAAATTTATTCAATTTGAACTAATTAAAAGTGAAATGCAAATTAAAGCACTCAAAGTGGAACTCTTGAGTTATAAATTTTGAAAATTAAAGCTTCACCAATTTTTTTATTCTAACGTTAAATAATTCAAAGCGTCTCGTCGTCCCGAATTTCGGGATGACTAGTTCAATATTTTTCATACGCTTGGCTAGCCGTCCCGAAAATTCGGGACTAGCCCATACCCTTTTCCAAGTCCTCCAATTTTTCGGGACGACTAGACACAGCCTGAATTTGAAAAAAATAGTAAAAAAATTCCCGCAGACACCCTTGACCTTGAAAGTTGCCATTTCAAGGTCAAATTTTATTTCTAATGTAATCCAAGTTTTTAGAAGGTTTTCGTACGTAGTTTGATGTGCTGAATACGTCAAAAATGGTTTAAAAAATCCCTCAGACACCCCTGACTTTGAACATTTCCATTTCAAGATCAAATGTCATGGAAAAAATCAAATGTGACCTTGACTGTATATTTTCAAGGTCAAGGATACCTCAGTGATTTTTTTCGTATTCAGTCCGTCAAATTACGTAGGAAAACACTCTGAAATCATCGCTTCTACTAAAAATTAAAATTGGTTTTGAAATACCGATTTTCAAGATCAAAAATGTTACAAGGAATTTCAAAACTATTTTTTACGTATTCAAAACATCAAATTTTGCCTAAAAACATTAAATATTTTGTGCCTCTTCAGTGGTCGATATATCGACCACCCCCGCAGCTAAAAGGTTAATGATGAATCTATCATGGATGACATAATTTTACCGAAAAAGCAAAGACCTTAATGCTTAAAAAGACAGACAATATAATTACTGAAGTAAAATATTTCGAAAAGCTGAAAATTTCCGAAAAAAAACTACCCAAAATGTTTATTAGTGAAATTGAAATATTCCGAAAGTGAAAGTTAACGAAACTGAAAAAATTTAGAAATTGACAATTCCCGCAATTATAAAATCAACGTAATACTTTAAAACGCGAAATTTCAAATTCCCGAATATTTCATAATCTGTTTACAATTTCAAGGGAGTTTTTTTCCGGAAATTTCAAATTTTGGTAATGCTCACAACAGGAATTTGAAATTTGCTGTAATTTATTGTATTCGAGAATTTAATTACTTCGAAAATTTACAAATTCGGGTTTTAAAAGTTTCGTCAATCATACAATTCCCGGAATTAAATCATTTCAGTAATTTAGAATTTCCGAATTGTTCTAGTTTCGTAACTTTCACTTTTCGAATATTTAAATTTCGTGAATAAACATTATTGGTAGTTTTATTTTATTTGTTGGGTAATTTGAAATATTTCTATGTCTATTTTAGTAATTATATTTTCGGTATTGTTTAGCATTCGGAATTTTTATTTTTCGGTGAAATTATGCCATCCCATCCCATAAGTTTTTAAAATTGGAATTGTTGAATATTTAAAGTTAAATTCTGTCAAATGTTTAATTTTGAGCAGATTCATAATCGTCTCTGAATCGTAATTGTAGTTGTAATTTTTAAATCCTTTAAATTGAAAATATACGTTTAACAAGGAAGACCTAAAATGAAAAATGTTTAAAGCAAAAAATTTCAGAATTGCTCATTGTAAATTAAATGATTTAATAATCGAAAAAATAAAAATTCAATTAATTAAATTTTTTTAATTGGAATTATTTTTTAAATTTTTAATTTAGAGATTTCTTTAATTTTCCCTATTATTAAATGTTTGAATTTAATCAATTTTTTAAATAAAAATATTTTTGTTTAAAATCAAATTCAAAATGATTAAAAATGTATTTAAAAATTCATTATATCATGTGATATGAAATTTGTGATATTTCAAGAGATTGGGTAGATTTCTCTTCCAGAAATTTGTAAAATTCCCTGTAAACAAAAAATCACTGTCATTTCTCGGTTTTCCGATCCAGCAAGCACCCTGTTGAATTTATTTAATTAACACTCTATTTACAGCTGTTTAGTATAAATTGATTTTAAGACTTGGGTATTTGCAAAGGCGAGAAGTTCGACGCAATATCGAGAATTATCAGAATTATCACCATTTCTACAGTAATATCTATTGATTCGATATTTACTAGCGACAAAAAAAATCGCAGGCTGTGTTCTGTGAGAATTCATTTCCACATTGTAAAATGTAAATAATCATTTATTTATTTTTCTATTTAACGGGAAACGGCGGTAAGGCTCGCGAAGAGCGGCGATTAAGAATAGTTCCAATTGGCGATGAAAAAGCTACAAGTTGTTAAAAAAGAAAAAAAAAGAAAAATGAAAAAGTAACGACTCCCGTTGAATCTAACTCGATCTTGTAAATCACATATCCGAACGAGAGGAATTCGAGAACTCATTACGAGTGTTTTCGATAAATTAGCTTTAAATGACGTATACGATTCACCGACGAAAAGTTAAATTTTTTTCAAGGGTCTTTTGCAGTGATGGGTAAGTTACTTTTTATAATGTACTAGTTACCATTACCGTTACATCACGAAAAAGTAACTAGTTATCGTTATCGTTACCGTTTCAAAATGTAACTTTTTCTCAGTTACAATTATTTTTTTTACTAATTTCTATCAGTGACTGAATTTTAGTTATGGACCAGTTACTTTTACTGATGAATTACCAATAAATAGTAACTGATTTATAGCTAGAAGTAAGTCACTTATTGAAATTAGTAAATATTGTAACTGATTCAAATTTAGTGATCATATATATTTTAAGTCACTTGTTAAAATAGAAGATTACTTTAGCCACTTTATTAAATAAACTAAAACAGAGAACCCAAGAATTTCTAAATTTTATTGTTATTTTCTTCAATCGCTTTGAATTCTTTCGAAGATACCTTACATTTTTTGGAATTTCCTTGAATTGCACTGGACTCAATGGATCCTTTTTCGATTTCAAATTTTATTTTATTTAACCTGAAGACTTTTTAATTTACCATGAATTGTTATAAATTTGATCAGCTTCTCATTCACTAATTCTATTCACACCCATTTATCTGAATTCAATTAAATTTTTTTGAAGTTTACAAATTTTGTTTTATTCACTTAATTTATGTTCAATTTATCTTAATTTCGTATGAATTTCACCGAAATCTCTTAAATTCCCTTATATTCCTCTAAATTCACTCCAATTTTAGTGAAATAAATGGAATATTTTGGATTATTTCAATTCTTCTCAATTCATTAGAATTCATTTAGAATTCACCATGAATTCTTGAAAATTTACCCTGCATCTTTTTTGAATTCACTTAAATTCTTCTAAATTCAGTTAGTTTTATTCAATTTAATGTTTTCTTTGTAGTTTTTTTAACTCGACCTGAAGTCTTTTAAGCCCACCTTGAATTTGTAGGCATTTCATCAAATTCTTTTGAATTTCCTTCAATTTATTTTAATTAACTCCGTATTTCGTTAATTCAATGAATTTTAAAACTATTTTTGAATTCTTTTCAATTCACTTGAGTTTTTTTCAATTCGCCTAAAATTTTGAAAAATCTTATCAAATTCTTCTTATTTGATTCAAATTTGTCTAAACTCACTTCAATTTTATTTAATTTTTTTCCATCTACCTAAATTCGTTTGGAATTTCTCCTGAATTCTGTTCACTTCTATTTTACTCAGTTCGATAGAAATTTTTTGATTTTTTAAATTTCGTTGAATTATATTATGTCAAATTCTTATAAATTTCATCAAAGCCTTTTGAATTCATTTAAATTTATCTCAATTCGTTCATCCAACTTTAATTAATTAAATGAATCTTTACAATATTTTCTAATTGTTTTCAATTCACTTAATTTTTTTTTAATTTACATAAAATTTCTAAAAATTTTATATATTCTTCTCATTTTTCTTATATTTCTCTCAATTCACTTGAATTTTATTTCATTCTTTTATAAACATTTTTTTCAACTCATTTAATCTTTTGAAATTCACCCTAAATTCTGTTTACCCCTATTATACTCAATTCGATATAAATTATTTAATTTATAAAATTTTGTTCTGCTATATATTCTTTCAAATCCTTATGAGTTTAATAAAAGTCTTTTGAATTCACTTGAATTCACGTCCATTTATTTTAAATTTAATTAATTCAATTAATTTATAAAATATTTTCGAATTGTTTTCACTTCACTTGATTTTTTTAATTCGCCTAGAATTTTTAAGAATTTTATCAACTTCTCATTTCCCATTAATTCCTCTAAATTCACTCAAATTTAATTTAACTATTTTTAAATTTTTTTAATTCACTCAAAATCTTTCGGATTCAGCCTTCAGTTCGGTTCACTCCTATTTTACTTAATTCGATAGACATTTTTTTACTTTTAAAATTTTGTTCATTTATATTCTTTCATATTCTTACAAATTTCATCAGTCTTTTAAATTCACTTGAGTTTATCTCAATTTATTGTAAAATTAATTAATTCAATTAGTTTTAAAAATATTTTCGAATTGTTTTCAACTTACTTGATTTTTTTAATTTGCCTCGAATTGTTAAAAATTTTATCGAATTCTTCTCATTTCCCTTAAATTTCTGTCAATTCACTCAAGCTTAATAATAATTTTTTTTAATTTAAGTTTTAAAGACGTAACTTTCAAAATGTTAAAAGTCAAGATTTTAAACTTTTAAAAGTTTTTTTACTTTTAAAATTTTGCTCAATTATATTCATTCAAATTTTAAAAATTTTCATCAAAGTCTTTTAAATTCACTTGAATTTATCTCAATTTATAGCAAATTTCATTATTTTAATGGATTTTAAAAATAGTTTTGAATTGTTTTCAATTCACTTGATTTTTTTTAATGCGACTAGAATTTCTAAGAATTTTATCGAATTCTTCTCACTTCCCTTAAATTTCTCTAAATTCACTCAAGTTTAATTTTTATTTTTTTATTTTTTTATTTTACGTGAAGTCTTTCAATTTAGCCTTGAATTCGGTTCACTCCTATTTTACTCAATTCGATAGACATTTTTTAACTTAAAATTTTGTTCAATTATATTTTTTTAAATTCTTACGAATTTCATCAAAGTCTCTTGAATTCACTTGAATATTGCACAATTAAATAATTTAATTCGTTTTTAAAATATTTTTGAATTGTTTTCAATTCACTTGATGTTTTTAATTCACCTAGAATTTTAAAGAATTTTATCGAATTATTTTTATTTTCCATACATTTCTCTAAATTCACTCAAGTTTAATTTTATTTTTTTAATTCACTCAAAGTCTTTCGGATTCAGCCTTGAATTTGGTTCACTCCTACTTTACTCAATTCGATAGACATTTTTTTACTTAAAAATTTTTTTCAATTATATTCTTTCAAATTCTTACAAATTTCATCAAATTCACTGGAATTTATCTTAATTTATTTTTAAATTATTTATTTCACTTTTTTTAATTTTTTTAAAATTGTTTTTAATTCACTTGATTTTTTTTAATTTGACTAGAATTTTATCGAATTCTTCTCATTTCCCTTATATTTACCTAAATTCACTCAAATTATATTATATTTTTTTAAGTCACTTCAATTCTTTTAAATTTTGTCCTGAATCATGTTCACTCTTGTTTTACTCAATCAAATAGAAATTTTTTTATTTAAAAAATTTTGTTCAATTATATTCTTTCAAATTGTTATGAATTTTTTATCAAAGTCTGACGAATTCATTTGAATTTCATCAGTCTTTTGAATTTACTTCAACTTTCCAAAATTTAATTAGTTACTTAAATTTTTAAATATTTTTGAATTGCTCGATATTCACTTGAATTTCTTTTAACTGGCCTAGAATTTTTGAGAATTTTTTCTCATATCCCTTAAATTTTCCTAAACTCAGACAAATTTTGTTTGATTTGTTGGTTTTTTTATAATTTTTTTTCAATTTACTTAAATTCTTTTCAATGCTGTCCTGAATTCTGTTCACTCCTATTTTACTCGATTCAATAGAAACTTTTTGATTTTTAAAATCTTGTTCAATTATATTCTTTCAAATTCTTATGAATTTCATAAAAGTATTTCAAATCACCTGAATTTCTCTAAAATTACTCTAGTTTTACTAAAGTCAGTGGAATATTTTTTTTTCATTTTTTTTCAGCTCAATTGGAATTTACCATGAATTCTCATTAATTTATCCTGAATTCTAAATTCACTTAATTCTATTCAATTAAATTGATTTTTAACAATGTAAAAAAATGTAATTCACCCTGACGTCTTTTAACCTCACCTAGAACTCTTTGGCATTTTATCAAAGTCTTTTCAATTTCCTTGCATTCTTCTAAATTCACTTCTATTTTACTGAAATCAGTGGAACATTCTAGATCTTTTTCAATTCAATTGATTTTTTTAGTACAACTTGATTTTTTTTAATTTCATCAATTTCTTCTCATTTCCCTTAAATTTTTCTAAATTTCATCGAATTCTTTTGAATTCCTTTAAATTCAAAAGAAAATTAGTCACATTATTAATGCACCTTAGTCACTTTTAGTCCATTCTAGTCACTTTTGTGTTAGAAATTAGTCTCTTTTGGTCACTTTTTCGGCATACATTTGCCACTTTTTCATTTTTTCCGAAAGCTTCGTAGTTCGATCTACCCCTTCTTGAGTTCAATATGATTCCTGCCGTACTGAAAAATCTTTCAGAAACTAACCGCAACCATTTATACAATGAAAAGGAAAAAATAATTGCAAAAGCAATAAAATTTATTGATGGTCATACAAAAGGCTTGTGAACTACATTTCGAAAGTAACTTTTTCAAGTAACGATTTTTATAGTTACTGTTACTGAAAAAAATGGAACTAGTTACCAATTCGTTACTTATTGACAAAATCAACTTCGTTACCACTATCGTTACCAAAACAAGTAACTAGTTACAGTAACTGGTTAAAAAAAACTAGTTGCTTCTCATCACTGGTCTTTTGATCCTGAGAAATAAATTTTGCATCCTATCGTCGGCAGGTTTCGTGCAAGATATTTATGTATACTAAAAGTATATCCGTGTGATCGTTCTCTGTAAATATATTAGCATTAAGACTTCCACAAAGAGTATTAAACTATGAACACTTCCATTACTTCTTTGCGTCCCGTATTTTATCAAAAAAAATACAATCCTTGGTATAATGTCTGTCTTCCGAAGGTGAAGTTTCCAGGTATGCAGGAGTTGTGTCTTCCCAAGATCGATTTTCCTGGGGTACCTGAAGAAAATCGAGAAGATCGCTCGTGAGCTTGGGAATCACTGGATGAAGAACTAAAGCTGATACTCTGACGGTTTCCAGTGTGAGAGAAATTACAGCTTTTAATTCTTTTTCGGCTTCCGAATCGGACGTGAGTTTTCTTAAAGCCCAGGGTTTATGATAGTCAAACATTTGATTTGCACTGTGCAAGGTAGTCATTACTGCGTCTACGACATGATGAAAGTTAAAGCTACTGTAATTCTTTTCAGCAGTCGCCTTCAAGGATTCGAGGTTCTCTTTCACTTTAAGCGCTTGCTCGGATTTCAGAACGTTGGCAAATAATTTTGGATTTGGGATCTCTTTCTTGGAATTGATGAGATTACTCGTACATCTGCGTACTAAATTGCCCAGATTATCAGCCAAGTCTGCGTTTAATATCAATCGCACGGTGTTTTCGCTGAAATCTGAAAAGAAGTATTTGGGTGAAAAAGAATTCTAAAAAGGAAGAATTGACATATTGTGTGACATTTAAACAAAAAGCAAGATACGTTATTTTAATCTTCCACACTTTTAGAAACCTTTTGGAATGTTTTTAAATAATTTAAGGTTTTCTTCCAAACTTAATTTTTCAAAACAAATAATTATTTCAAATTTCCCCAGGAACTTTAAGAAAATTTTTTATTCTCTGGAAACCTTTCAAAATTCTTTTGAAACTTCTCAAGTTTTGTTTGAAATTTCTAAGAATCTACATTTTTAAAAATATTCCCAAACTTAAAATTATTTACAATCTTTTGAAATCTTCTGAATATCTCTTGAATTTAATAGTTTTTTATAAATCTTGCCAAATTAGAATTTTGAAGTAATTTAAGATCCTTTTCGATTTTCTCTTAAAATTAATGTTTCAAAATAAAAAATCATTTGAAATTCTACCATGAGTCTTAAGAAAATTCTTTTTTAAATAATTTCTGTACTTCTAAAACTCCTAAACATCTTTTAAAATTATTCGAATATTTCCAAATTTTTCTTTTAATCCTGCAGAAGTAAAAAAATTATCTTCAAATCTTCTAGATTCTTCTTCGACAATTTTGTAAATCTTTTGAAACCTTTTTAAATATTCTTTCAAAATTAACTTTTTAAAATGAAAAACCATTTGAATTTCTTTCCAGTAAACAAAAAAAAGGTTTTCATTCTTTTGAAACCTTGTCTAAGTTCTTAAAAATCTTCTTTTTTAAAAATTTTAATTACTTTTTTATATTTCAACACTTGTAAATATCTTTTAAACTTATTTGAATTTCTTCTAAAATATTCTAATACTAAAAAATTGCAATTAAAAAAAAATCATTTGTATTCTTTTTTCAAAATTATAGGAAACAATTTAAAATGTTTTGAAATTTTCGAATTTCTACATTTTGATTAAAATTTTTAAAAATCTTGTCTAGTTTACCATTATTCTTAAATCTTGTAAAAGCTATTAAATATCTCTTAAACTTACTCGAATTATATCTAAAATTTTGTAACCTTCTACATTCTGTTTCGAAATTTTAGGAAATCATTTGAAATGTTTTCAAATCTTTTACAATTTTATGTTAAAATGAATTTGAAACAAAAATCATCAAAAAATTTCTCAGAAATCTTAAGATTTTTTTTTATACTCTTGGCACCCTTAAAAATTCAGCATTTCTAAAAAACGTTTAATCATGTCAAATAAAAAAAAATGATTTAAGTTTTTCCAGATTCTTTTTCGACACATTTTAAAATCTTTATCACCTGCAATTATTATTTTAAAATATGAACTAAACCGCTTGAAATTTTCAAAGAAAACTTTTAACAAATTTAATTTCCTCAAACCTTTCAAAGTTATTAAAAAAACTTATAAATTTTTTTTCGAATTCTTCAAAATAAGTTTATGCCTATAATAATAATAATTTCACTTTAAATGCTTTGAATTTAAGAACAAATCAATAAATTTGTAATTTTTCAAAATTATATTATTTTAAGCAATTTTAAGCTATAAAAGTTAAAAACTAAACGATTAATTTTTGTTAAACGGAGCACTATTTCAATTAGAAGTTTAATTATTATAATTTTAAGTAGTTTCACACAAAATATTGACCAATTGTTATTTATGCATCAAAATTTGTTTTTGTTTTGAAATATTTAAAAATATTATCCTCAATTTTTTTGTTTCATCATAAAAAATAATTCTCAGGAGTATCAACAAAAATTTTATCATCATAAAACCTCTCACATTTTATAAAAGCTTCAAATTGTATTTCAAAATCTTAAAAAATCTACATTTTGTTCAACATTTGTTAGAATCTTCAAACTGTAAATAAATTTTTGAAATCTTTTCATAACTTCTAATTATTTTTTTAAATAATTCGAATTGTTCCTAATATATTTTTAAAATCCTGCAGAATCAAAAATGCCTTATTCTTTTTTAACAATTTTGAAAATAATTATAATACTTTGTTAAAATTAATTTTTTAAATAAAAAATAATTTTGAATTTTCATAGGAATTCTCAGACAGTAAAATTGCCGAATAACAAATTTGCCGAAATTATAAAATTGCCGAAACATACAAATCTCGAATTAGAAAATTTCCGAACAGTTTATAATATTACCGAATTGGAAAATTTCGGATAGAAAATTTCCGAATTATAAAATATCCACTATATTCGAACTATAAAATTCCCGAATTTAAACAATAAAAAAATTTCCTCTTAATTAATAATATTCCTTTATTCAAAATACAATAATCAAATATTTTTATTCAAGACATATTTTTGTTAATGTTGAAAGTTAAAAAAAATTATTCTTTGAATTTAAAATAACAATAATTGTATACAAATTATATAGAAAAATTAATTTAAAAATACCTCCACCTCAAACGAAAAAAGAAATTTCTCATGAAATTTCCTCCAAACTTAATAACATTTTCCCAAAAAAATGTTTCATTTAGAAATATACACTATTTTAACTATTGTCATTTTAAATTCAAACAATAATTTTTAAAAACTTTAAACATTAAAAAGATATTTCTTTGATAAAAGTGTCTGATTATTTTATTTTTAATAAATAAATAATATTTACTGAAAAAATTTTCTCAATAGTTTAAAATCGGGAATTTCATAAATTATAATAAAATATTTATAAATATATTGTTAAAATATTACATCAAACAATTCATCCTTGCAGGAGAAAAGTTAACATTTGTAATACATGGGCCAAAAAGCATGACTTAGAAAGCACCTTAAATCGACGAATTAGCACGTAAAAGAAATGCGTGTCTGCTATTTTTTTATGTACTATAACACATTATAAAACGAAGAAAACTGGTAAGGTACACCTCAGGTACTTTCCTTGTAAGTTATGATTTTTTCTCTTTCTATTTATTCCCAGAAACTAGTTTAATAAAATCTAGCTTCCTCGTATTTTCTTTTTCTTCTGCCTTTACTTACTTGAGTCTTTATGTGGAACCGACTCCCGGAGAAGGAAATAACGGACTCCCTCAGGAGAATACTGTGTAGCAGCATCAAAAGGCGAAACGACGTTCATATTCGACTTGGACATTTTTTCGCCCTCTACGGTCCAGTGGGAGTGACACACTAAAGTTTTAGGAGGTTCCAGGCCAGCTGCTATTAGGAACGCTGGCCAATATACTCCATGGAATTTTAAAATGTCTTTTCCAATAACCTAAAAGATATAAACATCAAACTTTATGAGTCTTCTCTTACAAAAGCTTTCTCAAACAAGCTGAGCGTATAAAAGCTACAATAAGAAGAAACCTACTTGTACTGAAGGAG
>JAUELO010000276.1:3855531-3868452 GCA_032357855.1 Amphibolips quercusostensackenii | reverse complement strand
GTTATGACGCCTTGGCCTAGCTTTCTCTCTTTGCCAGGCCAAAAAAATTTCTCTGCCAAGCACGTAGCCAGTCTATGATCACGTGCTACTGCCGTGATGCGCTTGCCTTGCCAGCGTGTTCACGACCCACGCGGCACGTAGGCCACGATCTATCTATCCCTATCCAATAGCGCGTCCCGTTGCCTTGTCAACACCTTTAGTCTTCTTTTTTCGTACGCTCTTCCTTCTCACTCAAGCGCATTGGTCAGGCATCTCAACCAGCGGAGCACTACATTCCGGCAGAGTAATTCCAAATGCTTATAATTTCTAATGAATAAAAGATGACGAAAAACGTCCTGGATTGGAAAAACGAGCAGGAGAATGGGCCTAAAGGGCTAATCGATCGTGAAATTTGCTCCGAGATTTCGTGCATGCTGTGCGGATCTTGAAAGAGCAGTGTTTTGTGCGTGGCAGGCGTAGAGCGAAGAGGTGGCAGTCAACATGACGTTGATGCTCGCAACCATGGACAAGACTGAATTCATCGTCGGGGGCAAGTACAGGCTCATAAGAAAAATCCGATCTGGATCCTTTGGAGATGTTTATCTGGGCATCAACATCTCCAATGGAGAGGTATGGAAAATCAAATATATACCGTTTTTCGATTGCGATACCCCCCTTTTGTCCCGATTCACCTCGTCTGGAACCCGTGTAACTGTTTCTTCTCAACTTTTGCCTTTTTTGTCGGCTCCTTTGACCCCGTGAAAAAGTACGAATTTCAATTTAATTCTTCAAATCGTGCAATCTCACTTTTCTCCCTTTATGGTAATATTACTCGACGTGGAAACGAAAGTTGTGATGAACAAAAATTTCGTCACTTTAGAGTCTAGAATGAGAATGAGAAAATTATTTTTATTTTTATTCGTGACTTTTTTATAGTGACGAACTAAACAGTGATAATTAGAGAAAGGAATTGAGAGAAACTTGATTGCATGAAAATCGGTAATGCTTTGTTGTCCCAACTGGTGCGATGCAGGTGTTACGAAACTTGTCGAGGTCGTAGGAAACCTCGGAACAGTCATTGTTGAAACTATTGCTTTCGAAATGACCCTATTTGTTTTCATAAGTTAATTCGGATGACAAGAAATTTGATAAAGTTTTGATTTTGGTTTAATGTTATTAAAGCCGGAAGTTAGGGACTTGTTGACAGCATGGAAATTCGGAACTGGTTCAGACTTGTTACACTTTTCCTGGAAATCGAGGGACGAGTTACGCCAGATGATGACACGGAGTTCTAATATCAGTATCCCTGTTCTGAATTAAAAGTATTCAGCGTAAATGTTTTTAAGGGTTTTGTTTTCAAAAAGGCTGTCAGTTTTTCCTCAGCATTTTCTCACAAATATTTCAAATTGGAATTCTGAACAGTTTAAAGAAACAAAATGAAATTGAACATTGTGCAAGATAATTATTTAAATTATAAATAGTTTAGCAATGCTAAGTTTGAATTGGTTAAATGTACGTGCTTGAAGTTCTGGACGTTCATACGAGCGAAACTTTTCAATTTTTTTTATGATGCAAGAAAAAGATTGCCAAATGAAACTTGAAATACATTATTTTAAATTGTAGTTGAAACAATATTTGAAGATAAAATAGAATTGGGAAAAAATATTTCGTTTGAATGTTCAGAACTTTAGGAATATATTCAAGTTTAAAAATTAGAATTTTTCTGGTAGATATTTTCGATAAATGAATTTATTCGAACTTTATCGTTTTCAATTTTAAATTGTTATTGTTAAACTTCAAATTTGGAGTACAGTTTCGAACAATTTTTTATTTGAAAAACTTCATTCAGACATTTTTTAGTTTTGAGTGCCTTCAATTAAACAGTATTGATACTGTTCAGTTATAAGCATAAAATATTTTAATGCTTTAATTCATAAATGTTTCACATTTGGAGATTTAAAAATATTTCAAGCTTCGAGTTTTAATTTATTTTATTAGAAATTATGAAGGTTCAAATTGAAAAGTTCTAATTGGACTGAATATTTTTAGAGTATTTAAATTTGATTTATAATCCTTTTTTCTTAAAAAATTATATATTTTTTTAAATATTGATCGGAGGATTGTCGAAAGTATTTTATTTATTCATAGAATTAAAAGCTAAATAAAAAATATGCTCTAAATTAGTGGGGAGTTTTAAGATAATTAGGAGAGATTCATGCCTATTTTTTTCTTTTCAGGAGGTTGCGATTAAGCTCGAAAACATTCGAGCTCGTCACCCACAACTTCTGTATGAATCAAAGTTGTACAAAATTCTTCATGGAGGTATTGGAATACCTCACATTCGCTGGTAATTACCTTTATTGTGTACTTTATTCCTATATCACAGTCTTTCCCCCAATTCTCCTTTTTTAAATTCCCCTTTTCTGCCCTATTCTCGAAAAACTTGCCCTTTTGTCTTTAAATATACGATATACTACAATATTTGAATTACACGGGAAATTCTCTGAAATCAGTAAATGTGCAATGTTGAATAATTAAAAAATGGAATATTCCAAGTTCATCAACATCAAAGTTTAATGTACAAACTTGAAAAATTTAAAGTCAGACGTTTAAAATTAAGTCACTTCAATTTAAAATCTGATCATAAGATTTCAGCAGCCTCAATTTTTATTTTTAAATTTTACTAATAAAAAATTTATAAATTTTTACATGACCGATTTCAAAGTAAACTATTTAGGATTGAAATAAACTTTTAAGGCTTAAATAATTTTATGATGAATCTATATGAATTAAATATTTTTGAAATGTAAAATATTTTAGGCGCTCTACTTGAACTATTTTTAATTTGAGTTTAACAGTATTAAAGAGTGTAATTCTGAATTTACATTCAAAGTATTGAGTATAATAAGAACGAAATGACAAATCTTAAAAATAAATATTTAAATATACTTATAAATGTCAAGATACAATTATTAATGATGGTATTTTTTAAAATAGAAAATGTTCTTCATTATGAGAATAATTTTAAGCATATAAAAATTGTTTATTTCATCAATTTTTTAAAATGTTATATGGCCGTGAATTTATTATTCAAAAATTATTTAAAAATATAACATTTTTGATTAAAAGATTGTTTCTTCTAGCTCCTTCCCCTTTTCGAGCTCCATCTGTGCTTTGATCCCTGTTTATTTAATTTAAATTTTTATTTCTCAGGACAGAATAATTCATTCAATTTGTGTAGATGGATTTACATTTATAAGCTAAAGTTCTGTGATATGCTTGAATTTCTGGAGTTCAAATGGACATTTTTATTTGAGTTCTTTTTAAAATAAAATGAGTCCTAAAACTAATAGGCCATTATAAATGTCCATGTCTAGGTTCACCGAAATTCGGTGAACGCAGAAAAAATGTTTTTGGTGAGCCCAGGGTAACTGGAAGAGTGTGGCTATATTCACAGAAATTCGGTTAGCGTAGCACAATTATGTTCGGTGAGTCTAGACATTTTGATTATAAAACCAATAAGCCTTATTTTAATTGTAGCTTAAACAATATCGGTGAAAAATAATTTTTATCTAGGATGGCGGATTTCCCTCAAATATATACTTCGAATATTCAAAATAGAAAGCAGAAAGCATCTTTCTAACGATTTATGAGTAGTTAAAAGGCAAATTAAAAATATTTTAAAATAAAAATTGGTCAAACTTTTAAAAGTTTTTTTTTAAGTAGTACGTCCGATGGGAAGTTTGCTCAAAATTATGTGAAGGAAACATATATTTTTGTAAAAGTAATGAACAATAAGTAAAGGCGAGTGCAAAAACGTTTTAAAAACTTTAATGATAAGAAAGCATTTCCTGCTAAGCAAAAATTTCCATAAAATGCAGTTTTCAATTAGTCTAATTTTTTATGATACTTTTTTACTCAGTTTCACTGTAGAATAACACCTTCTAAACAATGACTTTAAATATATTTTTTTAATTGTTTAATTTCCATTTGACCTATTTTAAAAAGGGCTTCATACTTTATTTTCGTTTTTGATATAAATCACTTCAAAATAATTGGAAAAAAGTATTCTGTGGAAAAAATCGAGTGCAAGAACTTTCAGGTTGAAAATGAGAGGCTCACCGTGCAGTGTTTTTAAACCAGATAAAAAAAATCTGAAACTATTTGAATTCAATCTAACTTGCGTAGAAAGAAATTATGTTTTCTTTGTCTATACTTGAATGTTTACATGACATCTTAAGTCTTGACTAAAAGTAAAATGATTCATTTGTAGCTTCATGTGCTATATTGATTCTTGATATATTATCTGATGTTTGTGCTCAATTTTCTCATGTGTTCACAGAGAGAAGCTAGTTCATTTAAATTCATTTAAATTCTTTTACGTGATTTTGTTTCAATTATTCTTGTAAATACCCTAATTGCCGAAACTAATTATTATCAATTATTATCTTTCTTACAATTTGGAATCATATCGTTATACCATGTAACATTTATTACATTAATATTGATTGCAATAATGGATCAAATAAATTCCTGTTTAAAAAATTACAACTTTAATTTTCTGATTGGAGACCAAAAATTTTAATCGTTCAATTTGTCGGAAGTTTGGATAAAAATTTAACCGTCAATGCATAAATGGTTAAATGTTTAATGAACATTTTTTCACACCTTTGTCTTAATTATATAATTCTTTTCACATGGTTTACAATCTTTCCCCTATTCTCCTAAGTTTCCCCTTTTTAAATTTCTGTTTTTCCCCTTTTCTCTTGAAATATTATACAAAATTATTAAAACTGTAACAACCCTTATTCGTTTTGCATCTCAAAATTACTCTATTCAAAACTAGAATATGCTAGCATGTTTAGTGCAAGCCTTATAGTTTTTTTACTTACAGAATTAATTTAACTTTTTTAAAATTTGAATTCAAACTGTTTTTAATTAATTAATTATTAATAATGAGAATGTTAAACTGAATATGTATAATATTAAAGCGCTTAAGTGAATTATTTATAAAAAGGACGTAGAAACAGGTACCGAAATTTCGGTACGAATAGCTGGACCCAGAAAAGAGAGGACCATTTGTATCTAAATTACTGTTTAAATATCTGGTTGTTTTCGGTACATCTAGACACTGTCTTTTAAATAAATAAAGTACAAAATAAATTTAAAAAACAATATCGTAATACAAGCATAACTATATAAGTGCAACAGGTTTCAGTTATATAAGTATAGTAATTTTAGAAAAAAGTATTTAGAGGTGAACATTTTTTAATTAAAATGTAAAAAGTTAAATAATTAAAAAAATGAAATTCCAGATTTATCAGTTGTACTGAACAGTCAACTTTTATTTCTAAAGCTTACCAGTACAAAATTTACAAATGTTTATTTGACGGATTTCGAAATTAAATATTGCGGATTGACATAAAAGATTAAATTACTGATGGTATTTTTTAAAAGAGAAAATATTCTTCATTATTAGAACAGTTTTAAGCATATAAAAATTGTTTATTAACAAAGTTTTATTTTTTCGGACTTTTTTATATTGCCATGAATGTTTAAAAAAAATTTTTTTTAAATAATTGTTTTTTTCAGATGTAAAAGTTAATGTTTAATCTTTCCCCTATTTTCCTCCTTTTTCATCACTTTTTTTCATTGTGATCCATATTTAGAAAAAAAAATTGTAAAGAACCCCGCACCATTTACATTGCAAAAGGTCTAGGAGGTTAAAAAAATTCTTTTATTTTGTAGTTCATAAAAACAGAAGAAATTCTACGAAAGGACTCGGACCGACTATGATTAGTGGTTTTAGTGAGGGGTTCTTTCAGTTAACTTATCTATAATTTTAAGATGCTACTTTAGTAAAATAATAAAATACTTTAATAAAATGTAGGTATGGACAAGAACGTGAATACAATGTTCTCGTGATGGATCTCTTGGGCCCGTCCTTAGAGGACTTGTTTACATTCTGTTCTCGGAGATTCACGATAAAGACTGTCCTAATGCTTGCCGACCAAATGATTGGAAGGATTGAGTACGTCCATTGCAAGCATTTCATTCACAGAGACATCAAGCCAGACAATTTTTTGATGGGCATCGGACGCCACTGCAATAAGGTAATTTAAATACCAAGCCTTAGAAACAATATTTTCCATATGTACTAATTCTACAGGATGTCCATTAACCGAGGAAACCGTGAATTAGCCTGGAATTTTGAGCACCGGAGAATGCCAGAAAATTGCCTAGATTTTTTTTTGTTGAAAACCGGGAAATTTTCAGATTTTTGTTTACTTTTACAGTAATTATCGTCTCGCTCTACTGAAAAAAATTTGTTTGGAATCGTACTCAGTGTTATCAATCATCTGCGTTAAAATATCTAAGATCATTTTATATTTAAGGTTTTAAAGTTCGTGTTTCATTCATTGAAAAGTCTACTATGTTTTTTATTCAGATTTGGTTGAAAATTCGACTATTTGGTTAAAAAATGTTAATATTTTGTTCAACATTCGTTTTTTTGGATAGAACATTCGTCCTTTTGGATTAAAAATTCATCTGTTAGAAAAGTCATATTTTTTGGTTGAAAATTCATTTATTTTGGTTACACATTCTACTATTTGGGTGAAAGTGTAATAATTTTGTTGACAATTCAATTATGTATTTGATTAAAAAGTCGTATTTTTTGGCCAAAAATTCAACTGTTTTATTGAGAATTCGTTTTTGTTTCTATAAAATCCATCCTTTTTGATTGAAATTTCGTCTATTGGTAGAAGTAATATTTTTTGGTTGAAAATTCATCTCTTATGAGGGAAAGTTCATTTTTTTTAATTTAATTTTTATGTGCATGATTATTCGATAATTTGGTTGTTGATTTATCTTCATAGGTTGAAAATTTAACTATTTGGTTGTAAATTTAACTTTTTCTTGAAAATTCATCTCTTTTGCTTGTTCATCTGTTTGTGCTTAGAAGTAAAATGTTTCATTAAAAATTCGTCTTTTTGTGTTAATACTTCATCTTTTTTGTTGGAAAATTGCACTATTTTGTTAAAAATGCAGTATATTTCGACTTGAAATCTTATAAATATGGTACCACCTGCATCAATGGGTTTTAAAAGAATTGATCACCCTATTGCTTCCTCATAGGTAGATGTTTGTAATGACCTTAATTTTCAAATCTACTTTTTTGACATATTTCGATATAACTCGACCCCAGGAACTCGAAAATACCATTTTTTTTTAATGTCCGTGTGTTGGTAGCTTTTTTCTGTTCACAATATCTCGAAAAGTAAAAGAGTATGGTCATGAAATTTGGACGAATTGTAGCTACGATTAATATACAGGTCTAATAGAATTTTGAGCTAGGTCGGCCATTTAGAAGTCGTTTTTTAGTTTAGGGATTTAAAAAAAAATTATCTTTATATGAGAAAAGCTTTTTTTATATTCAAAATATAACATTAAGATATCTAGTGTATTTGTTCGTTTTTTCAAGACGCATCGATCAAACTATTGTTCAAACTCTTATGACATGCTAATACCGATCTGTGAAGTTTAAAAAATGGTATATTCTGTTTATATGAGAAAAACTTTTTTGATATTTAAAATACATCAATAATATATGTAGTGCACTTGTTCGCGTATTTGAGATGCATTGATCGATCTATTATTGAACCATCTATGGCCCGCCAGTACTGATATATAAATTTAAAAAAATGTATTCTGTTTATATAAGAGCAACTTTTTTATATTGAAAATAGAACAATGCTATATCTCGTGCAATTATTCGCATCTCCGAGTCGCGTTGATTGACCTATTGTTAAACATTTTATGACCCGTCGGTACCGATTTACGAAGTTTAAAAAAAATGGTGTATTCTGTTTGTATGAGAACAACTTTGTCTCATGTTAGGAATACTAAAGTACTGTATCTGACATGTTAGTTCGTGTCTTCGAGATACGTCGAATTATCTATTGACGTACTTTCTATGACCTCTTATTATCTAGCAAAACCAATTTATAGGTTTAAGAAATATATTGTTTATCTTCTTGATATGAGGAAGACTTTTTAAATATCGGGAATGCAACAGTAATGTATATGATATATTTGTTCGCGCCTTCGAGCCGCATCAATTGCTCAATTGCAGAACCTTTCATGTTCTACCATAACCTAACAATATCATTTTTAACTTGTATCAAAATTATTTACCTTGTTTAGAAGAGGATCATTGCTCGCGTCTTCGAGACGCGTGGAATGATCTATTGACGAACTTTCGACAACCATTTTTGATTAATCAATAGCTACTTATGTTTTAAAAAAAGTTACATTTTTCATATGAAGAAAACTTTTGTTTTATTTTGAAATAAAACACTCCCGTAAGTTGAAAAGTTGTTCATTGTAACATAACACATCGATTAACATTTTGATAGGCTTTTTGATTTTCTAAAAATAAGATTTTCGGTAAGACATGGAAACATAAGCTTGAAAAATATTGAAAGTATCCATTTTTTTCTTTTTTTAGAGAAGAGCCTCCCTCATTGAAGAAGCAGCGGCTTATTTTCCCTATTTTTTTTTAAACCATTATATTTTCCCTGTTTTTAGAGCGTTTTGGTCTGTGATTTCGGAAATCAATTTTACAATAATTTACATTAAATATTTTGCCTTGAAGTTCTAAAATGCTTAATTCTTTTCCAAGTTTATATAATAAAGCCATTAGTGTTGAATTATTATTATTATTATTATTATTATAAATGGTTAAAAGTCACCTGGGAAAATTGTAATTTTCGACTGGGAAGACCAGGAAATAGCGTGGAATTTTTTTGTTGAAGTTTAAGTGGCTACCCTGCTCTAAATCAGGGTGTCTACCCTACCTGGAAAACCTGGAATTTTCAGGAAATTTTTTTGAGAGCGTGCTTTATTTTTTTTTATTAATTTAAATATAACATTCAAAACAAATAATTTTTCATTTGTACAAGTAGCTTTATATTACCGTTTTTAACTATTTTGTTGAAAATTCGTTTTTTTTTTTGTTTGAAATTAATTTTTTCAATGGAAAAATTAACTATTCTATTTTTGGTTGAAAATTCGTTCTTTTTGGTAGAAAATAAATCTTCTTTGTTGATAATTCATTTTTTTCTGGAATATTCAACAGTTTACCATTTTTTCCCTCCCTTGACTAAGAAATCTTTCTTAGCTGAAAATTCAACTCATGTTAAAAGTACGTCTTTTCGGATGAATTTAACTATTTTTGATTAAAAATTAAAATTTTCTTTAGTTAAAATATCAATAACTACATTTTTCCTTCATAATTCATCTTTTTTGTAATGAAAATTTAATTACTTGGTTCAAAATTTATCTCTTCTGTTAAAAATTGATTTTTTTGGGTTGAAGATTTATAATTTTCATTGAAAATTCATCTCTTTGGTTGAAAAATGAGTTGTTTTGTTGCGAATTTGTTTTTTCTTTAGCTGAAAATGGATTTTTTTTTACTGAAAATTTAACTTTTCCAGATGAAACTTTAACTATTATGTTGATTTTTTTTAAATTAATTCTTTTCAATTAAAAATGTAACGTTGCTAGTTTAATATTCCATCATATTAATTACAAATTCATCTCTTCGGTCGAAAATTCAATTATTCTAGTTTGATTAATCATTTTAGATAAAAATTCATCTTTTTGGTTCAAAATAAAAATATTCCAGTTGAAGATTCAGATTTTTAGTTGAAAATTCATCAGTTTTTCTAAAAATGTAACTATTTTTTTGAAAATTAGTTTTTTTTTTTTGTTTGAAAATTAGTTCTTTTTTCGTTTGAAAATTAGTTTTTTTAAACTGAAAATGTAATTATTCTAATTGAATATTCCATCATTTTAATTAAAAATTTATATCTTTGGTTGAACATAAATTTTTTTAACTGAGAATGTAACTATTCATTTTATGGTTAAAAGTTTATCCTTTTTTAGTGGAAAATTCATGTTTTTAGTTAAAAATTCATCTTTTTGATTGGACATTGAACTATTCCAGTTGAAGATTCATAATTTTAGTTGAAAGTTCATCTTTTTGATTTAAAATTTAACTGTCCCAGTTTAAGATTCATTATTTTTTATTTTATTTTTATTTTATTTATTTTAAGTACAAGAAGGCATAATAAAAATTTGTTTCAATTATTATTCAAAGTCATAAACTTTAGGGACAAATTAGTAAATGATTAATTATATTATTAGTATTGTTTAATTATTATTTAGAATTATTTTATAATTATTATTAAAAACTATCTGTTAATTAAAAAATTATTTCGTTAACCGATGGTTCTAATATGTTTAAGAATATCTTGTAACATAAATTATCGTTTTAAAAAATACGAAGTGGATGGCTCCGCACTATGAAAAATTATGCCTAGAAAAAATTGTAACTACCTGAAAAAAACCTGGAATTGGCAGGGAATTTTTTTCCAGGATTTGAGTAGACACACTGTAAATAAATGAATTATTATTTGTTTTCTTTGGTTCCAGCTCTTCTTGATTGATTTTGGATTGGCTAAGAAGTACAGGGACAGTCGCACAAGATCGCACATCGTCTACAGAGAAGATAAAAATCTGACTGGAACTGCGAGGTATGCTTCAATCAACGCCCATCTTGGAATTGAACAGAGTCGCAGAGACGACATGGAGTCCTTGGGATATGTACTTATGTACTTCAATCGGGGATCTCTTCCGTGGCAAGGACTTAAGGCCGCAACGAAGAAGCAAAAGTACGAGAAGATTAGTGAGAAAAAAATGTCCACACCAGTCGAGGTTTTATGCAAGGTCAGAGGTCTTTGTTTTCTATCTAGACTATTGAATAAACTATTTTAAATGATACAAGTTACGTTTTTAAATCACGCATCCTGTATTTTTATATTTTATATTTCCAAGCTTTCAAAATGTTTGAGGAAATTTAAAGATTGCAAATTTCAATATTATTCACGGGATTTCAAAGTATTTCAAGAGGTTTGGAGGGGTTTTACCAGACCTACTCAATTTTATACAATCTCCAGGAACTTTAAAGATTTAAGAATATTTTACAAGATTTCAAGAAACTTCATAGGATTTTAAATGTTATCAGAGATAGCAAGGGATTTCAGAGAATTTAACACAATTCGAGGGTTTTCGATATCAAGATTTTAGTAAATTTTAACCAGGGCTACTGAAAGATTTGAAAGACATAAAATTTTGAAAAAGTTCTGAAAAATTATGGATTTAGGAAAAAATGACTGGAATTTTTTAATGATTACTTTAGTGCTTTATGGAAAATTTGAAACTTGGTGATTTTTTTTTACTAATAAAAATAGTATGATTATAATTCCAGAATTTTCAAAAGACTTTTGAAGTTTAAAAATATTGATGAGAATTGTTAGAATTCTATGGTAATTGAAAAATTAAAAAAAGTACGCCTACAATTTTTTTAAGTAGACCTGGAAAACCTAGAAGTCGTAAAATTTTGGAACCGCACAAGGCAGCAACCCTGCAAACGAATTTCAAAGATATCGGGGAATTTCAACCCTTTTAGGGTATTTCAAAAGATTTCATTATTTTTGAAGAGGAAATGAAAGATATATTAGATTCCAAGATGTTCGACGGGATTTTATTCGATTCTTGAGGGATTACTAGGGATTTCATAAATTTCAAAGGATTTTAAAGAGTTTAGGGTATTTGTCAAAATTTTGGGAATAATAATATATAAGTATTTTCGGATTTCAGGAGATTTCATAAAATTCAAAAGATATATTATCAACAAAAAATGTAGTACATAGTTGATATTTCAACAGCAAAGAAAGATTTTAATGAAAAGTAAGAAATGGTTGCATTTAACCAACAAATACAAATTCTTAGTAAAATACTTGATTTTTAACCAAAAAATTGATTTTCTACAATAAAAAACGGATTTTAAACAAAATACATCAATTTTCTACAAAATAAATCTATTTGTAGTAAAAAAAGGTGAATTCTCAGCCAAAAAAAGTAATAAACCTTTCAAGCGAAAAGAATGAACTTTCCACCAAAACCAGTTGGATTTTCTTAATGGGTTCTATTAATTTAGTTAGAATTTAAGTGGAAAAATGAGAAAAAGGGGAAAGACTGTGAAGCCTGCGATAAATAAATAGGAATTTTTATCATTTATAGACTAAAGAATAACATTTCAATAAACATTAAATTTCATTTTCAATATTTTTAAATTTGCATGACACTTTTTGCAATATTATGTTACCATATTAATTTACGCCCTGTTCAAAAAAAAATTGTTACCTAATTTAAAGATTCACTGAAAAAAATAACTATTCTTTTTTTGGTCAAAAATTGATCGTTTTTTGTTGAAAATTCAAGTATCTGGTTGGAAATTTATGTATTTTGTTGAATATTCGTTCTTTTTGGTAGGAAATTTCTTTTTGATAGAAAATTCAACAGTTTATCTGCCATTTTTTCTCTCTTGAATGAAAAATCTGTCTTGGTTGAAAATTCAACTCATGTTAAAAATTCGTAAGGGTTGAATTTAACCGTTATTTATTGAAAATTAAAATCTTTTTTTGTTGAAATATCATCTACTACATTTTTTGTTGAGAGTTCGTATTTTTTGGAGTGAAAATCAATCACTTTGTTGAACGTAAGACCATTTTGTTACAAATTGATCTTTTTGATTAAAAATTAATAATTTAAACTGAAAATTTAAAATTTTATTTGAAAACTCATATCTTTAGTTAAAGATTCATTTTTTAATTGAAAATTGAACTATTTAATGTTTGATTAACCATTTGTCTTCTTTAGTTGAAAATTTATCTTTTTGATTAAAAATTCAACTATTTCAGTTAAACATTAATTATTTTAGTGAATAATTATATAATTATAATGTGTGTGTGTGTGTGTGTGTGTGTGTGTGTGTGTGTGTGTGTGTGTGTGTGTGTGTGTGTGTGTGTGTGTGTG
>JAUELO010000276.1:3805565-3820068 GCA_032357855.1 Amphibolips quercusostensackenii | reverse complement strand
CTAAGGCCGAGGGCGGCGCTGGCTGTACTTTTAGGCCGAAAATTATTCAAATGCATGGGGAAAGTTTCATAAATGTAAAATTTTGTGCTTTTTTAATTATAAAAACGGACTTTTTTTTTGCTTTACGATCAAATTTTAAAGCTTTTTGACTGAAAATTTACCAAGGTTTATTTATGTACGCGGATAATGGGGTATAAGTGTCTTGTTTTTGAATGAACTTCTTGCTACGTGAATTGCCCCAAGAAAGTGCAAGTTTATACTGTACTAAATGACAAGAAAATAATAAAGATCTGTCAAAGAGCTGTTTTGAGAGCTACTTTTTAATTAAAATCATTTAATTTGTGCAAAGCATTTTGATTGTGTGGATATTCTTACGGAGCATCCGATACTTGAAAAAGATAAATCTGTTATTATAACGGTACATATTTTTATCTGAATTATTTTTCAACTTTTTCAATTAATATAAATAAATAGTGTATTAAACTTGTTATGACAAAATTTAAAAACAGTTTAAAGCCATTGCAATTGTTTTTAATGATCGTAATCTTCCTTTTGTACTTTGTAAATAATTGAAAAAAATTGTTGCATTACAAGAAAATTTTTTTATGTCAGTGAGGTATATATAGTGAAAATGTTAAGGAAAATATGCAATTAAACTTTTTTCCATCTCAAATTATTTGTGACATGAATTTTCATTTAATATTAATAAAGCAATTGATTAAAGTTGTTATCAAAAAATTTGAAAACATTTTCAATTAATCACAATATCGTTTTTAAAGATCGTAATCTTTTTTGTTCACTTTCAAAAAAATTGACAAAAAATGTTGCACTATTAAAATATAATTTAATTTCAACGAGGTAATGAGTGAAAATGTTCAATTAAACTGTTTTTACGCAAATTATTGGTAAAATAAATTTTCAATAATATTGATAAAAGAATTTATTAAAGTTCTTATCAAGAAATTTGAAAACAGTTTAAATTCATTACAATTTTTTTAAAGATATTATTCGAAAATACACTGTTTTATTCTACAACTTTATGAATATTTATTTATTCTTCAAATCCTGTTTCTTATAATATAAAGCGTTAGAAACATTCGACATATTTGTAACAATAGATATGTTTTATAACATAATTAATTTTTATAAATGTCTTATAACGCAACAAAGTAAATTATTTTGCCTTAAAAAGAAATACAATTTGTATAATTTGGTTCTATTAATCGTTAATTTTAATTTGCAATTAACATTATGAATGCCAATAAAAATAACAGTCAATTGAAGCTTACTATTTTTACAGTTTACAATATGTCAATGCTAAAAAATTAATGTTTACTTTATACAATTAATATTGGTACTCTGTGAAAAGTATATTCGTATTTAATCATCAAAATAATGCTTTTTTCACTTTTTATCAGTACTTACTAATTTATTGGATATTTAGTGTGCTAGACAATATTTTTCCGATTTCACTAATTGTCGACCTAAAAGTACAGCCAGCGCCCCCACTCGGCCTTGGTTAAATCTCATGACACATTTATTCTACAGGCCTTTAGGGGAGAGCCGTCCCCCTGTAAATACCTAATCTGATACACTAACCTGAAATTTAGGATATTTTATTTTATTTCGTGAAACTGAAAGATCGTGAATCCACAAAAGAATGGAACGCGAGTGAGAAAATACATTCTACACTTGAGAAATATTACTATTCGTACATTTATGACTTACTTTAAGGTTTAGAATATTTTCTCGCGAAAGTCTGCGTTCCCATGACGTCATGCTGAAATAGTATATCCAAGGCTTCCCGCTCTTCGGTCCTCTTTTTTTATTTGGTCCAACACTGCCGCGGGCGTGACCGTACAGGCCCTACAGGGATCGTGGTGGAAGGTGACGAAACTGCGCAACTTAAAATAACCGAACCTAGGGGGCTTAAAGTAAGTGGTCCTTAAAATGAACGGAAGTCTACTGTATTAAAAAAATCATTTACAATTATAAATATACATAAATAAAATAAATCCCTGACAATGCGAATTCTCGAAATGAAAAATTCCGAATAATAGAATTTCTAAACAGTTTATAATATTACCGATTTGACAAATTCCTGAATAATAAAATTCTTAATTAATTCTTTTTATAAATATTATTTATTTGTCAAAAATACAATAATCAAATATTTTCATAGAAAAATATATAATTGGGCAATTTTCTGCCGGGAATTTTAAAATTCAGTAATATTATAAACTGTCGGAAATTCCCCAATTCGGTAATATTATAAACTGTTCGAGAATTTTACAATGTCGGGAATTTTATTTTTCGGGATTTTTCAGTCGGCCTTAAAGTCATATTCCCGCAGTTTCGCATTACTTTTTTTTCTAAATATGATTGATAAAATTCATGTTCTTTTATTTTCTTTAAAAAACAAAATAATTTCATCGGCGACCAATTAGGCATTTTCACTTCGTCACCAGCTAACTTCACTTCATGAAGTGCTGAGGTGAAAACAGTGGCATCAAATGCATGGGACAAAACTTTATTTTTGTAATATCTCTGTAATAACTAATAATCATTATTCTTCTATTATCTCATTAAATAGTTACAAAAAAAAAGAAACTAATTTCCAAATACACTTACACAGAAAAACCTGTTTTCCCCTCAGCACTCAATAGAGTGAATCTACATGGTGGGTAAGTCAAAATACCTAAATCTGCGACATTAGCATGAATTCGTTAACCGCGGTTTGATTTGAAATAGATTCGGCTTCAAGAAGTTTTGTAAATTAAAATTACAAATGAAATGTTACTATCGTTAATTGAAAAAAGGTGAACAGGTCACAACCTGTGATGACTGTGACTAATAACGAAATCGTACCTATAGAATTGTACAAAAGAGAAGCCATCCAGGAAAGCAACGCCAAAGTTGTTAGATCGCCCAAAGACGCTGCTATTGGTGTGGCAACATTATCTGGATTGATACTCATCTGTCGCGAGAGTAAAATAACAGCCACCATGACGAGACCAAGTATAAAACTGGCAACAGAAGCTGTGACCAAAGCACTAGCGCCAAGAAGAAGGCCGTGGTTAATGTCAAATTTTCCTTCTGGTATCCAGCCAAGGATCACAGCAGCCAGAGAAGCGAGTAACCCAACAACCATAGCCTGGCACTGTATTAAGGCAAGATTACCAACTATCAAAGTCCACTGTTGACTTTTGGTATCCATGTGGCCCAAATTAGCTTGAGTCGAAAGACGCGATGCTAAGGTCATTTCTAAATTACCCTTCAAACCTAGCAAAGCAGGAACAAGTATGTACACTTCAGGAACATTGTCATAAACTTCCCAATGCTAGAAACAGATGTTTGAACAAATCAGTTAATGAAACTATAAGCAGATTCAGAGTGTCTGGTGATCAGGCAATTTTAAATTGTCGAATTTTTTCTGATCAAAATTTTTTTCTTGAATTAATTTAAAGATGTCATTTTGTATTGTCTCCCAAAATATCGTATAGAAGTGTTAGTTTTCACAATATACATACAGAAAATTTATGTCGAAAAAAAACAATCATTATTTACTCAAACGTTTCAAACTTATCCTCAATCACAGACTGAAGGACTGAAGTGATAAATATTAATCAAAATTAGACTGCTAGAGCTGCCACGGCAAGCTTTACTTGAAAAAAGTGACTAATGTTTTTTTCAATTCAAAAGAATTTGTTATAATTTATAAGCATTCCAGGTGAGTTTCAACGAAATCAAAATGCCTTAAAAAATAAACCATAAATTCACTAAAGTTCGACCGAATTTAGAGAAATTTGAGGGGCATGAGAAAAATTCGATCAAATTCATATTTCAACGTATATTTTAAAAAATTAAAGTGATAGAAAAAATATATAAATACTAAGTGTTCCACTAATATCAGTAAAATTGGAGTGAATTCAACCGAATTTTATAAAATGAATAAGAATTCATGGTGAGTTAAAAAGACTTCAGGTTAAATTAAAATTTTTTTTTACAAAATTGTTCAAGTCCATTCAATTGATTAGAATGAAATGAATTTAGAAGAATTAAAGTGATTTCAAAAGATTTCAGAAGAAGTTAAAAAAATCGAGAAAATTTCAAAGAATGCAAAATAATTTTTAAAAATTGAGGATAAATTAATAATAACAATTCAGGGTGGATTCCAAATAAATTCAAATGAATTAAAAAGAATCCAAATATTTCACTGATTTTAGTCAAATTGAAGTGAATTTGGAAGAATTCAAGGGAATTCAAAAGAACTTGATAAAATGACTAAGAATTCAAGGTGAGTTTAAGAGACTTCAGGGTGAATTAAAGTGAATTCAAAAGATTTCAGCGAGAATTAAAAAACAAATCAAGAACATTCCAAAGAATGCAAAAAAATTTAAAAGAATTCAGGATAGAATAATAACAATTTATTGGGAATTTAAAATAAATTCAAATGAGTTAAGAAGGATCCAAATATTTCAAGTAAATTAAAAAAATGCAGATTAAATTGAAAAAAAAGAAGAATTTCAAAGAATTCAAAAGAATTTTAAAGAATTTAGGAGAAATTAATTATTCCGAGTGAATTTCAAATTAATTCAAATTAATTTTTTTTAAACTTTAATTTAAAAAAAAAACCTGGAGCAAATTCAAAGAATTCAAGTGATTTCAAAATATTTCATCAAAAATTTAAAAAATCGAGAAAATTCCAAAGAATGCAAAACAATTTAAAAGAATTCAGGATGAAAGAATAATAATTAATTGTGAATTTAAAATAAATTCAAATGAGTTAAAAAGGATCCAAATATTTCAAGTAAATTTAAAAAAACGCAGGTTAAAACAATTTAAAAGAATTCAGGATAAAAAAATAATAATTTATTGTGAATTTAAAATAAATTCAAATGAGTTAAAAAGGATCCAAATATTTCAATTAAATTAAAAAAAAGGCAGGTTAAATTAATAAAAATTTTAGGAGAATTGCAAGGAATTTAAAAGAATTTAGGATAATTTAATTATTCAGAATGAATTTCAAATGAATTCAAATAAATTTTTTTTAAACTTTAATTTTAAAAAACGAGGAAATTCCAAAGAATGCAGAACAATTCAAAAGAATTCAGGATGAATTCAAAATAAATTCAAATGAGTTTTAAAAAATCCAAATATTCCCGTTAAAATCCGAAAAATCCTGGTTAAATAGAGAAAAAATTAGAAAAATTTCAAAGAATTACAAATAATTTAAAAGAATTGGGGATTATTTAATTATTCAGGTTAAAATTTAAATTACTTTAAATTAATTTTTTTTTTTAATTTTTATCCAAAATATTCCATTGATTTCAGTTAAGTCATTTGATAAGAATTCAAGTAATTCCAAAAGATTTCAGCGAGAATTTAAAAAAAAAACAAGAAAATTCCAAAGAATACAAAACAATTTGAAAGAATTCAGGATAAATTAATAATAATTAAGGGAGAATTTCAAATAAAATCAAATGAGTTAAAAAGAATCCAAATATTTCAAATAAAATCCAAAAAATTCAGGTTAAGTTAAAAAAAATAGTAGAATTTCGAAGAATTTAAAAGAATTTAAGATAATTTAATTATTCAGGGTGAATTCCAAATAAATAGAAATTAATTCTTTTTTTTTAATTTTTATACAAAATATTCCATTGATTTCAGTAAACCTGGAGTAAATTTAAAAGAATTCAAGTGACTTTAAAAGACTTCATCAAGAAAATAAAAAATCAAGAAAATCCCGAAGAATTTTAAACAATTAAAAAATGAATGAGTTGAAGAGAGTCCAAAATATTCCACTGATTCCAGTGAAATTGGAGTGAATTTAGAAGAGTTTAAGGCAATCTAAGATACTTTGATGAAAGTTATAAGAATTTGAAAGAATATAATTTTAAACAAAATGTTTGTGATCAAAAAATTCCCATCGGATTGAGAGTAAAATGGGTGTGAATGGATTCAGGGCAAATACAACAAAGTTTAAGTGAATACACTTTTTTTAACTATGAAATTAAATCAAATTTGAATGAGTTTAGAGAAATTGAAGGAAAATGAGAAAAAATCGATGGAATTCATACAAATTCAAGGTGAATTTAAAAAAAAATCAAGTGAATTAAAAACGTTTCAAAAATATTCCAAAAATTTATTGAATGCATTACATTCGAAATGTACTGAGCAAAATTCAAGGGAGGTCAGAAGAATTGGATGGAATGCCTGAGAATTCAAAGTGTGGTTATAAGGCCTCAAGGTAAGTTAAAAAAAAAACTACAAAAAAATGAATTGTATACAATTGAGCCAGGAATTGAGTGAATTGAGAAGAGTTCATGTAAATTTAAAAAATCAGGTTAAATGAAAAAAATTTAAGAGAATTTAAATGAACATAAAATAATTTAGGCCAATTTAATAAGAATTTAGGGTGAATTCAAAATTATTTCGAATAAATTTTTAAAACAATTTTTAATCCAGAATATTACACTGATTTCAGTCAAATTGGAGTAAATTTAAAAGAATTCAATGGAATTAAAGAGACTTTGATGAAATTTATGAAAACTTGAAAGAATATAATCAAACAAAATGTGTTGCAATTAAAAAATTTCCATCAAATTTAGTAAAATGGACATGAACGGAATTCAGGGCAAATTCAGCAAAATTTAAGAGCATAATTTTTTTTAAACATTGAATTAAATCAAATTCGAGTGAATTTAGATAAATTTAAGGAAAATGAAAAGAATTCGATGGAATTCATAGAAATTGAAGGCGAATTAATAGAATCCAGTGAATTGAAAACAAATAAAAAATATTAACAAAATCCATTGAATTCGTTAAATTTGGAAAGAACTGATATAACTTCAAGAGAATTTTGATGGATTGTTTAAAAATTGAAAATGAGTTTAAAAGACTTGAAAGTGAATTCAAAAGAAGAAACTAGAAAAAATAAATTAATAGCGTACAATTGAGCCAAAAAAAAATCAGAATAAACTACAAAACTTTCAGAGAATTTCGAAGAATTCAAAATAATTTCTTAAAAATCAGAATGAATATCAAATTAATTCAAATTAATTGAACACTTTTGAAAATCAAAAATATCCCATTGATTTAAGTATAATTTAAGTGAATTTAGAAGAATTGAAGGGGGTTAAAAAAATTCGATTAAATTCATAGGAGATCAAGATCAATTAAAAAAAATTCAAGTCAGTATAACAAAATTTGTAAAATGAAAACAAATGCATTGAATTTACATGAAAAGGAGTGAATAGAATTACTGTGTAAGAATTTCAACAAATTCAGGGTGAATTCCAAAGAATTCAAAGCAATTCAAAATAATTCCATATAGCTTAAGGGGATTCAAAGAAATTCAAGAAAATTTTTTTAAAAATTTTAAAATTTTATCAGAGGTATGACACCACCTATTTATCGATGATTGCTTAAGTTCTTTTAATGTTAATTAAATGAGAGTTAACATTTTTGATCCTAAATAGGTTGGAAGCGATCGGAATTATCTATAAAATGAGCCAGGATAAATTTATTCTATCAATTTTTTTATACGATAATGCAAAAGTAATGCAAATTTCAATGTTTCCTTGAAATTTAAATAAAATCTAAGGTAATAAACATTCTTAACCTTTAGACGACGGAGGTGGTTGAAATATCGACCACCCAATGCACAGAAACTATTTGATGTTTTCAGGAAAAATTTGGTGTGTTGAATAAGGGAAAAATAATTAGAAAATCCTGAAGACTTTTTGGCCTTGATAGTCGTCATTCCAAGGTCAACATTTTTTTCCCTTTCCTGGGCTCGAAAAATTTTTTAGTAGAAAAAGGTTCGTCATTCTGAGGTAAAGAATGATGTCAAGATTTTTTTCACTGTTTTTTTTTTAGTACGAGGCACATAAAAACATGGATGTACCAACTTTGATGCTAAAATAGCAACAAATAAATAACTTGACTTCGAAATCGCGATTTTCAAGGTTGAATCTCCCTTCAGGACTTTTTTTTTTACTATTTTTGTCTTACTCAGCGCCTCAAAAAAACATGGGTACACCAACTATAACGCTAAAATAGCATCAAACACAATTTTTTATATTGGCCTTTACATTGCGGACGGGAGTGGTCGAAATATCGACCACCTGTCAGGTTGAGAACTTAAAATGAGTTATCCGTTGAAATTATATATAAATTTTTGGTCAAATGAAAACTCGATTCAAACCAAAACTATCCCGTCCTCTACAGGTTAATGTCCTTCAGATCATTTAAAGGTAAATTTTGAAAATTATCACGCCAACTTATCGCCATTATTATTGTGAAATATATATTCATAAATATATATTGATTTAATTTTTATTATTTATTTCCTAAAGATGAGATGTTTTCAAATCTTTTCAAATTTTTTGTAGCAACTTCGTAAAATGTTTACTATATTAAATTTTATGAAAACATTGAAATTTGAACAATTTTTGCTATATCTTCTTAAATAATTGACACAAAGTCTTCATCCTGGCTTCTTTTATAGAGAATTCTAATAGCTTTCTACTTATTTAAGAGATAAAAACTTAACTCTCATATAATTAATATTAAAAGAACTTAAGAGAAACTTTGATGGTATCATATACGATACGTGAAGCCATCAGATCTCTCTCTGATTCTCAATTAAACAAGAAAAAGAAGATGAAGTAGAAAAAATCAGATTTAGCGATATATGAAAAAACGACCAATCCTAAATAAAATTTCCGATTCACTAGACACCCTGATATTGAACTCTACATCTGACAAATGGTCTTTTACCTGTACAAGGTCAAGCAGTAAACTAGCCGCGACCATTCCAAATCCAGCAAGCAGAAAGGGTATAAACATCTGTATGGAAATTGACCAAACATTCTCGTCCTGGTCACGGTCTTCTTCATACTTGATGGTGATTTTTTTCACGAATTTATGATTAATATCCTGAATACCAGCATTTGGTGGAGGTGTAGATATGAGACGATGAGTGTCTAGGATTTCGCTCTCCGAGTCGACCTCCAATTTCATTCCCAAGTCACCCAGATCCTGGACGAAGAGTTCTCCGCTTCCTGAACCCACCATCTTGACCAGTAAAGAATCTCCTGCTTTTCTGTTTCGTAGACCCCGTGAATCGTGTGCTCCTGTGTCGGCATGATTCATGCGCTTCGAGTCAATAGTTCTCTCACCAGAAAGCACTGAAACGTCAAAGATAAGAATGATGATATAACTGCAATATTATTTGAAGGGTGGCAGTACAGAATTAGATAAACAACAAAATTGGAATTTCCTGAGCGAAAAAACATGCTGTAGAATCGAAATTACCATATAAAGATAAAACAAAAGTCCAGTCTCGAGCGGAAGTATCGTTGAATTGAGGTCAAAAAAGTTTGATTAGAAAAAGTTATCTAGGCTGTGTTTATGAATGCGGGTGAAAAAAGTTTTACTTAAAAAATCTAGCCAATTCTGAGTGAATAGTCCAAGAATTTTCAGGTTACAATTTCACAGGTTTTGAAAATCGGCATAAGGTAGCGATTAAAAATCAAATATTCAATTTTTGTTAAAAAATAAAGACTTGCTGCCGAGATATGGGGACGCTGAATAAGAATAACAATTGTTTGATATATTAAATTATTCTACTCCTAGAAAATTCAAATTCATTGTGACGATATCTTCGCTAAAACTCCGCTAAGAAGTAGAAAATTATCTTCTTTTTTGAATAAAATAATAATAAATAATACTAATTTTAGGAAATATCGATGCTAAAGGAAAAAAAAGAATATTACTATTACAAATAATTTATAATTACTAGCATCATCAAACGCGCACTACGTGCGCATGCGATTTAGGCCATTTCAGAGGAAAAATAGTTTTTGATACCAAATACAAATTTCAAGTAACTACTTATTTTTTAACTAACTTTTTTTTATTATTGTACCAATAAGCCATGTCCCTTTCGGGGTAAGCGTGACTCACTCGTTGAGAAAAGGAGTAATGGGGGGGGGGTGGTAAAGATTTTATACAGGGTGGATCAATTTAATCTATTATGGGAAATAATTCAGAATTTTTGTTAGATATAGAAAAATGTTTCAAACAAAAGTTGAAGGGCGCAGAGGGGGTCAACTACTGGTATCAATGACCTTGGCCTTGAATTCGATTTTTAGGCCATTTAAACGTCAAAGTGATTTTTGTTACGGAAAATTTTACGTTCAAAATAATATTTTATGAAGGTCATGTCAAGGTCGAATGAAAGTCAAATTTGAAATAAATAGCCTTTAAATAACATTGAAAATCGACTTCAAGGTCAACGTCATTGGTACCAGTAGGTGATCCATTATTTAAACATCATCACAAATTTGACCTTCATTCCACCTTGCCATGACCTTCATAAAAATATCATTTTTAACGTAAAAATTCCCGCTCTTTTCAAATCTGGGGTCAAAAGTAGGGGTTCCTATTAAAAAATCACTTTGACCTTCAAATGACCTTGAAAATCGAATTCAAGGTCAAGGTCATTGGTAACAGTAGTTGCCCCCTCTCCCTTCAAATTTTGTTTGAAACATTTCTGAAATATCCAACCAAAATTCTGATTTATTTCCCATAATAGATTAAAATGGTCCACCCTGTAGATTGATCTAGATTTCCCGTGTTGCTTATTTAAACGACACGTTCGTTCCGCAACACTGCTCCGGCCCAGGTTGCTAATCAATCTCTCTAGTGATCATTCCAAGTGAAGAACTTCACAAACTCATCATGTAAAACTCTCCACTCAGGCCCATTAGTATCCAAGGTCTTTTAAGGTTACATAATATATAAAGGTTATATAAATATAATTTTCCTAAGATTCTCGACAAAGTTCAAAAATATTTTTTATAAGTTCAGTTGCTAAATCAAAATTTCAACAATAAAAGTTAATTTTCACTCAAAAAAGATGAATTATCAACGAAAAAGGTAACAGCTTTGATGTTTCAACTAAAAAAATTTATTTGAATCAAAAAGAGTTGAATTCATCCAAAGAAGACAATTTTTAACAGAATAGTTGAAATCCTAAAATAAGCAGATAAATTTTCAAATAGACAGTTGCATTTTCATACAAAAAAGACGACATTTCGACCCTAAAGATATAAATTCGCAAACCAAAAAGTAAATTTTTGATCAAAAGAGTTGAATTTTCAACCAAGAAAGGTTTTTTAGTCAAGAAAGAACAAAATTTCAACCAAATTATACTTTGAGGATACAAATAATTTTAAATAAAAATAAAAAATTCAACTAAATATTTACTTTTTAAGGTTATATAGTTACAATTTTTTAAGATTCTTGAGAAAATTATATAACATTTTTGAACATTTTAGTTTTGTCGAAAAATTATAAGTGTTTTTACAAAATTTTAGAAAAAATTTGAAATCCTTTAAACATATTAAGACTTGTAGAATAAAATGTTTAAAAATAGAAAAAAAATTATATTTTTTTTTCAATTTCTAAACATTCTATTCATTGCTTCCCGTCCGTAAAAAAAACTTGGAATAACATCTATCCATTATCATAGGACTTGTAGAAGTTTAAAAGAAATAAAAAAATATTTGATTAATTTTCAGAAAGCCTTTAAAGTTTAAAAATATGTTTAATTTCTTCTAAACTTCAAAAATATATCTTAAACTGGGTCGAATTATTTCTAAAATTGCCTTAAAATCTTTCACATTCTTTTTGAAAAAATTTTGGAATCCTTTTGAAATGTTTTAAAATCTTTTTAAATATCCTCCCAAAATGTTCAGAAATCTTTTCCAATTTTCTTAAAAAATTAATTTTTCAAAATAAAAAAAATCATTTGTAGTTTTCCCACGAATCATAGACAACAAATTTTATTAGTTTAAAACCTTTCAAAATTCTTGAAAAGCTTCTACATTCTTTGTTCGAAATCTTTAAAAACATGCCATTTGTTTTGAATTTGTTGAAATCTGTTTAGGTTGTATTCTTTTCTGAAATTTTAAATTCATTTTTCAAAATAAAAAATCATTTTAAATTTTCGCAGGAATCTTTAAAATGTATAAATATATCTTGAGCTTAGCCGAATTTTTTCTTTTTAATAGCAAGATTTCAATTATTTTTTAATCTTTTAAAAACTGCTAACACTTCTAAATATCTTTTGAAACAACTCAATTTCCCTAAAAGTGTGAAAATCCTACAAAATTAAAGAAATAGTATTTAAATCTTCCAGATTCTTTCTCGACATCTTGAAATCTTCAAAACATAAAATTCATATTTTAAAAAATAAAACCTAATTCATTGAAAATTTTCCTAGAAATCTTATTGTACGCACCATGTTCTTTTTTGTTCTTGTTTTGTTTTTATTTGTTTTTTGTCCCCTAATTTCATTTTTATCATCTCCAAAAGTGTGAAATAGTTTATAAATTATAGTGGAGTAGCATAATATTACAAACGGAATTATTTTCCAATATTAAAAAATTAGTTACAATTAAAATATTTTCTTTTATGAATAATATTTAGAAACATTCAGAAATAAATTTTATCATGAAATAAAATTACTTATTTGCAAATTTTGATTTAAAAAATATATATTTGGTAACATCACTTTTTTAGATAATAAATTGATAGCCTTTATTATCATTCAAAGTTAGGAAATTAATAATCCACGTGATAATATCAATGTTTTAATCTGTTAAAAATACTCAATAATGTAACAAATTTTTACAAAGTGAACATTGTCTCTTCTCTTATCGTTAACCCCTGAAACTGATAAAGATACATTTCGTTAAATGATGATAAATTATTTTGTTTTGCTTAGCTATACAATTATTAATTTACAATTCTTTGAATAGTACATTAGGAGCATAAACCTTTTTAAATAAATATGATCAAAAAATAACAATCTTGAAAAGATGAATATCGTGCATTAACGGAATGTATGCAAAACAATTCACTGTCAACTCAAAAATCATTGTTTGGCAAGATATAATTACAATTCCGGTTTTTCAAAAATCACATTCTGTGAAACATGAAAAGAATTTTTATATCTATGTATGTATATATATATATATATTTAAATTACAAAAAAATTAACGAAAATTAGAAAATATATCAATCGATAGAAACAGCTTACGATTTTTGAATTTGCAAAAAATTTTAATGTTAAAGCTTGAACCATTTTCAATTCAAATGTCCAATAATGTACATGTATAAAATAAAAGCTTTTAAAACTTTTGAAATAAACAATTTAAGACAATGACAACGTGCCTCTTCCCGATTAGAAAAAATTGAAAACCAGAATTTCATTCCAGTCAACACCATAAAAATCTTGAAAATAAAATAATGTTCCTCCTCCAATTCGAAAAAAAATTAAAACCAAAATTCACTTACTTCCAATTAAATAAAAATATTAAATACAAATAAAAAATTATCCTTCCAATTTACAAAATATTAAAAACCAAAATTTCCTCCTTTCCAACTCTCTTGAAGTATTAAAAATATAACATTCCCTCTGTAAATTCAACAAAAATAAACAGTTAAGATTTCCTCGTTTCAAACTAAATAAAAACGCTGAAAATGCCAAATTTGCCTATCTTCAACTAAAAAAAAAATGCCTCTTCCATTCCTCTAAAATTATTAGCATATTTTTGATACCATAATAACATTTTATTTATTGATTATAAATATCAACCTAAAATAGTTTGTTTGCGAGCATTTTAAAAAGTACATTAATTTTAATTGTCATACTTAACGTTTAATTGTGAGTTGCAATACAATTATACCTAATTATTGCAGAAACTACCCCTCCAATGATTTTCATTTTCATCTTGAAATATTCATGGGACGAGAGATAATAACATTCAATAAAAAAATCTAATAAAAACATGTTGACCAATTTTTCCCACAAAATCTTATGAAAACTTCAGCATTTCTTACTAACTGAATAGAAAAATCTCGTTTTTTTAAACACCCCCTCCCCCCCGATGATTTTCATTTAAATCTTAAAATTGTCGTGGGGTTAGCAGACAACACTATTCAATAAAACAATCTATTAAAATGTTATCTAATTTTTACCATATATTTTTAGGAAAATTTCTTCATTTCTTACTAATTAAATAAAAAGATTGAATTTTTTCAAAAAACACACCTCCGATGATTTTCACTTTCATCTTAAAATATTCGTGAGGTGAGAGGCAATAACATTCAATAAGAAAAATCTATTTTAAAAAATGTTAAACAATTTTTTCCCAAACAATTTTATGAAAAAATTTCCATTTCTTAGTAATTAAATAAAAAAATCGAGTTTTTTCAAACAAAAAACCCCGATTTTTTCTTTTTTCATCTTAAAACTTTCAATAAAAAAAAAACTGTATAAAAAAAATGTTAAATAATTTTTACCACAGAATCTTAGGAAAATGTCTTCATTTCTCAGTAATTAAGGGCACGTGATACTTCAACGTGTGGTGAACCAGGTTCAGTTCCCCCGGGTTTTTGTCCACAAAAACTAAAATTTTCAAAAACT
>JAUELO010000276.1:3707728-3720174 GCA_032357855.1 Amphibolips quercusostensackenii | reverse complement strand
TTTCTGTCTATTTTCTATGCTCTCTAGTTTATCCCAAACTTTGTCTTTTTCCTCTTTCCAGAGTTTATCCCACTCTTTCCACTTTTCTCTTACTTTTCTTACTTCCCCCCTTAAATCATTTCCCTGCCTATATATATCTCTATTCATATTAACTAGTCTCTTCCTATTTTCCTCTCTAAAACCTTTTATGAGGGCTTCCAGTTTTTCAAACATCCCCCCATTCCCCTTATCTCCTTCTGGTGTTTTCCGTTTGATCCTAACTTTTTTGCTACGTTTGTCCCTTTCTAGATCATCGTCCCCTTCCTCTCTTTTTCTTTTTTCTTCCCTTTCGCTACTGGTCGCGATTGTTTTTTTTTTTTGCAATTCGTCCAAACGCCTATGCGAGCCCGCGCTGCCTAGTTTGTTGAGCCGCTGTAGGTTTGAGGGTCTGCTGCGTTTAGGGACCGTGCCTGTTATCCTTCTCGCTACCATCCCTTCCCTGGTCGGCGTCTCGAACCGCTCCTCACCCCTGCAGCCACTGTAGTCAACGCCGCCCTTCCCCCTCCCCTGCACTAGACACGCCATCGACATCGTCACCTCTTGTTTGGTCGACTATCTGCTGTTCTATGCGATCGTCCAGTAACTGTCGCCCTTTAGCGCCAGTTTGTGGACTTCGTACGATCGGCATCCTACATTAGTCATTATTCCGCGACGTTTCCCGCTCCTTTTTTACCCACCTCTTTACCCCCCTGATACCCACCTGATCACTGCACTTATTGACTTTTCTCCTACCACACACGCTTATTCCCTTTACCAAAGCCAAAAAACCAGCACTTGACACAAAAGAGTTCTTTCACTCTCGGCACCGGAAACGAAAGCCTAAATATGTTTATTTAATAATTAATTTAATTATTTTTAATTAATTTAAATTTTTACCTACATTCCTTTAAACTATAACTCTAAATAATAGAATAATTTGGTAATATATATTTTGAAAATTCAAGAATTTTTAATCATAAATCCTCAAAATTTAAATTCGAACATATGCAAATAAAAATTATGAAAGTTTTATGTTTTACAATTGAGAATTCTGCAATTTTCATGATTAACATTCAAACTTTCATGGATTTAGAAGATTTAGAATTAAAAACTCTTGACTTTTGATCTACAAAATCATCACAATTTAGGAATCGTTTATTATACATCTTTAAAAATTTTAGAATTTTCAAATGTAGATTTTTAAAATTGAGGAGTTTTCAATTGCAAATCGTTAAAATGGTAGAATTTTCCATTGTAAGTCTTCAAAACTGAATTATTCCAAAAAAATGTTTCAAATTACATAGCTTTAAAGTATAATTCTTGAAAATTAAATAATTTGCAATTCCAAATTTTTAATAAGGGATCGTGCACATAGTACTGAATTGTAAATCTTCAAAGTTGTAGAACTTTGAATTGTAAAGCTTTAAAATTAAAAATTTTTTAATTTTTGAAATTCGCAGTTTAAAAATTATGCAAGTTTTAAATTCTACAGTGAAAAATTCTGTGAATTCAATTATTTACATTTCAAGCTTAATTCATTTGGAAGATTTAGAATTGAAAAATCTTGACTTTTGACCTTTAAAATCATGTCAATTTATGAATTGTTATTTATACATCTTTTAAAATGTAAGAGTTTCTAATTGTGAATATTTAAAATTGAAAAGTTTCAAATTGCAAATCGTTAATGTTGAAGAATTTTCCCTTGTAAGTCTTCAAAATTGAACTTGTAACATTATTCTCTTATATCTTTCATGTTTAGAGCATTTTAATACATTGATAGTGATGTTAATTAATTTTATCTTTTTTAGACACTTGAATTCTTCGGAACAGGTTTATTTTTCAATACTTAATTTTCCCTTCCCCTCTAGAATTAGTTGTATCGGGTCCTTCTCTTATGAAAATTCATTCATAATGCTTTGGAATCGTCGACTGTTTAATTTGTCCTTGTCAGGAAATTGGTTCCGAGTTTGCAAATTAGCACCAATCCTGGAAGGACGATAAACCTGAAACGAATTACCATATTATTTACAACAATCTTAAAAGAAACTATATCCTTGACTTGCGGCACCCAATCAGCATTGAAATTGACTTCGCTTTTCTGTAATCTTAGCCCGTTAATTTAAAAATGATTTTCCACCAAAAATTCTTTAGAAATATAGCTGTCCCTTGATTCAAGATCAATAATTGCGCTTAATTGAGAAATTCTCATTTTTCAAATTAATTTAGTCTCAATTTTCGGTTCTTACGAAGAACCGAAAAATTTTTTAAGCGGTTCACAGAAGCGAAACCAGAATTGTCCTTTTCCCCTCTCGAGTAATTTTCCAATGCTTCTAATTTTATTTTAGATTAAATCTTCATTATTTTTCGAGTGATTAATTGTCACGTCCCGGATCCTCGTACCCTTTCTGACGTCTTCTTTTCCTTCCCTAGGTTTAGCAGCCAAGATTCTTTTTCGAGATGGGATTTTGTTAAACGAAATTAAATCTCGTGCAAACTTTGTGTGCCATGTTTGCGGATCCGAGATTCAATTTAATTTTCCTAATGAAAAATGATATTAATACTTTGTAAATAATTATTTTGTCTGATTCTTGAACACCTTTTTCGTGATTCCTCAAGAAAAGTGAGTGACTTGTTCTGGGACGTTTGCTTTTTCCTAGAATCAAACACCTTTTCTTAGAGTCTAATGATCTCAAAATCGGGATAATTAGTCTTTAAGATTAAGGCCACCTTGTTAGATGATTTCCCGCTTAAAAACGGGTTAAAAATCTAAGTCCGGCTCGATATACCCTAAACACCTCTCGAAATGAAGATTGATTTTAATTTGACACCCCACCTCACTAAATTCACAATAATTCTCTGATGGTGAGCTTTTAAAGATAATCCTTTTCGAGTCCCCATCCTATCATGAGTTAAAGGAGAAGGTTTCTTTTTTTTTATCTGAGATCACTAGTAGAAAATTATGAATGGTCACGAGAAAGGCAAGGTACTAAAGAAGAAAAGTCAGTCTCGTCCCAAAAGACCCAAAAAAGAATATAAAATTCACTTTCCTTTGGAAAAAAAAAAGTTAATTGAGCTTTCCACCACGCGTTCCTAGCTGCTATGCTCTCTAAAATCCTCGAGGAGAGTTGGCAAACGCCAGTTCTAAAAAAAGAGCGTGTATCCTCGAATCCCGAGAGCCTTACGCTAAACACGACGATTCTTCAGGTGATCAGCGTAGACTAGTTCTCTTGTAGTTCTCCGGTAACGATTGCGGTCCCATTGCCGCGGACTCCTACCTCCCCACTTTTCAAGTGGCTGCGCACGCGACCGCACCTGTTTCGCACAGCCATACCAGTAACCTTTATAACTCTTTCGCCCAGAAATTTACAAATATTGCTTGGCAGCGTATTTATTTTCTTGTTCCCTGCTCTTAAGTGAATTTTATAGATGATCAATTATTTTTATACTGAACCGTTTCAAACTATACCAAAGAAATGTTCCAAATTACATACCTTTAAAGTAAAATTGTTAAAAATTGAATAAATTTTCATTACAAATTTTCAGCATTCAAGAATTGTCATTTGTAACTCTTCAAAATTTCAGGACTTTGAATTGAAAATATTTTAAAACTGAAAAGTATTTTATTTTTTTTAATTTACTAATAAAAATGTAAAAATTAATAATATCAACACCGTTAACTGCATTTTCAATAATTAAGCAACATTTTTAAGCATTTTTTTGCCGAAATGAAAATAGCATATGCAAATTAGTCAGGAATAACAAAAAAAGTTCAGAAAATAAATTAAAATCCGTGAGACATGCAAATAAAGATCCAAATAGTTCTTTTCGATTTTATAGGCTTCATTCTTCAAATCACGGCAGTACTCTGAGATTTTTCTACATTCTCATCAGAGAAGGTATTCGGTTTGTGCAAAACTTGACCCCACCCCACCCCTTTTTTATCAAATATCCACGTTTTGAGCACCTCTGAACCCAAAAACAGTTTTTTCAGAATGTTTCTATCTGTATATGTCTGCGTGTATGTCTATATGTAAGCACGATAAATTAAAAAAAAAATATGCCATTAGATTGGTCTTTGGTACACTCTTTAAGTGTCGAAGACTGAAGTTCAAGTTCATCAGATAGCTATTTTGGATAAAAATTCAAAAAGTCACGGCATTTTAAAAATTTTTTTAGACTATCTTTTGAGATTTGAAAATTGTATGTACGACTATTCGTAGTACTCGGAAAGTCGAACAATGTATCCTCATGAATTTTTTTGATAAAAAGAAACGTAATAAGAACTTTTTATTTTCGAAGGGGAAAACCGACTCCGCAAATATTTAGCTCAGACCCCACCTCCTCGGGTGGGAGGTGGTAAATTTTTGCTAAGTCGATATTATCCCTCGAAAATAAAGTTTTTATCACGTACATTTTTTTCGTTGGATGCGTATTTCTTGAAATATTTCGATGTCTTAAGGTGAAAGAAACACCCTGTATATCAATTACGTAACAATATTTAAGATTAAAAAACTTGGTAAAGTGTCTTTTTGTCAAGAAAAACAACACGAGTTGTCCTACGATCTTTTTATAAAAATAAACTTAAAATTGTATTTGTAATAGTAACATAATAGTAGCGAAAGACTTATGTAACAATTACATAAAAATATACAAGACTACTTGATTCGAAAAACTAATTTTAAAATGTGTTATGTAACAGCTTTGTAACAGTTATATAACAAGAACATAACAATTACATAACAATGTATAAGATTACATAACTTGGTGAGCAGACTTTTTTCAAAAAAATCAATAAGAGTTGTCCTATAATCTTCTTTTAAAAATAATTTCCTAATTATATTATGTAACAATTATGTTACATGTATATAATAAGTATTTAACAGTTATATAACAGCTGCAAAATAGTTATATAAGAATTACATAACAATGCATAAGAGTACATGGCTTGGTAAACAGACTTTTTTCAAGAAGATCAACATAAGTTGTCCTATGATCTTTTTTCTAAAAATAAATTTAAAATTGTGTTATGTAACAGCCACGTATCAGTAGCAAAAGAGTTATGTGAAAATAACATACCAATTCATAAAATTACATAACTTGGTAAGCAGATTTTTTTTCAAGAAAATCAACACGAGTTGTCCTATGATCTTTTTTCTAAAAATAAATTGAAAATGGTTTTATGTAACAAGTATGTAACAGGAACATAATAGTTGCAAAAGATTTATATAACAATTACATAAAATGCATAAGATGACATAGCATGGTAAACAGACTTTTTTTGTCAAAAAAGTCAATAAGTGTTGATGCGTGTCAGAGCAGAACCATGTAAAAACCAAGGAAAAAATGTTCGGGTGAGCAAAAATACGTTCTCAAAAATAAAATTGTTCAAAAAAGAAAAAAATGTAAAAGTGTTTTTAAAAGTTTATGGAGTTCCATAAAAAAAAATTGGAAGAAGTGAATACTTTTTGATAAAAATATCGTCAAAATTCGGCCTTTTGTCATGACCATTTAAGTCTAATAAAAAATTCCATTTTTAAAATGAATTAACTTAAAATACATTAGACAAATAGTAGGCGCAAAAGTGAAAAGATAATTTGATAAAATCGTAATTATAAAATAAAATTGAATTTTTCATTACAATTTTTTCGATTTTTCAAAACCTTAAAAACAAATTATTTTTTCATTAAATCACTGGAAAACTTATAGCGCAAAAACTAATAGATGATTTTTCAAGAGAAAAATTATTTTTGTGGCACTGTCTAGTATTGCAGAATTCTCCATAAGATTAACCTATTATTATAGCTCTGGGGCTATTATTACGGAAATTTCTGTAATATGAACGAGCTAGAAAACGGTTAGGTGCACGGAGTTTTCCGTAATACTAGACAAAACATATATTTTTTAAATGCATGATACGGAAAAACTAATAGCGTTATTCGATTCTGCTAAAAAAAAGTACATAAAAAATATGTATTTTACCATTTTGTATGTATATACTATATAACTATAATGACATATTAAATGGAGCAAGAAATTGTCCAATACATGGAATTTATGTAATTTTTTCATCAGAAAAAATAAATAAGCAAAAAAATAAATAAAAATTCTAAAAATAAAAAAAAGTATGGTATCTAACAGGGATATAACATTTATGTCCAGTGAAGTAACGGACACATAATTGCGTGATCATAATAATTTTATAACAATGACATAATAGTTATACTATATGTTTTTTACAATCCTAATGCTCAAGATTTTCATCATTACTAAATACAAACTAAATATTAGAGAACTTAGTACACAGACTTTGTTATTTCAAGAATCAACACGAGTTGTCCTATAATCTTTTCTAAAAATTAGATGGTAATATATAACAGTTATGGAACAGTTGCGAAAAAGCTAGATAACAATTAAATAACTTTGCATTAGATAACTTTGTTAACAAGTATAGAAACTGCGTAAGAATTATATAACAATTTCATAATAATGCTATAATAGTTATGCTATGTTTTTTACAATCAAAGCTGTAGAACAGTTATACGTAAACATTACATCAAAATTACATAAGAGCTGTATCAAAGTTACATAGGAGACCAATAATATTTTCATAACAGTTATAACTATATAAGCCTTACATACTGAATACTTAAAGTTGTATAATCGCAAAGTAAAAATGATACAAGTTATTGTTACAAAGTCTGTTTAAAAATATTTTTTTTATGCAAAAATTGATGCATAAGATCAAAACATGTATTATTTTTAAATAAGGAAAAATTAAGTGTGATGTAACACTTATAGAATAGTTACATAACAGTGATTTAAACTTTTAATGTTTTTCTTAGATCTTGGTGAAAGTTCATATGGAAGTATATATGAAACATTTTTTTGTTATCCCTACAAATTTTTTTAATTAGAAAGTTAGTACACATCTTTTGCAAAAATACTGATCTTGAAAAATTATCTGGAAATTTTAAATAAAATTTGAAAATACACATCAATCTGAGATTCACGCACTTCCTGATGAAAAACACCGTGACTCTTAAATATAATTTCATATAAATATTATAAATAATTTATTTGTTAAACTAGGAACAGACAAATGAGACTAAACTATATAATTTAAAATAAAATAATTATATTAAGTGAAATTCTTTGATTAAATTTTGATATGCAGACCTAGCAACTATATGACATCAACTTCTCTGCAGATGACCATCGAATTTCTGATATAAACTTTTTTCCACAAAGAAGATCCTGATGAGCATAAATTATGTAAAAAAAATAAGTGAAAAAATCATATATATGTATACATATAATCTGTTTTTTTGCTATGACAAAGAACGAAGATAAGCCGTCATTGTAAGTTTCTTCGCATGATAAACCTTCTTCGCAATACTTTTATTTTAACAAAAGAATTTCGAAAAAAGTAAGATCCTTGGAAAAATGTAAATATATCGATATCAATCCGACTTTCTTATTTTGAATTCTTAGACAGATCAATTCTGAGGTCAATACCACATTCAAACTGGTTTAAACCAACTATAAACATTGATCCTTGATAATTTTTTTCGTAAACCCTTTCCATCTAGCAGATTTTTTAAATTTTGGCATATTTTGTCTTTCAAGAATTTTTAATTAAATAATAAATTATTTCATAAATTAATATAACTGTCAATGTAGTATCGAAGAAAAAATTGTAACTTCAACAAGTATAATGTTATTTTTTCGAAAGATTAGATAATTTGGAGACCTATATACACGCACGTAGGACCATTTGGAATAATAACCGTATTCCAAAAGTTCCTTATTAGTATGTACATTTTGAAATATCTTTTAAAAATACTTTTGAAGTGAATCGTCTGCCTGGTATAGGAGAGCAGTTTAATTTTCATGATTTGAAGTTTCACAATGGATCATATCACTAGATTTTCTCTAAAACAAACTTAGCAAGAAGAAAAAGAATTCAAGGTTCTTACTTCGTATCCGAAGTCATTTTAAACCGCTCGACTAAAAAACGCTCTATGTAAAAGCAACACAAATTTAATTCGAAAAATTAGAAATTAAATAGGTTTTTATAATTTTAAAATATCTCTAATTTTCATTTAAATTTTCAATTTCCACAATCTTAAAAACTGAAATGGACTGACAGAAAAACTTTTGACTTTATCTCGATCGTTCATCTTTTTAGATCTTTAGATTCAGTCGGCCTGATTGAAGATATCATTTGATCCCTATAATTACTGTCAATCCAAATTATGTACATTTCTATTTAAAAAATTTTTCCTCAAGCCACTTTCACACATAGTTAACAAAACAAAGTGACAGTGATCGTTTGTGCGATAAATGTATGTGCTACAGGGTGACTCATGAAATTCATTTCTTAGATTGTATAAAACCTTAAATCAGACTTTTTTTTTCTTTCAGTGAAAAAATGATCCCCTACTTTGGCTAGATTAAAAAAAAAATATATGCAGAGGTCGCTATGGAAGTTTTTATGCCGAAAATTCGATTTCTTAAAGATTTTAAATTTTGATTTCTACAATTTTAGCTTCCTTTCTTTTACAATGCAGGAAATTTCTTATTAGGGTTCCATGTGACCTTTAAATTGGGTCTATTCTAGAAAACAAATTTCCTAAAATTTATTGAAAAATCTTTCCAAATTACATTAAAAAATTTGCCTTTAAATCCTTCAGATTATTTATTAACAAATTTTGGAATCTTTTAAAATGTTTTAAAATCTGTTCAAATAATCTATCAACATTATTTAAAGTTGACTTTAAAAAGTCAAATTGTGTATCAAAATTGCACAAAAAAGCTTACCATTTTTTTTTAATCAGTTTTTTTAAAACATATACTCAAAAAAGTTCGATTCAAATGTAACATTATTGCACAAAAGAAGTAAAAATGAGAAAAATATGTTTCTAAACAACAGTGTAATCGGTTCATTAGAGACAGTTATAGATAACAAAGGAAAGAAGAGAAAAAAATGTTACACAATTTCAATTTTTTAAGTTAATGTTTTCTGAAATATTTACTTCCAAAAAATATTTAAATTAATTTTACAAAATAAAAAATAATTTAAAATTTTCCCAGGAATCTTAACAAAATTGGTTTATTTTCTTGAAACATTTCCAAATACTTAAAAAGCTCTTAATTTTTTGTTTGCAATCTTCAAAATTCTATGTTTGAAATTTTTTGAAATCTTTTTAAACTTAAAATTATTTTTCATTTCTTTCGAAACTTCTAAATCTCTAAAATCTATTCTAAATCTCTTTAAACTTACTCGAATTTTTTCAAAAATGTTGTAGTTTTGAAAAATACAAAATTTTGTTATAAAATTTTCTGCAATCTTTTTTGAAATTTCAGGAAATTATTGGAAATGCTTGAAACCCTTTTTTAATTTTCTCTTCAAATTAATTTTTCAAAATAAAAAATTATTTGAAATTTTCTCAGGAAACTTATGAAACAAATTTTATTCTCTTGAAATATTGCAAGATTCTTAAAAAGCTTTTTTTTCAAAAAATTTTGAGTAAATTGTGTATTAAAAGATAAATAATGTAAAAACTTTGTTATATGATCGTTATTAGGTCAAAAATGTTTTTCTTTAAAAATATTTTTTTTATTTATGAGTTACTTAAATTTCTAAATCAATCCAAAGTTTTCATTTCCATTTTCTTTGATCTATTTGAAATCTAATATGTAAGTATGATTTTTTAATTTAAAAAAAATTTGAAGGAAATATAAAAAAAAGGTACCACAGACTTTCGTTGTACAAGAATTTATGGAATTTTTAATTTGTTGGAAAAAATATTTATCAGTTGCAAGACAAGTATTCTTTAATATTTTCCAATATCAGAAATTGTAGTCAGTGAGGCAAGTAATATTTCCTAAAAGTTTTATGATTTAAAAAAATGTTTAAGAATAAACTTGGCCTCCTAATCTCAACCTTACCATAAAATCGCAAGTTTAAGGGTTACGGGTTTATTTATAATTCAATTTTTTATCAAGGTTTAGAGTAAATCATTAATAAATGTATGTATATTTATTAACTTAGTTTTTTTTTCTATTAAAATTAAAAAAATGTAACTCAGTTTTTTCGTCCTGGACATTTTTTATTCTTTTTTTTTCTACGGTCTTTAGAATATTTTAAATGCAAAAAATTGAACGTGAAGTTTTCATTCTCAAAATTTCTCACGTTTCTTAAGTGTTTTAGAATTATTATTTTACCTTCTCAGCCATCAGACATAAAATTCTCTTTCGCAAGAAAAATCGGACAAATTTTACGTATAAACAATATAATTTCAATTGGCCTGTTATGTAATTGTTTAATGCTCGTTAAATTTCGGTTGCATTATAATTAAATTATTTCAGAAATATTATAATTTTTTATTTTTCATCCAAATTGTATATTTCATAGTTAGGACCGCGTTAAAATTTAAATGTCTTACAATTTATTTGATATTGAGAAACAAATTACAAATTTAGATTGTTTCCAATTTTGAGAACCATTTAATTTTTGCTGCTATTAAATTTCGATGCATCTGAAATTGAATATTTTATAGTTTGACATTACTGCTATATGTAAAAGCTCTAAACTTGGGATTCTGTCCAGCTTCGAAAATTAATTTTTTTATTTTTCACTATGAATAATCAATAAATCGGTATTGAATTATTGATCGCGTTGAAAAATTAAGTTAAAAAATTAGAAAAAAATGTTACGAAAATTGTCCGAAGTAAATGTAAATTTCAATTTATGTTAGGATTTGTGCAATTAAATCATCCGAAGAAATCTAAGAAATCATGCTAAACGTAAGTGACTGGAGAGTGGAAGGCAGGAAAAGATAAGTAAAAATTTAAAAAGTGAACCAATTAACAGCTTTCTTGATCACTCGAGCCCCAAACGAGCAAGGAATGTCTTTAATTTATCTACCTTCATTGGTTTTAAATTTTACCTTGAATTCTAATCTTATCACATCTTCTAAATTTAACAGTGCATATGTCTCGTGCCTTATTCACGTGATAATTTTAAAGCCCGTTTCATCATGATAATAGGAACGTGATCAAACTGTGATAAAATTACCAAAACACGTGTGACACGAGAAATAATTCACAGAGCGTCCGACTGACAATTATTTCCATATGATCACCTCATTCTCCATCTACTTAACATTCGATAAATTTGGATCATACATATTAAAAAAACAATATAAAAAGAAACTGCACGTATAATTTATAAAATACAAAGAAAATAATCAGCGCCAGATCAAAGAAAATGAAAATGGAAACTCTGAACTGATTCAGAAATTTAAGTAACTCTTAAATATTAAAAATATTTTTTAAAGAAATTCTAATAATGGGGAATTATTTCTGAAATTACCCTACTTAAAAAACCAAAGTTCTACTTCAGCAAAGTGTCTTTCAAAATTTAGACGCTAGTCATTTACAGTTGATTGCGTCGAAAGAATGAAGTTTGTACATTCAAAAGTAGCCAAATATTGCATTGATTAATTACGGTTCTTGACACAATTATACATTTTTACTGGATGGCCAAATATGATGCTCATGTTTCATCAACAAAAAATAAAAATTATGGCACACAAAAATTGTGTTTCTTCTACTTGTCTTTACATTACGAGAACATTGTGCGCGCTACGCGAGCATAAATTACCATTTCTTTACAAAAAAAAACTCGGTTCATTTTCCAACATTTTATTCCACATAGATTTTACCGAAAATCTTATATGACTTTTTTATTATTAACAAAATATGGCTCGCCACGTGTGGAATTGTCCGACACCGTACTTTTAATATTTTTTAACATTTAAAAACATAAACAATACATTTCCAATGTAATTCCAGATGAACTATTCATCAAGGTAAAATTAAATTCGAGTATTTGAATTTGATTCGAATTTTCTATAAGATTCTATTTACCATTTTTTCCGGACATATTTGTCACATAAATGTATTTGATTGATTTATTCTAATATCAAAATTTTATTTTTAAAGTTGAAGCGTAAGAAAAATGTAACATTTTATTTAAATGAAGACAGACGCATACAACATTATTTTAATTTATATTTAAGATGAGCACAATTAAGTAACTTATTGTTAAATAACAGTCAAAATAATATTTTTATGATAAATTAAAAATAACCATTTTTTTACACCTTTTTTTCTTTACACCTTGATCCTGCAATATCTTGTCAATTTTACTTTGGTCCCAGGATCTTAATTTCTTTCGTTGAAAATTATACATTTTTAGTAAAAATTAATTTTTTAAACTGAAAATTGAACTATTCCATTTTTACATTCTCATCCTATAATGAGAAGGTATTAGATTTGTGTAAACTTTGTGGGGGGGGGGGGGGGGGGGGGGGGGGGGGGGGGGGGGGGGGGGGGGGGGGGGGGGGGGGGGGGGGGGGGGG
>JAUELO010000276.1:3651267-3661853 GCA_032357855.1 Amphibolips quercusostensackenii | reverse complement strand
TGATCGCTGAGATGTTCAAAGACATGATCCCTCCACTTGACCATTGCCAATTGGTAAACTTCGAAGACGCCCGAGTTTCCGTCTCTCTTTTCTTGTTGCTCCCACTGACGATTTAAATAAGCACAAATGCCATTGAAAACTTTGCTGCTGAACCTATATTCTTCCCATAGTTTTATGTATTGATTTAGCAAGTCCTCTTCTATCAGATTTTCCATTTGCTAAAAGTTGTAAAAATAAACAAAAATTAATACAAAGTCTTCAGGAATATTCCTGATAATTAATGACTGACTTTCTGTAGGGCTTGTGGAGTGTTTTACCTTACGTAAAATTTCGAGATAATTTTGAAGCAATGTGCTTATTTGTCCATGAAGCACAATACTTGGCGCTTTTGTTTTTTTGCCTTCTCCGTAAACCTTTCCTCTGCCATTTGCGCAGTACTGGTATGTTTTGTCATATAACTTTATATATCGTTGCTTTGACATTGGATCTTTTCTGTAAATTTCTTTGACGCCCTTTTCAAGATCCATGTAAAACTCCTTATTCAGAGAATCTTCGTCGGGTTTATCTACAACGACTTTCTGCGTCGACATCTTTCTTTTCAGACTTTTATCTCAAACAAATTTAAATAACGACTACTTGCAACACTTCTGAAAAGATAAGATTTTTCTACTTCCAGTGATAACAGTTCAACAAGAGCTCAAGAAGGGGAAATAGGATAATTTTTTTACGAAAAAGGGTGAAAATAAGGGAAAGATTAGACATTAATGTTTATATGTAGAAAAGAAGCAACGATCTTATTATAAGAAAAGTTGTCTTTTAAATAATGTTGAATGATTTTTTAAATAATGTTAAATGATTTTTTAATGACTTCTGACATTAACGAATTTATTTTTACAAATTGGATATAGTTGCAAGATGATCAAAGTTGAGCTTTTTTTAAATCTTATAAATTTTCTACTGAAAGTCCATTGGATGACTATTATTTTTTTCACAACATTATTTGCCAGTAGCAACCCAGTTTTGAAAACATGGACTTTTTAAAATAATTTTCTTTTACGAATTGAACTGTTTATTTATTAAATTCTCATTCTGTCCAATTCAACGGTTGAAAACTCAATGTTCAAGTTTCAATTTTCTTTCACTTACAATTTTCAACAGTTAAAAATTCAATTTTCAACAGTTGAATTGTCTACAATGAAAGTTCAAATTGCAGTTTTCCTAACAAGGATATGATCAATGTTAATTAATTTACTTAAATTCTCACTAACTTTAAACATTTGAAAATTTAATTTCCTCAAATTTTCAACAGTTGAAAATTCAAATTAGAGTTTTCTTCAATTTTCAACAATTGAATTTTCATATGTTGAAAATTCAGTTATCAATTTTCTTCAACTTTTAACAGTTGAATATTAAAATTCATTAAATTTTCAACAGTTGAAAATTCAATTTTTAATTTTGTTTGATTTTTAACAATTGAATTTTCAGTTTTCTTCCATTTTCAGCAACAGAATGTTCAACTGTTGAAAATTGAAGAAAATTAAAGTCGTCTAAAAATTAATAACATTTAAATTGTTAATTATACTATTCAAAACTTAAAAAATTCCATTTTAAATGCAAAATAGAAACTTATGAAGAAGAAAAAATGCAAATTTAGCGTTCAACAAAAAGTTCGAAACTCTAAAATTATAATCGTTCAAAATTAAAGAAATTATTCAATATTACTGAGGTATCATTTTTAGATCATTTAATTTGTATCTACTTTTATTTGAAATAACACAATTTTCAATACTTTAGTTTCAAATCTTTTAATTTTAACACTCCCTTTTGAATTATTAATTATAATTTATTAATATTATATTATCAACAATTTAAAAAATATACATTTTTATTATTTTTAATGTACAATAATATTTTATCCATTAAATTCCTGAAAATTTCCAATAAAATAATTTTCAATTTAAAAAGATTTATTTGTTTAAATCTTCAACTAAAAATCGGACAATTTAAAAATATTACTTTTGAAATAATAAAAAAACAATACGAAACATGATTTATATAATATAATTCTAATGTTTGAAACTGTACAATTTTAAGCTTTTTAATTTGAAATTGCTTTATGTTTAAATCTAAAATTATGAAATTTAAAATTGACTACTGAGGCTTTTAAAGGGAAATTTTGAATTTTTAAAAAATCAAGTGTCTTGACATTTTTTATATTTGAATTTGAAACTACAACATTGTGAAGTTTGAAATTTCCAAAAACTAAGGAATTTCAAACCAAACATTTTCGAATTTAAGCTTTTGACGAAAAAAAAACTTTAGCCTCGAGGACTCAAAAATTAAACTGTTTTAGAATTGCGCATTCAAAACTATAATTTTAAATTAAATTATAGAAATTTATTCAAACCTGAAGCTTTAAACTTCGTCTAAAAATTGAAGAATTCTTAAACTAAAGGGTGTCAGTACAGAACTAGATAACCAACAAAATACCGAAATCATCATTTAAAGACGAGATGGAAGTCCACTTCCGAGATGACGTATTGCTGACTTAAGTCTAAAAAAAGTTGATTAGAAACAGTAATACATTTTCTAGGAAATAGATCTGGCAGCTGACAATATTGCAAAGAGACACTATCACAAATTGAAACAGGCTAGGCTGCGAATTGCGGTAAAAAAGGTGATCTTCAGTTTAAATTAAAAAAAAAAAATTAATCCGGCTTTCTACCGGTTCTACTGAGTAGGTGGACACCCTGAAAATTAATTCCGGTTATTGTAATTTATAAAATTGGTCACGTGGCAGTCTGGTACATGTCCGTAACCGACATTATTTTTAAAACTCAGAAAGTAAAAACATTAAAGCTGACTGTAGTTGCTTTGCGGCGCAATTATCGCCGCACGAAAATTCGAAACATAACCTCAAAACCGATCTCCCCTTTGAACGAAACGGACAAAACTATAGATGAAACTTCGACAGCAACTAGTTTATTAATCATTAATTATAAAAAGTGAGTCGGTATGATAAGAGTATAAGTAAAGACGATAAAGAGAGAGAATACTAGAGAATTAATTTCAACTTTGAACTTACCATTTGACATTAATGACAGCATACCAGTCCGACTAATGGATCCAATAGTTCAAGTCTACTTCCTTCCGTCTTCCGTGAGTTCGGCAACAAAATAATACCATAAGTTGCCATAGGTAAACTGACCACTGTACAAAGGTACAAACAAGAAAAACACTAAAACAAAGGTACGAGTAAACAATTCCGTCGATAGATCGAGATCTAACTTACCGTGCAAGAAACTGCAAAAAACCTCCCACGACTTCCTCTCATCTCCGCGAGAGCGAGACACTCGCGACTCTTTTTTCAAATTTCAAACACGCATGCGCTTCTCAGTGAATAGTTAGGTTTTGGGCGCGATGAAATAAGGCTCGCTGAACCACACACGAGCGAACCGCGACAGCGGCCCAAGATGGCGAGTGTGAATTTGGTTCGTTCTCCTGTAACCGTCAAAGTGTTTTTTTTCTTTTCTACGAGGTCGCTGTTTTCTGAGTGATATCGGGAATATTATGTGTGTCAAAGTTTCACTTAACCTCCCGATTGTGTAAAAAAACCGTTGATAAAGAGATTCGTGCCTGCGTGAAAGTAAACAAACGATGAGCGCTCTTAGTGTCGGCGATCCGGGTGGTCTCGTGGACCCTGACGTCGAATCCCTTATTGAGGAAAAAAATCAATTGATTGGCAGACAATATGCCGAAATTGAACGGCTCCAGCGTGAACTGTCAGATGTAATCGGGGAACGAGATGCTCTCCTCTGTGAAGTGTCAAAATTCAAGTTTGAACTTGATATGGCTGACCTCAAACGGCTACACGTTGACAGGTAGGTGCGTCTTGACAATTTGTTTGTTTTCTTTTTTTTCCAGGATTTATTTTCTTATCAGGTTTTCTTTTGCTTCTTTTTTTTTGCTGCACGCCTCGCACTGATTTGAATGGCCTTCACCGTGCGAAAAACACGTAAAAGTGACTCAGTTTCCTTTCGGGGGTTAATTCGAGTTCAGAGTGGTTTTTAAATCGATGCGAATTAAATTGTGGTGGGAATTTTATTTGGGGAGATTTGTTTAATAACCGGTTTTGTGTTGCGCTCGGGAATTCGTTTTTAAGGTGATATGCTTTTGAGTCCTTAAAACGAACCGGCATTTTTTGTTTGGAGTCTCGATGTTTTTAGTTGTGAAAATTAGTGTTTGAATTGTATTTGCATTATTTTCTTGTGTGAATTGCGAGAGAAGATTTTTTTTTAACGTGGGAAAGTACAGTGAGTTTCTTTTTTAACCGGGAATTTTTTTAATTTTTTGAAGAAAAATCTCCAATCTATTGAAATATCAAAAATTTCATATCACATGATGATGATCTCTTTAAGAAATTATGTACAAATTTAAAATAAGTTCAATTCCAACTTTTTCAAATTCACTTTGCAATGCGTAATTGTAAAACTTTTTACTTAATAAATTTTTGATTCTCAAGGGTACATTTTTAATTTAGAGAACTTGAAAATGCAGTTTCCAAGACCTAAATAATTAAAAATTAATAGCGTTTGAAATAGAACATTTTTTATAAGAAACATTTTAGTTGATCAACTGTAAATACATATTAATTAATTTTTTTTTTAATTGAACTGTACTAATTGAACTGTATTAAAAAATTAACAATAGTGGATTTTAGAAAACGATTCTAAACCCTTTCAAAATTACAGAATTTACACATTTTATCGTTAAAAATTGAATTCTTTGGTTGAAAATTTATTTTATTTGGTTGAAAATTAATACCTTTACTGAAGATTTAACTATTCTATTTTTGTTTAAAAATTCATTTCTTTGGTTCAAAGTTTAACTATTTTGTTGACGATTCATTGTTTTTTTAGTTAAAAATTATGGTTGAAAATTTGTATTTTTCTGTTAAGAGTCCATGTGTTTTGTTGAAGATTTATCATTTTAGTTAAAAATTAATTTCTTTGGTTGGCAATACGACAACACTAATTTTGAGAACGAGGCGAAAAGTATAATTAACTATTTTATCGAAAACTCGTTTTTATCTTAAAATTATTTTTTTTACTAAAAATGTAACTCTTCCATTTGTGACTGAACATTAATCTCTTTTGGTTTAATTTTATTTATTTTGGTAGAAAATTCGTATTATAGTGCGAAAAATTCAACTTTTTTGTTAAATATTCATATTTGTGGGTTTCTATTGAGTGAAAAATGTTTCTTGGTTGAAAATTTAACTTTTATGTTCAAAATTACTCTTTTTAGTTTTAAAAATTAGTCTATGATTGAGGATTCAACTAATTATGGACTTCAAAATTCGTATTTTTTGGTTTAATTCAACTGTTTTTTATTGAAGTTTAAAATACATTTTGGTGAAAATATCAAATATTACACTTTTCATTGAGATATGATTTGTTTTGATAGAAATAATTAAAAATAATCCTTCCACCTTTTTTCTTTTTTGAGAAAGTATTTACAAACTTAAAACAAGTTCGATCAATATTCTTGTGATGAGAAAGTTATTCTGTATTTTTCCAGATTAAAAAAAATATTTAGTGGTCGCTAAAGTTTTTTCTTCCATGCCCGATATTGGACTATTTATTAATTTTGTTGTTGAATTTTGTTGTTGTTTTTGTTGATTTAAAAAATGGTCAATGTACTAAAAATAATGGCAATTATTGGTAATTAAAAGATAAATATTTCCCATGAGCTTCAATTTAAAAAAAATGTTAGAGCTAAATTTGACACCAAAAACTGATGAAAGTTATCATAAAATTGATGCTTTATGGATGTTACATACTCCTTCAAAATTTAAACAAATTTTACGTATTTGTGAAGGAGTAACACCTTTAGTTTGGATGCAAAATTGAATATTGTAAAAAATAAAAATGAATAACTCATAAAAGTGCATATCGGCCATAAAACAACTTTAGCGGCCTCTAAACTTTTGTTTAAGAGCCTGAAAAAATACAGTTAGGGATACTTAAAGTACGTAAAAAAATTGTTTTCCCTATTTTTGTGAAAAATATCCTTTCTTTCATATTTTAACAAAATTTTGCGCTTTTACTTTTAAAAGATTGACATTTTTTATTGCGTTAAAGCCTTAAGAATCATAATATGTGTGAAATCTCTTTACTTTTATTTTTTATTGTATCATATCAGTGAGAGCTTCTCTTATCATTCTTTACCTTAGATTGTATTATTAAAAATTAAAGCATACAAGTAGATATCTGTTGTGTTTCTTCATAGCTTTGTTTAAATTCGCATTATTTCAGTTCCATTTGTCTTATTTTCTTTTGTTTCTTCAAGCTACTGTATAGTATTTTATAATATTCTCCAATGGTCATAAAGTTAGCTTCTTTTTCAGAATTTAAAAATGTTAAATTTAATTTCCTTCCTAAAATTTTAACTTCAAACTTGTTCGACACAAGCGGAAAAAGTAGAAGGAGAATAAAGTAAAACTTGACATAATTCAAATTATTTCAGAATTTTTCTTTTTTACTCAGAGTAGCGGATTTAAGTTAGAATCTAATTTCAATTAGTGATTGCAAGTAATGAACATAAATATAATTAAATACTCACCTGAAAAAATTGAAAAGATATTTTGTTGAAGATTCGTCTTTTGTCGTAGAATATTAATCTTCCTAGTGACTCATTAATTTTTTTTTCAAATTTTATTTCTTTGTGTTAAAGATTACACTATTTGGTTAAAAATTCATTTTTTTGATTGAGTATTCATCATTTTAATTAAAAATTCTTATCTTTAGTCATTCATTGTTTTGGTGGAAACTACAACTGTTTGGAAGGAAATTATTTTTGACTAGAACAACATTTTGGATGAGATTTTTTTCTTTATTGACTGCAAAATCATTCTTGGTTAAAGTTTCAACTTTTTTGTTGGCAATTTCTCTTCTTGGTTTGAAAATTAGTCTGCTTTGGATGAGGATTCAACTAATTTGTTGAAAATTCGTATTTTTTCTTGTTTAATTCAACTTTTTTTTATGAAAATATCAAATATCGCACTTCTAGTTGAGACTTCATTTTTTGAAACTATTTTGTTTGAAAATTGAACTATTTTTTGGAAAATTACTTGTTTTTTGGTTATTGAAAATTAACAGTTTTAACTTGAAATTAAATTCTTCATTTTTTGTTTAAAATTGATCTTTTTGAATTCAAAACTCAACTGTTTGGTAGAAAATTGATGTATTTTATGTATGTGCATATCTTACATAATTTGTGGATGACTCCGTATAAAATTCTGTATGACTGTTGTCACAGTTTTTAAAATTAGATGTGTTCGGTCGTTTATTCGAATATTTGATACAAATTTAGATGCGCTTGGAATGTTGCATTTTTCGAAATAGAAAAATCTAACTGTTCATCAAACCGGCTTGATTTCCCTCAGTTATTAACATGTTAAAATCAAAAATTAAAAAAGGAAAGAAATCAAGCCATTTTAATGTACAGTTAGATTTTATTATATTTCCAAAAGTGCAATAATGCAAGTGTGTCCAAATTTCCATGGAAAATTCGCAAAAAAAGACTGCTTACCTATATGTAAAATATATTTCGAAAGAACGTTTTTTTTTTGCATTAATATTATTGATCTCCTAGGTGTAAAGTTGTTTTCATACATAAACGAAAAATTTAGAACAGTCAGGGTAAATGAAAAATTGGTCAGGAAAATGTCAGGGAATTCCGAAATTGGAATTTTGCAGTCAGAGACTATAAGTGACTCTAAGCGAAACGTCGATGGATAATAACTAGATGTCGAATGGGTTGATAGGATTTTCGTAGAGAATCAATTGACTCGAGAAAAAAAAATCTTTGAGAAAATTGTGTCATGACCCTAGGGGGAATTGATATACCTGTATATATAGGTGTAATGAGACATATGCGATCCCACGTTTTATATACCATTTTATACTTGTTCAACAGTTTCTATACTTAGCGGGGAAAATTGATTTCTTTCAGCTATAACCGGTTCCTCGTTTTCTTCTCTCTTTTTTTCCACTTCTGTTGTATGTTCTCTGAAAGAGGAACGAACGCACTACATTTATTCAATCGGCTTTATATAGATTAGTTTTTTCGATACGATTTCATGGATTCACAAGATTCCTTTCGAATTAAGTATGTCAGGGCTCAAAGTATTAGTCGATCACTTTGCAGTGCAACTAACTATATACACTTTTCTTATAATCAGAAACTAATTTGAATTGGTTTCTCAACTTTATGATTCTTTTTACTTCTTTATTATGAATTGCATAATTCTAAGTTTTTTGCAAAAAAACATTATAGGCTTAAAAAACTGATTTCAAATTAAAATTGATCAGAGTAGCCACTAGATCGAGATAACGGGGTATGACCGGGAGTTTGTTGAGATCGAGAAATTTAAAGAATCTTATGATGCAATTTTGAAGACTTGAATAATTAAAAATCAAAAGCAATTCATTTTACAAAACGATTTTGAATCTGTTTAAAATTAAACATTTTACAGATTTTAACGCTAAAAATTAAACTAGTTGAATTCAAAAGCCTTAGTAACAAAACAACTGTAAACGTCTTATTAAAACTTTATAAACTATTTTCAATTTTCAAATAATTTAAAATTAATAAATTTATAATTAAACGATTTTATTCAATTTCAAATCCTATTTAAATATTGTTTTAATTTAAAATATTCCATTTGAAACCCATTCAATAAAAAAATTTGTAATTAAAAAAAAGAACCATTTTTTTTATTTAGCAATATTGGGCTGTCCATTTAAAACGATCAATATCATAAATCAAATATTTAAAACTACACAATAATTGTAAATTTATTTGTTTGGAACAAAAAGCCTTGAATCGTAAAAATTTCAGAGTGCAAAATTTAAACTTTGAACGTTACAATTTTGATTGTTTCATTTAAAACATTTTTATTTTTTAAGTTTAACGCTGAATTTCGATATATAAATAACAATTGAACAATTATTATTTGAAAGGGCCTAAAATTAAAATATTTTAACTTAAAAGTAGTTACGTATAAAAACTGTTTCAATTTCTCAATTCTACTTCTAAAAGAAAGGGAAGAAATTTTGGTGTTTACTTTTTTCGAAAATGGAACAGGAACTTTTTTTAAAACTTTTATTTAGTTGAAGGCGGGCACATTTTTTATCGAGTTAGAAAGGACGAAATTTTGGTTTCCATGGAAACCAAAAAAATATTGCGATATTTTATTGAGATGGACGGGAGGAAATGTTAGTTTTCAGTTTTTTTCTGAATTAGAAAAGAGGAATTTTGGTATATTTAATACTTTTATCGAGTTGTAAGGGAGGAAATTTTGTTTATTGTTTTCTATTTTTAAATTGGAAGAGGTCTTTTTTGTTTTTAGCATTTATATTAAGTTGAATTGATTGTGAATTGGAAGAGGGTAACTTTTAATATTGAGTGGGATGGGAAGTAAATTCGATTTTCAATTTTTTTCTGAATTGGAAGAGGGACATTTTATATTTTAAAGATTTTTGTCGAGTTGGAAAGAACGAAATTTTGATTCACAATATTGTATTGAGTTAGAAGGGAGGAAATTTTAGATTTAAATTTTTTTCTGAATTGGAAGAGGCACATTTTTTATTTTTAATATTTTTATCGAGTTAGAAGGGAAGAACTTTTGGTTTTCAAGATTTTGTAAACTGAAAGAGGCATTTCTTTTGTTTTGAATATTTTTCATGGATTTGTAAGGGACGAAATTTTGGTTATTGTTTTCTTTTTCTCAATTGTTATAGTTAATTTTTCTTTTTAGCATTTTGATTGAGCTGAAGCGGAAAACTTTTTATTTTAAATCTTTTTTCTGAATTCGAAGAGGATAATTATTTATTTTTAACATTGCTATTGAGTTGGAGGATAGGAAATTTTGGTTTTAATTTGTTTTGAATTTGAATAAAATTTTTTATTTTAAATATTTTTATCGAGTAGGAAGGGAGGAACTTTTTTTTCTAACTTTTTCTAAATTGGCAGAAGCATGTCTTTGGTTTTGAACATTTTTAAGGGTATTTTTAACGGTATTAAAAGCTTTCATTTTAGACTTGTAAACTATTGAGCATATCAAATTCAGAAGATTTCCACTATAAGTGCTTTAATTTGCAGTTTAGTTTTGATTACTGAAAATAAAAAAATGATTAATAAAATTCAGGATTATTTATTAAATTATTTAATTCACTTAAGTGAAGATAAATTGATGGTTTCGTTTGCAAAGTAGGGTTTTAGAAATAATTTAATTTTTATATTTAAAAAATTATGAACACGTTAGGAGGTACAGACGACCTATAAGGGTATCGTATATCTTTGAAGAGGGAGAAGGAAAAATAATAAGCGAGGTACAGAACGTTCCCACGTTGAATTGAATGAAGGAGTCGTGATATTAAGTACCTTGAACTCATGTTCGTGTCGTTACAATTATTACTGTCTCTTTAAGTAATGAGAGCCTTAGTGTGGTATACGCATCCTAAAAATATAAAAAAATATAAAAACAATATCAGTTTTTCACATGGACGCCGGTCGCGGGT
>JAUELO010000276.1:3496115-3506787 GCA_032357855.1 Amphibolips quercusostensackenii | reverse complement strand
CCTACATCCATTGTACCCTACATTCAGCTGCTGTGGTCCCTAAAGTCCCTTACTTTCAATATTTGGTCCTTATAGTGGTATAGCCTATCTATAGTACATCATTTTCTGTCAATAGCCTACATTTTAAAGAAAACTAGCATCATCAATCACGCGCTACGCGCTTGTGTGGTTTCTCGATTTGAGGGGCAAAATAATGTTGAATACAAAGTGTGAGCAAAAAAGTTCTTCTTTAAACCAATAGCTTGAAAACAGTTAAAATAATTCAAAAAAAGATACATAATTTTTCAACTACAAAAAAAATGAATTCTCAACGAAAAATGTAATAGTTGACATTTCTATTTGAAAATATTTTTATTTTGAATAAAAAACAGTTGAATCCATAAAAAAATGAATTTCCAACCAAAGAAGTGAATTTTTAACAAAGTATTTTAACAAAGTAGTTGAATTTTCAACTAAAAAAGATTAAATCTCCACGAAAAATATAATGGTTGAATTGCAACTAAAAAATATTTTTATTTTAAATCAAAAAGAGATGAATTCTTCCTAGAAGACAATTTTTCACCAAAATAATTGAATTCTCGTCCAAGAAACATTTCCATTTTGAACCAAACAATTGCAATTTTAATTTGAAGAAAATAAACTTTCTACCATAAGACATGAATTTTTAAACCAAAAAGCCGAAATTTCAAACAGAAAAGATTTTTCAGTCTAGAAAAAAAGTTTTAGTCAAATTAAAATCTGAAGAGAAAAATCTTTTTTAATGTAGAAAAAAAAAATTCGTACAACTGTTTAATTTTTACGTTTTTTAATCTATTTTCTTTAAGGTTATATAAATATGTATAATTTTCCTAGGTTTATCGAGAAAATGCAAAAAGATTTTTCAAGATTTCAGATATGTCGAAAAAGTATCGATTGTTGTCTATTGCGTCTATTATGACTATTGTTTTCTTATTTTACAGGATTTTACCAAGTTTTAGAAATAATTTGAGTCAGTTTAAAAGATATTTAGGACTTTTTTGCCTTTGGAAAAAATATACAAAAATATTATAAATTTTCGGAAATCTTTCAAAGTTTAAAAATATTTCTATTCTCTTCAAACCTTCTAAAATTTCTGAATATATTTTAAACATACTCGAATGATTCCTAAATTTGTCCTAAAACTTTCCGGATTTGTTTTTGACAATTTTGGAAATCTCTTGTAATATTTAAAAATCTTTTCAAATGTTCTCTTAAAATCAATTTTTTTTAAATAATCACTTTAAATGTCATTCTGAACCATGAGTCTTCAGAAAAATTTATCATGATTTATTTCGAAATCTTTAAAAATCTACTTATTACTTACAGTTTTAGACTATTTTCATTTATTTCATTATTTTTGAAGTGGAAAAAAATCTAAATGTCTTTTGAAAAAATTCGCATTTTTCCTAAAATTTTGAAAAAATTCCGCAAAATTAAAGAAATTGCTTAAAAAATTTTTAGATTGCTTTTTGACAATTTTGGGAATTTTGCGGAATGTAACTAGAAATCTTTGAACTGTTCAATTCATAAAAGTTTAAAATGTAAAATTATCAAGTCAACAAAGTTTTATTTAAAATTGATCAATTGAAAAGAGGTAAAAGCTTCAGTTTTAAAAGTTTTAAATTTAAAAGACTCTCACTTTAAGTGCATTAATTTGCAGTTCAGTTTGATTACTTTAAAGGTAAAAAATTTCAGTTTTGAGAACTCGAATTTTTTAATTTCAATTACCTTGGAAAACTTTTTAATAATTTTAAGTTAGAATCTTTGAAAATGGACGTTTTTAGAATATTTTACATGGATTTTTGTTACACACGTGGTGTAAATTTTTAAGATGCAAGACCATAAACAAAAACAAATCTTGTGGGGATTGCAATTACCATAATTTTGGATGGTTGGTTGCAGCTGGTCTAAATGCTGTCTTGAGGTGTTTTGAAAAAAAAGCCAGGCAGGTGTAACAGCCCAAGATAAGGGCACGTGTTCGTGTTCAGATAAATGTGTATGAGTGGATAAGGGTATTTACGTGTGTATTTATGAAAAAGTGTGCGTAACTGTCCGTGGATCATGGCACGAGTCCGAAGCACCCAACAGGCAGATGGCAGATGTTTCTTCGGGGAGGCTTTAGTGATGCTTCATTCGTCCTTTTTTTCCCTTTTTTCCTTCTTTCCGTGTTACCTTCCTTTTTCTTATTCTTTCAAAGAGCAGCAGTAGCGGTAGCCCTACTCGAGGACTGCTCTCATCGCACTTTTATAGAATGGAATGATCCTCACAGAGATCCTCACTCATTTTTCACAGGTGCCCTGTTACATGAAGTCATAAAGACCCTTTTCCATTGCAAACAACCCCAAGGCACACGACATGACCAAATTTATTGTCATTTTTATTGTGAAATTGTATTCACGTATTTTTTTTATTACTTTCTTCACATATTTATTATATTTCCCGGAGAAGACTGGACTGGCGAATACGGGGTGTTTTCACCTCAATTTTTGCAGGCCGCAGACTCACCATGTTCTTGTCACTATTTGACACTTCTTTGAGCGATGACACTATTTTGCTACTATTTCTTTAAAAATAACACTAGACACTATTTTCTCACAATTGACTGTTAATACCTTTATATCTTTACTTTTCCTTGAAGAAATATTTTTGAACTTCTTCGCTAATATTGAATTTTTAAGCCAAAAATATGAGTTTTCAATAGAAAAGCTAAATTTTCAACCAAATAGTTTTTCAACCAAAAATATGAATTTTCGACTAAGACGATTAATCTTCTTTCAACAAAAAATGAATTCTCAACAAATTACATAAATTTTCATGCAAACAGGAAACAGTTAAATTTTTAAACTAGAAAAGATCAGGTTTTTACCAAAAATAAAAAAGTTAAATTCTCATTAGGAAAAATTAATTCTCAATAACGAGATGTTTCGTCAATAAATAAAAATTAAAGGATTTTTTTAGAAAAAAGTTTAATTTTTTATCAATTGTGGAATTATTAAGCCAAACAGGTAAATTGTCTACAAATAGTTGCATTTGCAACCTGAAAATACTAATTATTCCCATACATGTAGTAGCTGATATTTACATAAACCAAAAAATATTTTTAATTCAAATAAAAAACAGTTGAATATAAGGAAAAAATATGAAATTTAACAAAATACGTATAGTTGTATTTCTAATAAAAAAATTTATTTATTACAAAAAAGACGAATTTTTAACCAAAGAGTGAAATTTCCTACCAAAAAAAGATGAATTTTTCAACAAATAACATACATTTTCAAGTAAATAGATTGAACAATGGATGTGATGTTAGTCCAACTCCAGATTTCATTTAGTTAATTTTTAGTATATATTTTTTTCGTTTCGAAATATTTTTAACTAAATAGTAGAATTTTTAAACTAAAAAGATCAATTTTTAACAAAAAATGGTGTAGTTAAATTTGGATTGAGATGAATTAATTTTCAATAAAAAAATTTTTTTTTAAAAGTTTAATTTTGTACCAAATTGTTGAATTTTATGCCAAATTGTGGAGTTTTCCATCCAAAAAGACGAATTTTCCATAGAACAGTTTAATTTTCAACAAAATAGATTAATTTTTAGTGTAAAAATTTAATTCTTAACCTAAAGTAGAATTTGTAACCTAAAAAGATAAATTTTTACCAAAAAGTGCAATTGTTGATATTTCAAAAAAAAAAATTTATTTAAAATAAATAACAAATGCATTTAATAAGCAACAACGAATTTTCAACAAAATACTTGAATCCTCGAGTAAAACAGATTAATTTTCTACCAAACAGTTGCATTTTTAAGCAAGAAAATTGGTATTCTACCGAAAAAGCCAGTTCAAACAAAAAAGCCAATTCAACCAAAAAATTTAATCCAAAAAATGTGGGGTTTTTCAGAAAATTGACTCTTATTATTTTCAGAAAAAGCGCCTCCATTTGGTTAAATTTTAACGTTTTGATAATTTTGTCAGCTTCAAATTTCAAATACGCTTAACTTCGCGAAAATGAGTTTTTTTTCAAAACGTTAAAATACTTAAAAAGGCATTTCATCCTGCGATTCCTTTTGTCAAAATAAGGTTAGATACTCCCTATCTCCGGAAGAGAAAATTAAAATCCGTCAAAATATGCCGGAAGAGAATACACAATATTTTATTCATTTGGTTTTAGCCTGGGCACTAAAGCCCTGTTCTCAGTTACATTCCAAGTTGATAATTAATAAAATTGCACTATTTAAACAAACTAAAAACTTGCATATGGGTCAGGCAGATGTGCCCTTATATATTTTAAACCGTTTCCCAAAATCTTAGAACAATATTTACATTTTTCTCTTCGTGAAGCCGCCGAATATAATGTCATGTAATTGGTCACGTGACACCTTAAGTCGGATTGATTTGAATGTCAGCTTCTTATAATTTACGAGCTTATAAAGTCTCATAAAGTCAACGGATTTGCATAAGAATACATTTTTAGAGGTTTTTTAAGATTCTGATTTCAAATTATTATTATTATTCATAACACGTAGCATAAAACTGTAGTCGTATAATTTTAAACGCTTCAATTTCGAAATTATTGAAATTCAACAGCTTTCGAATAGAACCGATTTAATTTTTTATATGTGTGTTAATTAGAGACCTTGAATAATATTTTAGATGAAAATAATTTCTTAGAATACTGACACTGCATAAAAATTACGACCCTGTAATTTGTTTTCTGTTGGGTTTACGAAATAAAGGTCAGATTCACATCCTCACATTTTTTTATTGTGTTTTGAGTTAGAATCCGTCGATATTTTGAATTTTTTACCCATATTTGATTCAATATTTAAAACTAAAATAATTAAATAATATACTTGAAACAAAAACGTTAAAAAAATCTCAAAGAACATGTTCTGAATTTAAATACTTTTGAATATGAATTTTTTTTTTTTATAAATTTGAATAGCTTTTAATGGTAATTGCTTTTATGTTCTTATATGGAGCGTGGAAAGGCAAAAGATGGTATCTGACAAAATTGCAATTGTTTAGGAGAGCGAAAAAACGTTGTGTAAAATCGAAATCGCAATTTAAAAAATAAATAAAATTGTGCTTCCGAGCAAACGTATTGCTTAATCGATACCAAAAAAGTTTGATTGGAAAGAAGCTTCCAGTTATGAGAAATATTGTCCGAAGGTCTTTATTTTTAATGGATATGAAAATTTAACTTTAAGGTTTTGCTACCATAAAAAATAAGATTTCCTGCAAATCCTTTTAACACGATGTGTATTTAAATTTTTGACAATTTTCTGGCAAAAAACCTCACTTTCGGAAAATTGTCGGTTCCGTCATTTTGCCTTTCCACCCTTTATATACTTTTATTTCTAAATAAAAAAGTATCATATAAAATATTCTGATTATTATTCGCATTGAATTTTTATACACCGTCCGTCCATCCTTCTGTCATATTTTTTCCAAGGGGGGAAAGAGGGGAAATCATTAAATAGGGATTGGGGGAACTAAGGAGAGGGGAAATGAGGGAGAGTTGGAGAAATTAAAGGAGGGGGAGTATTTAAAATAGGGGTTATGGGAAATGAGGGGAGGAGAAGTACGGGAAATATGGTAAGTGTGGAGGAAGGAAAAATGAGGGGAGTAGATGTAGAGGAAGAGCGGAAATGCGGAGAAATTATGGGTGTGAAAGTAGGGGAAATTCTGATAGAGGAAATGAGGAGAAATTAGGGAGGGGAAGTAGAGGAGAGGGATAAGTATGGGAGCAAGAAGTTGTTGAAGGGGGGTGAAGGGAGGGGAAGTAGGGTAATGTTAGAGGAGTAGGGGAGGGAAAGTTATAAGGGGGAGGTTTAAACGACGTAATTAACGTCTTAATAGGCTACGAAACCTTTTTAGAAAATTTTTGAACGTAATGGAGATAAAAGGGCTCTAAAATGTATCGATTTATGCAAGTGCATTTAATGCACTTAAGGTCGAGGGCATGTAGCTTAAAATAGTCATTCATATCGATTGGTTCCAAGCACACGGAATATATTTGGATAAGGTCACTCTTAAATTCGACATACTTGCGCAAAACTCTCCATTTTAATGTCACGGCACGTTCCAACTATGTGACAAAGTGAGAAAAATATGGGCCATTGGAAATTTGAAATTTTGTTAAACATATTTCCTGTCACGTTTGATTGTTTTGCTATTTCATTTTCCCTTATCTAGAACTCAATCATTTAAATTCCATCTGAATGTTAATATAATACATAGTTTACATTTTAAACAAATTGAGTCTATTTTGTTTCAGTGATTGTGAAAACCGATTTAAATCTATTCTAACTTGTTCGGGAGCCTAGTACTATCTTAAAAAAAGTGGTCTTCAAAATCTCGTAATCATTTTTGCTGAAAACGTAAATGGCTTTTCATTACTTGACGTTGTTTTTTATATTAAATTTGAAATTTTGAAAATTATATTTTGCAAATAATCCCTTTTAATAAGAAAAGTCATAAAAAACATAATTTGAATTGACAAATAATTATGCTTTTTAATACTCTTGCGTGTTTAAATTAAAACTTTCGCTGGAAATAGTATTTTTAATAAAAAACATCAGAAGATTTTTCAGATTATCATTCAGAATCCTTAAATCCACCATTTTTGGTTTTGTCGGTAATTTATATCGGAAATGGGTACTTTTAATGAAAAGTTATTGGATTTCAAAGATTAATTTTGTTTATATTTGTTGGGTATGCTGGCGTTTTTCACCGAAAATTAATAGGAATTTCAAAGATTGACAATTTTCGAACAATGAGTTTTTTCACCAGAAATCAATTTTCATCAATTATCAAAAATATTGTCTTTGCTTTTCTTCATAATTTTAGATAATAAATACTATGAAATTAAAAATTTATATTAATTTAAATCAAATATTTTGAATAAGAAATTGCGTAAGACTTTAAAAATTTATAATTGCGCACGTAGCGATTTAGCAAGATATTTACAAAATTGAATAAGTTTGTTTTTTAGTATTACTCATTTGTTTGATTATTCGATAGTGATAATAAGATTATATTTAAGAATATCCTGTGATCTTAAAATTCCTTAAAGCTTGCGCCATTAAGAATTTTTTTGTTCTTTTATGGAGTTTACTTTCTTAAATCAAGGAAGATTTTTGCTTGATTTATGTATCAAAAGTACCGTTTCTACACATTTAGATATTTATAAGGACTAAAAAACATTATTTATAATTAACTTGCGTCATTATTGTATCCTTATTAGGGTAATCTAAAAAAATCTTAATTTTTTGCTTCCAAAATCGCCCCCTGTATATTTTTCTTTTGGTGTCAAAATGTCCCCTGAATTTAGGCAGAATTAAAAATGTATATATTCAGGGGTCTCAAGGCCATCTTTACAAACAATTTTTAATAATAATAAATATTTTCGGTAAATTTCGTAAAAAATTTGAGTGTTGTATTTCGTGAGAACATTATGAACCAATCCATTTAGAGTCTAACATTATCCATAAAAGAAAAAGAAACAATACAGAAAAATTTTAAAAATTTTAGATTTTTTATTATTTTTTATTTTTATTGTATATTCAAAAAATTGCTAATGTTTAAAGAACATTTTTCATGAACAAAAAATTTGAAAATTAAAAATAAATTCAAAAAATTCAAATTAAAAAGAATTCTTTAATTTAATTGAGGTAAGCATTATGAAGCCTCAATTTAAAAAACTCTTAACATTCATAGGCAACCCCGAAGATTGGAACAAAATCAATTACTTAGTGTCTTTATTAAAATATTTTATTTTAAGGTCGAATAGAAATCGAGTGTCTCATGAAAATTTTGTTTAATGCACAAAACATGAAAAAGATTATCGTTAAAAATAAAACAATGAATATATTCCAATGTCAATTAATCTCCTAACAACAGCATTTAAAATAAAAAGAGCAAATTTATTGCAAAAATGGTTTATCAAGGCCACTTAATATTTCTGTTAAATTTAGAAAAAAAAAATGCAGGGGATATTTTTACACAAAAAGTAGCAATTTTTAAGGGAGCTATTTTGTGAAAAAAGCCATTTGGACATTCCTTTACGTATTCTAATTTTTTTTTATGTTCCGATTTTTTAACAATGTTTGTTATTACAATTTAACCATTAACAGATGGATAATTAAAAGGATTATTCAAGTATAATGCAATACTTTGAAGATTTGCAGGGTCAGATTTGTTTAAAAAATGTGATCCTTAATACTTAAATATGAAGAAACATCTGAAAAAGCATACCAGTAAAAATCTAGAGATACCTGGAAAAAACCTGGACTTATCAGTGTGAAATCCTCAAGCGCCCTGAATCCTATTTCTTTAATTTCAATCTTTTAGTATTTTGAATTTTAAATAAATTGCTAAGTTAAGCTCTAGGATTCCTCGGTAGCTCTTTGAATTATTTCTAATTTTCTTAAATAAATATTTTAAGTATTGTTACAGGAATGAGTTCTAAAAGTTAGTTTGAAGGGGATCTTTAATTTTTTTCTGATGAAAGTTTCTTGTTTTGGACTTTGGTTTACTTTCGTGAAATAGTTTCATTTTTAAATAATTGATCATATAAGCTCTAGGATTTCTTGGTAGCTCTTTTATTTTATTTGTAATTTTTTAAAATAAATATTTTAATTATTGTTAAGGGAATGAGTTATAAAAGTTAGTTGAACGGATCTTTAATTTTTTCATGATGAACGTTTCTTGTGTGGGACTTTAGTTCGCCTTCGTGAAAACCGTTTACGTATTGCTTGACTCATCAGCGAACAATATTGTATTAAGTTTTACGTAACATTTTTGTACATGACGTATATTACACTATGTAAAAGAAGGTTGAGTGTCACGGCCAGCACGAGCAGAAGGAGCGTGTGCCTTCTACTATCTACCTGCTGACGTACAGGAGCGTATCGATAAATCCGATAATCATTTTCATATTGGCAATTTAAATTTAAAATGTAAAAAATGCGTTAAACTAAGAAAAAACTACCCTTAAGCTTTAAATCGTCTGAAAACATGATTTCAGGATTTCCAATCTAAGGGTAATAATTAAACATTAAAAACAAGGCACTCTTTTTTATTTAATTAAAAATCAAAACAGAGAGAATCTGACAAATTAAAATCAGTTTAAAACCGTTTATGAATTTGGACACATGACTTCCAGTTTAAATACTTTTTTCATCTGTTTTCAAATTTATCTTCCTGCACTGAAAAACATTTGCTATCTTTTTGAGATGTTAGGCGCAAGAGTATTTGTAAAATGGAAACTGTTGTGTTTTTTTACTGAAACGTCTAAGATATTAAAGTCGTCCGAGTGCAGGAAACGCCATACCTCTATCGGACACTTGATGAAGCTTATAGACAGTTTCGTGAAAAATGCTGTCGACATCTGTCGTTCACTTAATGAAGCTTATAATCAGTGTTTCGTGTCGTATGTAAACGTCTGGAAAAATGAATTTTAGTAATATTTTGATCACAGGATAGTAATAATAATACTGCTGTAGATTGTTATATCTTGTATTCATAAACATTAAATATGTTCACCCTAAATATCTAGATGTTGAGTGTGAACATTCATTTTTTCCGCGTAGCTTTCAACTTTCCTAACGGATGTGAATTTAAATTCGATAGTTTCTTTAAATGTGAATATTTTGAATTTTACAAAAGTAATTCAAATTTTCTAAAGCCACTAAAGTCTCCTCAAATTTTTCGACGTAGCTTACAGTTTCTGAAGTCATCTCGAAAGTCAGTGAATTCCTCTGAATCCGATGAAATCTCCTGAAGTCACTGAAATATTCTACAACTTTTTGAATTAACTTAAATTTTCTGATGGAATTTATTAAAGTTTTAAGTTATTGCATTTTTCACAATTTTTTTAACTATGGCTTATAGACTCCCGGGGCTGTTAAACCACCCTAAAACATATAAAATTCGTATTTCTCACTGATAGATCAAATAATTTTTACTTTGACCTAAAAACTTGAAAAAAATCGCCAGAAAAGTTAAAAAAAATAGTAAGGTACAGAAAAGTTTGAATTTCACCTACATATTATAAATTTCATACATATATAAAAATATTAAAAAATACCTTTTACTACGTAGATGGTAAATGAACCCATAAGATGAAATAAACCAACCATGAACGTAAAAAATTATATATCTTGGTATTGATACATTACAAGAAATGATTTTTTTTAATTGTAAAAAGTTGTTGAAAACTTAAAAATGTGGAAAAATACAAAAGAGTGAAAAAACCAACCTTTAAATAAACAAAAATTTAATTCTCGAGCTCCTTACAGATTCTAATCCAAATATTTCAAGCATTTCGAGTAGAAGCTTTTAATTGTTATTATAAGACTTAATTTACTTTACATGAAGAGATTTTAATTTTACATAAATAATACATTAATTAATCCAATAGTTCTGCATTTACCTCTATGTGTGTTTAATGTTAATTTAGTTACATTAAATAAAAAATCTATTATTAACATTCTTATGTAATAAATAATTTTATGTAATAAATAAAAATAAATAAATTTTTCTTAATTTTTAAGTATTCAAGAGATTCCAAATTGTGAATCTAAATACCTTTATATTTTAATTGCCTTCGATTTTTATTAAATTGGAATGTCTTAATACTCGTTTTCTTT
>JAUELO010000276.1:3381752-3394530 GCA_032357855.1 Amphibolips quercusostensackenii | reverse complement strand
AAAACGAATTGAAAGGACAGGTGGCATAAGGAGCTCATTGAATTTCAATTTGCAAAGACAGACCTTTCTTTGCCTCATTATTTTCATCTTCCTCTCATCATCATCTCATTTAGTCTTTTTTTCTTCCCCCGTTCGTCATTAGAGCGACTCTCTAATTACGTTTAAAATGCTCGACTCTATAGCTACAAAGTTCTCAAAGGCAGACTTCCAAGTAGACTGGCTTTGTGAGCGAAATGAATGAATAAAATAATTTTTATAAGCTCCTAGTACTGCCCGTCACTTTTCATTCTCTTCAATTCAGAGAGCTTTAAAATTATATTGAATTTATTCAAGAAGTTATGGCTTTGATTTTAACGTGGTACTGATTTCGGATTTATCTTTGAAATTAAGTTTACAATAGGGTAGCTACAAAATCCCAATTTCGAAATTACCTGATTTTTCCCTGACCAATTTTTCATTTTACCTGACCGTTCTAAAATTTTCTTTTTGATATGAAAACAAACTTACACCTAGGCGATTAATAATGTTAATGCAAAAAACGTTTGTTTCTAAATTTATTTAAAACACTTTAATGACCACAGTCACACCGAATTTTATAAGGGACCATTTACAAATTACGTTAAACACGTGCAAAATACATGCATTTTTAACTAAAGAGTTAAGTTTTCAACTCAAAAAGATCAATTCTAATCGAAAATAGGAAAAATTGAGTTTTCAGTCAAAACAATTAATTTTCAACTCAGAAGAAAAGAAGTTTTTAACTAAAAAAGATTTATTTTCACGCAAAAATGTAATTTTTAAAAAAAAGATGAATTTTCTACCAAAGAAAAAATAAATGTTCAACAAAATACATACAGTTTATAAAAAAGAGCTATCTTTAACCAAAAATAGAATAGTTAAAATTTTGGAAAAATAAATTTTCAACAAAAAACACGAATTTTCCACAAAATATAGTTCAATTCTTAACCAAATAAATTAAATATTAATTACAATAGAATTTTTAAATTTTCATACAAAAAAATTAAGTTTCAACAACATACATAAATTTTAAAACAAAAAGATTAATTTTCAACTAAAAATGGAATAGTTGAAGGGCCGCACTGCATGCGAGCGTACGTACAAAAACCGAATTTTATAGGAGAAACAAAAAATTGTCTAACTTTCACGCAATTAATTTTAATTGAAAAAATGCCAAAACAGTTCGAGGTACTGTTAGGCTTTATCGAACCGTGAAACGAACATCCTGAAAGAAGCATCCATCTTCGAGAAAACCTTTGTCAAAGTAACAGCGCGTCCCTAAAAATTCTAATTTTAATACATAAAGAGTTGCAGAATTGTTAAATTTTTTTAATAAAACAAAAAAAAAAACAGAAAGTACCTTCAAGCTATTAGTTAGCTCTATTGAATCGCGAAAAGAGCGGTTAAAAAAATAGCCATGCGCGAGAAAGCTTTTGTCAAATATCGTCGCGTTCGAAAAAAACTCAAATTTTTCCACCTAAGAAGTTGCATAACTGTTTTATTTTTGACTTTAGAGAAAAAAACAAGAAAGTACTTTCAAACTACTACTCAACTCTATCAAACCACGAAAGGAACATCCTAAGAGATGTTAAAAAAATCATTTTAAAAAGAAAAGAAATTTTCAACTATCAAGATAAATTTTCAAACCAGAAAGTTAATTTTCTGCCAAAAAGATTATTTTTTAATCAAATAAATGAATCTTCAGTCCAATATTTAAAATTTTCAAAGGAATTTTCCAAATAATAGTCAAATTTTCAAATAAAGAAATTGATTTTCAACCCAAAATATTGATTTTCTACAAAAAATGAGAAATTTCCAACACAGTACATGAATTCAAAAATAAAAAAACAATAATTTACAATCAAAAATAGAATAGTTCGATTCTCAGTTAGAGAAATAAATTTTCAACGAAAAGAAATTTATTTTCAACAATAAAGTTACATTTTCAACTAAAGAAACTAATTTTTAACCAAAAAGACGAATTTTAAACAAAATAGTTGTTCTTCACCTAAAATAGATACACTTTCAACCAAAAAGATTAAATTCCTATTAAAAACGATCAGTTTTCGACAAAAAAATGTAATAGTTAAATTTTTTGTTAAATAATTTTCAAAAAGGAAAATAATTTTCAACAAAAAGTTGTGATTTTTAACCAAAAAATATACCATTTGTACCAAACTAGATGAACTTTCAACCCAAAAAGGCGATTTTTCAACAAAACAGTTGAATTTTAAACTAAACAGTATGACTTTTTAACAAAATCATTTTAAAAAATAATAAAATTAACTTTAACTTCAGTTTATCGAAAATTCTGGACTTCTCTGACCTGCAGCAACCCAGTTAGCTAAAAATTTGAAAGTTATGTTTCAATGTTATAAAAATGAATTATGAAATATGAAAACTAGACATTTTTGCAAATTAACAAACACTGAAACTTTCCCGTTAAATACTTATTAATACTGTTTAATTAATTATTACTGTTGATATTCCATGAATGAGGAGCACCATTCTAGTATAGGAAACAATGAGAGTAAGCGGATTTAGATTTAACACATCAAGTTATTTGGTTCCATGTCCATAACCCATTTGTGTATACAACAATGCAACAGTTATGATAGATTATATGGTTATGGTTGGATTATTAATAACAAATCGCCAATAAATCTCAAAATCAGACAGCTATCGATATCGGTTTATTCAAGTTTAAAGAACAAATAAAAAATTTGACTATATCAGGAAAGTAATTGAAGGGTTCTTAAAAAATGTTTGAAGCAAGAGAAATTCCTCTTCAAGTTTAAAAAAACTTAAAAAAAAAATTTTTCCTTGCCAGCTCAATAAATACGTTACAAATACAAAATTTTCATTTTCCAATAAAAAAAATTAAATACTTTTTAGTTAAAAAAAATTAGGTCCTTGTTAATTCAGAAAAAATTGAAAACCAAAAATTTCTCCATTCCAACTTACCAAAAATGTTAAAAATATAACATTTCTCTCTGTTAAAATTTTACAAAAATTAAAATCTAAAATTCCCTTGTTCAAAATCAATAAAAATGTAAAAAATATCAAATTTGCCCGCTTTCAGTTCAATAAGAATGCAAAGACCTTCCAATCCGGAAAAAATTAAATACCAAAAATTTTTCCCTTTCTATTAAAATTACATTTATGAAATTAAAACGTTTGTTTATACCTAAATCCTTTCAAGTTGATTTATTTTAATTTTGAGTTGTTTCAAATTAATAATTATTCAAAATTCAATATTTTCAGTTACAAATCACAATTTTTTTAAAGATATATTAATTAAAATGGTAAGGTTCAAAGTTTAAATTTAGCACTCTGAAATTTTAACGATTTAAGGCTTTCTACTTCAAAAAATTCAGTTTAAAATTTTTTACTTTCGAATATTTGATTTATAATTATTTATTTGAAATGGTCACTCAAATAATGTTAAATATTAATAAATTGATCCTTTTTTTTAATTAAAAAATTTCCAATTGAATGGGTTACAAATGGAATTTTTTCGAATAAAAAAATATTTAAATAGGATTTGAAATTGAAAATAGTTTATAAAGTTTCAATCAAAGGTTCAAATTTGTTTAACTATAAAGGCTTTCGAATTTAAACAGTTCAATTTTCAATGTTAAATCTGCAAATTGTTTAATCTTGAATACTTTCTGAATCGTCTTCTAAAATCAATAACTGTTCATTTTTTAACACTTAAAGACTACATTTCAGTTAAAAAAAATATTAAGCAATTCCCATTTACAGTTGATCAACTAAAACGTTTTTTTATCAAAAATTTTCAAATTTAATGTGCTTGATTTTTAACTCTTTAAGTCTTTAAAACTGCATTTTTAAATTCTTTAAATTGAGAATATATGCTTAAAAATGAAGACCTAAAATAGAATATTTTTAAAGTGATAGATTTTGAAAATTACCGATTGTAAACTAATTGATTTCATCATTCCAAAAGTTAACAATTGAACATAAAATTAAAAAGAAGTTTAAATCGAACATATTTTAAATTGCATTATATCATGTGATACGAAATTTGTGATATTTCAAGTGACTGGGTAGATTTTTCTTCTAAATATTGTAAAATTCTCGGTCATAAAATTAATTCACTGTCATTTTCTGGCCCAGTGGCCATTCTGAAGCTAGAAATTTCAAAGACTTTCATTTATATTCAATTTTCATTCAATTTCAAAAAAATTTTTAAATGAATTATATTTCTGCTTATTTGTGGTTAGCTAACAGATAAAGAATCGTCAGCACGCCAGAGAAAAAAATTGAGAGTTCTTTTGAAGGCAAATAACCCCGAGTTGGCAATAATCTGGCAAACTCCCAGATTATCGTATAAAAAGTAAGCAAGAAGACTCACTTTGGTGGCTCATTGGGATCCTTCTTCTTCCTCTTCTTCTGGGCTTTCGGCTTCTTCTGTGCCTTGGTTGCCCCATCAGCAGGTTCCGGAGATGGTCGTTTAATTCCCGCAATCTGTACAAGATAAACCATCGATTAAATGACGATTAAATGATACGGTTAACCATTTTCATGGTGCGACAATAAAGATGTAAGGACATAATCGCTGTGATTAAAGACACGGGCTCTAAATAATCATTCGCTATATACCCATTCCTTTCACTTTCACGAGAGATCTTATTTTTAACATTTATGGTTCACCTCTCAAATATCAATTTAAGAATAGATGAGTTTAATGAATAATTTAAAAATTTTTTCTTTAAATTAAAGAGAATAAACTACCGCACAAAAGGTAAATAGGGTAATTGTTTCACGAAAAAGGGGGAAATAGGGGAAAGGTTTAACATGTATGTTTACATTCAGAAAAGAAGAAACAATTTTTTTATAGGAAATTTTAAAGTTTGTAACTCATTTCAAATGATTTTAAAAATTATTTCTGCCTTTAAATAAAATTTTAAATTGGACATATGTACTTATGTAGGTCGTTGAAATCCGTAGAAATCTCTTGAAATTAAATTTAATTTATTTCCCAGAGTTCTCTAGAAATTAAACTAAATTTAAATTAAATTACTCATTGAATTTCCTTTTATTTTTTATTCTTATTTTCCAATATTAAAAACATAAGCTATTAGGAATCCATAACCACAAATATTTAAATATTTAGAGTTCAAACATTTTTTGAAACGAAATCTCCTGAAATTCTTCAGAATTTTTAAAAATAACTTGAAATATTGAAAATTCTTGGAATTTTTTAATGTTCTTCATATCCCTTGAAATTGCCCAAATCCGTGGAAATCCCTTGAAATAAAATTTAATGTATTCCCTAAAGTTCTCTAGAAATCCGTTAAAATACCTTGGAATCTTTGGAAATCGTAAAAATCCATTAAAATAAGTAGAAATCATTTTTAATTCCTTGTATATAAATTAAATTAATATTGTTAATTAAATTTCTCTAAAAAAAACTTTAAAATAAAATAAACGCGCGCTTGCGCGTTCACGTTTCTAGATTTTTATTTTCTAATATTAAGAACATAAACTATTAAAAAATCTATAACAACAATTTTGTAAATATTAAGAGTTCTAATATTTTTTGAAACAAAATCTCTTAAAATTCTTTGGATCCTTTTAGATAGAAATCCATAAAAATGTTTCAGAACAATTTGCAATTCCTTGGATATAAATTAAATTAAAATTAGTCACTAAATTTCTCTAAAAAGACGTTGAAATAAAATTTAATTTATTCTCCAAAGTTATCTACAAATTTGTTAAAACAGTTTCAAATCAATTAAAATCTTTAGAAATCGTAAAAATTCATTAATATACATATATAGATCCTCCGAAATTCCATGAATATAAATTGAATTTAAAATTATTCATAAAATTTCTCTTAAAGAACGGTACGCGCGCGTGATTTTTATTTTCTAATATTAAAAACATAAAATATTTTCTAACATTTTTTTAAACAAAATCTTTTGAGATTCTTAGAAATCTTTTAAAATAACCTAAAATATTAAAGAATCCTTTGAAAAAAGGTATGTTCTTCATATCCCATGAAATTGTTGAAATCTATAGAAATCTCTTGAAACAAAATCTAATTTATTCAATAAAGTTCTCTACAAATTCGTTAAAATCACTTAAAATCCTTTGAAATCTTCGGAAATCGTAAAAATCCAATGAAATATGTAGAAATTCTTTAAATTCCGTGAATATAAATTAAATTTAAATTATTCAATAAATTTCTCTGAAAACTGTTTAAATAAATTACTCGCGCGCGTGATTTTTATTTTCTAATATAAAAAACATGAAGTATTTAAAAATCCATAATATAACATTTTTAAACATTAAGAGTTCTAAAAATGGTTAAAATGGGTTGAATAAACAGTTCAGAAATTGTTAAATTTCAAAAGCCTCGAAATTGAATAGTATTACAAAATCAAAATTGCTTCATTTCAAACACTATTAATTTTTAATTGTAATAAAAAGTAAGAGAAAGAAGTTTGTTTCAATTTTTAGAAATTTTCACATCAATTATTTTTGAAAATTTTGCAAATTTTAGAACTTATTAAATTTGTGTTCAATCGGAAAATGTCAATAAGATCAGTTGTAAATCTTATAAATCTTGTTTGCATTTTGGCCTAACCGAACAATTTTATGGAGTTGATTCTTAAATATATTAATTATCTATATACACTGCGAAATAAACATTTTTAATTAGGACAGACAGGTCATCATATTTTCCTAAATAGTTTAGTTTGGAATTAGTCAAATTTAAAAAAGTTTAATTAACTATAATAGACAATTCTGCAAGTCAAAAGGAACTTTTACTATTTGCGGTGTCATGTTCTAGTTTTGAATAGAACAATTTTGTAGATATAAAACGAGCAATTGTATTTTCAAATATCGTATATTTAGAAAAAAGGGGAAAAAGTGAAATAAGGGAAAAACTGTGAACCCTGAAAGAAAAGAAGAAAAGAATATTAAGCTGATTCAGATAATCAAGTGGAATTTAAGGAATTATGATTTTCCAAGTACCCAATTAAATCATTTGAATTAAATCAGGTCTAAAAATTGCCATTGCTACAGGAATTTATTGCGCAATTATTGCTTTCAATCCTATAATTCTTAGACTAGAAACGAAAACCGTAAACGTTCGTTCCTCACATAAATGCAATGCAGGATTGAAAACTATCGCACGTCAAGAAGACAGCTGTCTTTCCTCCATTAATAGATTTGTCCTTCGAGAAAATCTAAATACAAATGACTACATTGTACGCAGTTGAAGCAATTTCGAGTTACAATTCCACTGAAGGATCATTAAGAGAATTAAAGCGGAAAAAGCAGCCTTTCTCTTTTTGCTGATTGATAATATGGAACTCAGGAATAGAGATCTCTACTGCAAATTAAGTAAACACTCGCATCCCTGGTACTTTGCTTTAAAGATTTATCCCCAAGATAAGCAAGAATAATTGAATGAATCCTCAAAGCGTAAGAGGTTTCAGATGGAATTTAGCTTTAATGAAAACGAAGCTTTTTTACAATGAATCTTTCACTGTCGCAAAGTAAACACAGTCTCTTCTATTTTCTGCCGTTTGTGTATCTTTCCGAGAAAACTCTTCCGTCGACAATGGGAGCTTTACCCTTGTTAAAACTTACAAAAGCAATCTCTTTTGCTCGCGGATATTCGGGATTCGAGCACTCTCGCCTGTCAAATGCGAGAACGAGATTCCAATGATTTCTAATCGTTTTCAAAGGGACTTGCTAAGATGCTAGTCACGTGACTTGTTGATATTAGATAAGAGCAGTTCTTCTTAGGAAGGGAGAAAAGGCACACATTTTATAGGTCTTAAAACTTAAACTATTTTTGTATAATTCTTGATCTTGACAGGGCGGCCGCAAAACTTTATTTTCAAAATTCCCTCACTTTTCTCTAATTTTTCATTTTCCCTAAATATTCATTTTTACACACCAAAATTCATAATAATGCAAAACAATTCAAGTTTAATTCAAAAGAATGCAAACTGAATTGGAAAAAATGCAAGAAAAATTAAGGAAAGTAAGAAGAATTCGATAAAATTCATAACAATTCAAGATGAATTAAAAAAAAATCAAGGTGAATTAAAACAATTCAAGTGAATTGAAAATAATTAAAAATACGAGAAATTTAATTGAATTCAACTAGTTTGAAATAAGCTTAGAAGAATTCAAGGGAATTACAAATAATTTGATGAAATGCCTACGAATTTAGGGTGACTTTAAAAGACTTCAACATCAATTAAACACAAATAAAAAAATCCATTGGATGATTAAATTTAAAAAAATAAAAATTCAAGTAGATAAAAAAATATTCCAAGAGAAATTAAAAGAATTCAAAAGAATTTGAGAGAATTTATAATAAACTTATAAGAATTCACGGCGAATTCAAAATTTAATTTAATTTAAGTTAAATTCAAAAGAATGCAAATTGAATTGCAAAAAAAGTTAAAATCCAAAAAATTCCATTGATTTCAGTAAGTAAAATTGGAGTGAATTTAGACGAATTTAAGGAAAATGAGAATTCGATGAACTCGTAAAAATTCGAGGTGAATTAAAAAAAATCAATTGAATTGAAAATAATTTAAAAATATGAAAAAGTTATAATTGAATTCAGTTAGTTTCAAACGAGTTTAGAAAAACTATTATTAATTACTACAATACCCTCAGAGTTTTTAAAATCCGTTAAAATTACTGAATTCCTCGGAAATCTTTTCAAATATCCTATAACCTACACAAAAACATAAAGGATCCTATAAAATCGTTTCATATATTCCGAAATTCTAGGAAATTCTTTAAAGCCCTATGAATTTGTTTTCAAATTCCTTAAAATCATTTAAATTCTTGGAAATTCCTTGAAAATGTTGTAATTTCTTAAAAATGCCTTTGAATCTTTTGTGAAATACTTCAAAATATTTCAATCTTTTGAAATCCCTTGAACCTTTTTAAAACTCTTTAAAATTACTTGGAAAACTTAAAAATACCAAAAATCTTTAAAATCCTTTAGAATCCCTTCTAATTTACTGAAATCTATTAAAAATTTCTTAGAATCTTTTAAAACAATCTAAAAAATTGCAAATGAATTCAAGAAAATGAAGAAATCTTTATCTTTAAAAATTGACTAAAAAGTGACTTCAGAAAAAAGATTCCCTGCCTTTTGCATTTTTTTCAAATTTCCTGACTTTTTCCTGACCAACAAAAAAAGTCCCTGCCTTTTCCCTGATTTTCAGGTTTCTCCTGACCTGTGGCCACCCTGACTTGTCGAAAAATAAATAGGGAATTTTCTATTACTGACCATCGCTGAATGAGGAGTGCTATCATCACTATCCTCGCTGGTTGTTGTATTGTTGTTTTCAGGAGCAGCGTTGTTTTGCATTGCAGGTGGACTTCCGCCTGCAGGACTCCGGTACTGCATCTGTTGTTGCTGCTGCTGCTGCTGTTGTTGTTGTTGTTGCTGAAGCTGTTGCTGAGAATGCATATACTGCATGTGTTGCATCTGAGCCTTGTAAAATGTAAATAATATATTTTTTTAAATATAATAATTTAATTTGACTAATTAAAATAATAAAAAAAAATTGAGTTAAAAATATTATACCCGCTAATAAAACACGTTGGAGATAATATTGCAATTAGAATATTGTAATCAAAATAATGCAATTAGAAGAATGTCCAAACACACATTAAGTGGCAATCATTCATTATAACATTATAAAATATATTATATTATATAATATATTATTAATTATAAAACTTTTTAAGAATATACTTAGACAAAACAATAAGAATAAAAATTTTCTGTTTAAAAAGTCTTTTATTTAAGGTCATGTTTTGCAGGAATTGGAAATAAACATTTTATTTTTATTTTGCAATTCGGAAAATTTTGAATGTATTTTTGATGAAAAAATTAAAAAGAACTACTGTGATGGACGAAAAAAGACAAACCAGAATATGTGGAGCAAAAACCGTAAGGTGAAGTAAAAACTTTGCTTCCAGAGTGGGATAAAGACAGAAAAAGAGGAATAGCTCTACACGAAATAAATAAAAAAAAAGAATACCGGGCCTTTTGTGAATTGAATTTTTTTCTTCTCATTTAGATCTCTTTTGTTTTTGCAATTTTTTTTAATTATACTTCAAATATTATTGTCTAAAATTTTAAAAACATTTCACGTAAAAAAAATATCGTTTGAAAACACACTTAAAATGCACTTGAAACAATTTCACATTGATGATGGTCTCATTTAAAGAACAAAATTCATTAACAAAATTTAAAACAAAAAATTGCTTATTTGAAACATTTTGTTTCCGACCAAAATTTCTATCTTATTGATTATTACCAAATTTTTGAAAATAATACAATTTTAATGAATAATAGTTTACTTTCTCGGGAAAAAGATTATTTTATTTTTCGCTTGAAGAATTGTTTTTAAATGATTTAAGTGGCTAAACATTTTTTTTATACACTGAATAAGGTCAAGTTGTAAAGGATCTTTTTCTTGAAAAAACCAGCCTATCAATTCATTCAAATCAAATCACTTTTTTTTTTAAAGAAGCAAAAAAAAAAAATTTGGTCGAAAACTCAATTTTTTAAATAAACTTTATGCTTTTGACTTTATGCTTTTGATTGTATTTATGAATAATAATATTTTTCTCTTTAAACAAGACCATCAGTAATAATACTTAAAATTTTGACAGTGTTCTTAGATGCTGTTCCCCAGGTCTTGTTTTTTTGTGTGTCCATTATACGTCAAGCGCAGTTGTTTTTTTTTCATTTTTAAGACTTTTTCATAAAAACAATTATAATTGGTCGAATTGCAAATTCAAAATAATTGGAAAATCTGCAAACAAGAAATTTTTGAAAGATTCCCAATTAATTATACTTTTTTATGATACCAATAATCTACTTTTTCGCGTTGTATCGATTTAGAATTCCAGATTTTTTTCGGATATTTACATATAATAGAAAATCCGACTACATAAGAAACTTAAAAGATAATATTATTGATGTTAACAAATTAATATTATTATTTCGTTAAAGCATGTTTTGTTCGGTTTTATCAATAACAAACTACAGTTAAATGTTAGACTGACATTTAATGTATGTTTGAAAAGTCTATGTTTTTTCCTTTGATTTATTAATTAAATTTAAAGTAATTTAGTCAACATATTTATTTCAATCAGTTTTAAATAAAATTATTAAATAAATTCTTACAGCCTGCTGCTGCTGTTGTTGTTGCTGTTGTTGTTGCTGCTGCTGTTGCTGATGATTATGCTGTTGCTGCAGTAACAACAATTGTTGACCACTATGCTGTTGTCCAGGCGAACTCATGGTTGAATACGAGCCTTGAGGACTGTTGTAAGCCGAGCTGCAAAAAACAACAAAATAAAAATTATTTAAAATTTTTCAAACTTTGTATCAACTACAAGGGTGGCCGTTCTAAACGATGAAATTTTTTTTATTATAACTAATAAAAACTGAAACGCAAATCAAAGCACTCAAGTGGAATTTTTGTAAATTAAAACTTTTTCAATCAAAGCTCAAAAAATTTTAATTCAGACATTTTTTACTTAAACGCTCTATAATGTAGATTTATAAAATAGAAGTTTCTAACCCTTTTTAATCAATCAATTTTAAATTAATAGTGGTTAAATAGCAAAATTTTCAACTTTTATAAATTGAACAGCTCAAAGATTTCTGGATAAAAAATATAAATTTGTATATTTTAAAAATTATATCATTTTGTTCCATTTTAAGTTAAAAACATTTAAAATCAAACGATTAATCTTATTTTTAATGAACACTTTTTAAACTAGAAGTTGAATTATTTTTATTTAAGTAGTTTCAAATAATAATTGTTCAATGGTTATTTATACATCAAAATTTAACACTTTCACTCACAAATTAAAATTTTTTTAAATGAAACAATTGAAATTTTAACGTTTAAAGTTTAATTTTAGCACTTTGAAATTTTTACGATTCAAGGCCTTTTTATTTTCAAACAATTCAGTTTCAGATTGTATCAAATAGGGTAAATTGAGTGCCAAAAACTGAATTAGATTTATTTAATTTTTGCTAAATATTTTATTGGCACTGTATTATTAATATATGTATTATACGTAAAAATGATAGTAGAATTAAATTAATGGAGGGAAAACATGCTAAAAAATTATTAGCTAAGAAATTAGAGAAAGATGCCAACAATATTTGAATAGGATTTGAAACTGAACAAAAGCATCTAATTATGAATGTATCTATTTTAAATTATTTTGAAGTTTAAAGTAGGTTATTAAGTTTATTATTGTTTAATGTTTAATACGCTTTTAATTTTTAATTGTTTAGGTCTTCGAAACTGCATTTTAAAATTCTTTAAATCGAAAATGCACGCTTACAAATGAAGACCGAAAATGGAAAATTTTCTTATTTCCCGATTTCCCGGTCCAGCGGGCACCCTGAACTCTGATAGTAAATTCTCTCCATGATATGCTCGGCTTACTACTAATAAATAACGAAAATTAAATTTTCGTCTTTTGTGATGATGGCATTATTACTGAAAGGGTTTTTGCCCGGCCTTTCAACTCGTTTTTGATAGAATGTGACACCAATTTCTGTTATCTATTCGCTAAATTCGCAAATACTTGGAGACTACGATAATTTTCGTGAAACGTGAAGGGGGTGGTGAGGAAGGAAGGGGGTGGCACATCCACTACCCGAATGCTATTTTAACACAAATTGGATAACTTTTGAGATATGGTCGTC
>JAUELO010000276.1:3366667-3381610 GCA_032357855.1 Amphibolips quercusostensackenii | reverse complement strand
GTTCGCAAACGATCCAAAATCAAATTTACCTGACAATAAATTTTCCCCAGGCTTTTCTCCTTTTTTTATTTTCATTCTTCTTTTTGACTGCATTCGATGTCGAAACCCGGAAAACTGCAGAATGCGATATTTGATTTGTCGAACTAATATTTGTGCTACACGTTTTAATTTTATTTATTGAATTGCTTTTATCTCTTGTATGAAAACAGGCGACTGAACACAGGAGAAAATTTGAAGTTTTGACGGTATTTAGTTTAATAGAAATTTTTATTTCAATACTCAAAATTCAAGAAGTTTAATTTGAAAAATAGCAAATTTGAAGAAAATAAATTTAAGAGAATTTAAAAGAGGAACTAAAAATTTTTAGTTTAAGATAAAAGAATTCGAATTTTTAAGGCTACGATTTAAAATAACTGTGAATATTAAGGCAATTTCTATTCTGAGGCTTTAAAATAAGGGCTAGATATCTCAATGCTCCAAATTTTTTGAGTTTAGAAATTTATATTATTTCACTTTAAAGACTTTTAATTAATACCTACAATTTCTAACAGACAAACATACAATTTTTAAAATTAATGAAAATGAGTGCTTCACAATTTTGCAGTGCGTTCAGTTTAAAAATTTTCCTTTCATAAAACAAAGAAACCACAAAAATATATAAATTAGAAACCTTTCAAAATTTAACAGCTTCAAATCGATAGAAACTCAAAACTTCACCCTTAAAATTTCGAAATATTTACATTTAATTTCAGTTTCTTTACAATAAATGGATAATAAATGGATAATAATTATGAATTTCATGTGAAACATACGAAAGACAAATATTCCCAACTCAACGATTTTTTATTTAAATTCACACAAATTACCTTTAACTCTTGACCCAATCCATTTCAAATTAGGTGACACGCATATTTCCGATTTTAGAAAAAAAGTTTCACGTAGTTAAGAGTATTTGAGTTTTGACGTCTATTAAAAAAATAATAATTTCTTCTATAAAGATCTATAGTTTTTGACTTAATTCAGATATTCCAAATTTCTTTTCAGATTCTGGTTCACAAACATTTTACAAGATTTCCAAAATTGCCGAATAAGAATCTGTAAAATTTCAAAAATATAATTTACAATCAGAAAATATTTCAAAAAATTTTAAACAAAATGTATGTAATGTAGATAATGTAGATTAAATTTTATTTGAGGCCATGTGAGGGTAACCTCGAAAATTTTTGTCACATGTTTTTCAAAAACAACTTACGTGCACACGAAACGCGATGTCGAGTTAAAAATTTGGAAAACTAAACATGAAATACTAAGAAACGTTTGTCTGTTCCTAAATTTGTATAATTATGAAAAAAAAACAGCAAAATTTTTTATAATTGTACAAATTTAGGACCAGACAAACGTTTCTTAGTGCTTCTTAGTTATTTTCCCAAATTTTCAACTCGATATGGCGTTTCGTGTGAACGTAAGATGGCTTTCAAAAAAATAAGAAAACAAATTTTGAGCTTGAGTTCACAAGGCCTTAAAAAATAAAATTTTTAAACTTCTTAAGAGTTTTAAAAGTTTTCAAAATCATTTCAAAAATTTTGCAAGATTCCTGGGAATATTTTTATTTTAAGATTAAATTAAAAAAGATTTTAAAGCATTTCAAATGATTTCCAAAATTATTGCAAAAGAATCTCCAACATTTAAAACTATTTATTAAAAATTTTGTAGAATTTTTTTGTAATGTAAAAAAAATGCGAATCATTTTAAAACATATTTGGAAGTTTAGAATGAATTTTAAAAATAATTAAAAACTGGAAAAAATTTAAAAAAATTAAAAACAAAATGTAGATATTTGAAGGATTCAAAATAAAATTTTAAAGATTTTTAAGAATTTTGAAAGGTTTCATGATGATATGCAAAATTTTCTTAAGATTTCTAGGAAAGTTTTATATGTTTCTTAAAACTAATTTTTAAGGAAAGTTAAAAAGATTTTAAAAGATTTCTAAAAGCGGGACGATTGAAAAGTCACGAAAAATACATTTCTTGAGACTGAAATTCCCGAAAAAGAAAAATTTGAAATGAAAAATTGCGGAAATTATCAAATTGATGACAATTCAAAACTCCCAAATTGCAAAACTCGTGACCGTTTACAATATTACCGAAATTGAAAATTTCCGAGCCTAAAAAAATTAAAAATTGTTTAAATAATAAATTATAAAATTAAAAATATGTTCATCAAACGAAAGTATTTTATTTGATTTATTATTTATCCATTTTTTCATTTTTTAGATTCTCGAATTTTCCTGGGTTGGTAATTTAAAAATGTCGGATATTTTAGAATGTCGAAGAAAAATCTAAAAGATTTTAAGGCAGTTTTTTCAATTTTTAAAGATTATTAAATTTTTGAAAATAATTCGAGTAAGTTGAAAAGATATTTAGGAATTTTTGAAAACATTAAAAATATTCTAAAACTTTGAAAGATTTCCAAAAATTCATAAAATATTTTTTAATTTCTTGCAAAAATCTAAATGTTCTGAATATCTTTTAAACTTATTTTAATAACCCTGAAATTTGATAAAATCTTGTAAAATAAAATAATGTTTTTCAAAATTTTCTAGATTCTTTTTGGACGTATATGAAATCTTCAAAAATCTTTTTGAGTTTTCTCAAAAATCTTAGGAACATTATATTTATATACATTTAAAAACAAACTGATAATCTTAATACTTTCCTGAAACATAAATTAAGCTAGAATGTAAGCGTTCAAAAACTTTAACAAATAAATAGTTATTTGAAATTTTTATTTTGAATTATAAATTATTTCCCCCTCAAATCGAAAACTGCACGCGCGCGACTGATGATGCTTGCTGATATAAATTATTAATCATAAAAGTTGTTTGCAGAGAAAAAAGTTGCAAAAAATTTCATTTAGTTGACTTCCGATTAGATTTAAACGCAGCACTGATGGTGCGGCATGGTGAAATTTAATGACGTCCCCGTGGCCAAACTAAAGAAATTTCTTTCTAAGCTTATTATCCCCACGATACCAATCCGCCTTGCGTGTTTCGACTAAATCGTACGCGTGTCTCGTTTTGCTCCTTTTTTAACTCTTAATTGAAATCCCCATCCTTTTCAGCTAGCAAGAACTAAAAAGAAAATTATTAAGTGGTTGTCGCTTTGTAAATTTCAAGTCTCAACATACAGCTTGTTATCACTAATTAGTAATTTTATGTCGTATTTTATACTTCAACTTTCATTCCATAAAGATTCTTTTTATTACACCACAGGAAAAAATTAATTTCAATTTTGACCTTTTTTCTGCCCTTGAAAAATAGTTTTTAATTTAACAAGATTCCTCAAATTTATTATAGGTGCTCAAGTATCATGTTCCCACTAATAGGATTCTATTTTTAATAATTTGTAATATATTCTGCAGTTTATTTTAACACTGAATATTTAACAATACTTTATGAGCACTCAAAATTAATTCTAAATCTGAATTATTAGTGAAAATTTTACTAATTGAATTAGTAATATTTCAACATTTTACTAAGGTCAATTAGGAAAAATACTGACTTTTCTTATCAAAACTTCAAAAATTATTTTAAGACTGTTTTTAAAAAGAATATTTAATTGTCAAAACTGGATCGCGGTGTGAAAATTCTATGGCTTTTCTGCAAAGTCAGAAGTTTCCTCAAATAAAATTTTTTTACAATCACTTGATGATAACACTTTATAATTTGTGTCACTGTGTTTTACTTAAAAATAGATTGTGTAAATAATTCTTATTTTTCCGTTTTGAAGCAATAATTTGTAAACACGTTATGTTAGTGGAGGTGACGTAGCCCATATACAAGTTTTACAATATTGCCTTTATATTGTTTCAATAACAATGAAAATGTTACACAATCACGTTCTTTTAATAAATTTTTCTGTGACGTTTCCCATATCTATAACATTTTAATTAATATATACTGCCCTAAATAAATTCATATATTTTTACCAAGCAACTAGTACTTTTCCACTATCGAATTAGTAAATATTTAAACTAATCTAATTACAGGGATCACAGCATTATATTTACCTAATTTTAATTAGTTAAAAGTTTGTCCAAACATCAGATCCCTCGAAAAAAAAGTTTTCTATGATTTTAAGAACTGAAATTATTTTATCAGTCATTTTTTATGAAAAAAGTCTCATTGCAAAGAATAATTGTTTTAAAAATAATTTTTGTAACTGAATTTTTTACTGTCGCTTCTTGACCATTTCTGAAATATGGATCAATTGTAATAATGCATGGATAATTTTTCAGGGAAAATAATTCCTAAAAGTTTACTGTTTCTAATTTTAAAAATAAGTAAATAACCTTATAATTCAATCATTTGATAAAAAAAATGTTCTTAAAAAAACTGCTTTGACAATTTAAGCCATAGAAAAATTTACTTTCAAAATTGGAAACAGAGTTGTAGAGAATGTTCTCGAAAAAGTAAGATGAGAAAAAAAAGAGAAAGATGAGAAATTTAAATGAGAAAAAACTCAATTGCATAAAGCATTGTTACAATAAATTTTATTTGTAAGTTTTAAAATTTGTTCATCAAAAAAAATATTTCTTATTTGAAATATCCTCAGTAAAATTATTCTGATTCTGAAAATCAAAGAAAATTTTTTTTCAAACATTGGATTTTTGTCATGATGATTACTTTATGTTCTATTTAAAAGGCTTAAAATTTCCAATATTTCCAGTAAAAATATTTCACGAATTATCAACATAATACATAAATTTTCAAGCAAATAGTAAAATTTTTTAATTAAAAAAAAATCTAAAAAAAATGGAATAACCAATTTTATGTTAAAAAATTTAATTTACAACAATAAAAAAATGAATTTTTAAGCAAAAAGATAAATTTTTAACTACTATGATGAATCTTCAAACAAAAAATTAATTTTTGAACAAAGTAGTTCATCTTTCAACAAAGCGATTGAATTTTTAACCAAGAAAGATTTTTTAGTTAAGAAACAAAAATTTCAACCCAAAAATAAGAATTTTTAACTAAAAAGGATGCCTTTTTAACAAAATTGTTAAATTTTCAACAGAATAATTAAACTTTCAACAGAATAATTAAATTTTCAACAAAATAATCAAATTTGAAATGAAATAATAAAATTTGAAACCAAAAACGATGGATTCTTGAGCAAATTCTTCTTAACCAAAGAGAATTAAATTTCAACCAAAAATATTTTGATTTTCTTATAAGGTTCTATTACTTCAGTTTTTCTTTCACATCAAAAAATGTAATAGTTCACCTTTCAATATAAAAAGTTAATTTTCAACAACAAAAATGAATTTTTTAACACAAAGATGAATTTTCAACTGTAATGATGAGTCTTCAAGCAAAACAATAATAATATTTTAACAGAGTAGTTCATCTTCCAACAAACTAGTTGAATTCTCAATTAAGAAAAATTTTTCAGTAAGGAAAAAAATTTTTTCAACTAAATCGATAAATTTTCAATCCGAAAATATAAATTTTTAACAAAAACGGATGATTTTCAACCAACATTGTTGAATTTTCAACAAAATCATTAAACTTTTTTAAAATTAAAAAATTCAAAACGGAACACTTTTCAACCAAAAGAATATCAACCAAAAAAATGTGGACTTTCTTATTGTGTTTTAGTAATTTTTGTTCTCATTTAGGTGAAAACTAGAGAAAAAGGGGAAAAGAGAAATACACTCAAGGAAATAGGGATTTTGATAATCTATAAACTGTGGAATAATAATTTAAATAAATATTGATGAAATACTTTTAATACTTCAAAAATATTAGGTTAAGAATAGGAAATTTAAATCAGAAAATTAATTTCAATTAAAAAGTGAATTTTCCACTGAACCCTTTTTGATTTCGGCCACTTTAGGCCCTAAATATCGCATATTTAAAGAGAAAATGGAAAAAGATAATTCTTTCGAGAAGAAGAGAAAGACTGTGACCCCGGTAATTAGTAATTTTATACCTATCTTTAGACTTTAGTGAAATCGCATTTTGATTTAGAGATTATATTCGCGAAATTTAAAAGCACTAGCGGATTTATCGAAAGAGATTTTCTAGTAAAAAGATTCGATCATCTTTGAATTCTCATAAAATTTATGACCTACTCGTAAAGAGTTGAGAGGCCAAAAGCAGTAAATTTTAATTTAAGAGCGCACATGATCAGCGATTTTGTAAGTTATAACCATTGTGTTTCTGAGATCTGTCAGTGAAATTGAGAATCGTTTTCTAGAGCAGAAGATCCTATCTCGCTAAATTTCCTATTCATGGGCACGTGCATTAAAAGAGGGGCACGACCATAAATTTTCAGACCGGACTTCTGCAATCTTAATGGAACGGTGTATAGGAAACGTTTTTATTAACTTTTTTTTTTCCTTTTTTGGCCCGCTCTCATACAAAGTTACGAGTACACGTGCTATCAAAAATTACGACTCTTTGGTTCTAAGCTTGTGTTGCTAACGGCATGCAGACCTGCAGTTAGAATCTTATAGCATAATGGAAAATACCATTCTAAACATGAAAGTAGGTTAGGGAAATTATAATTGAGATATTATTGAAATTGCTGTAATCCCGTATTTAAACACTGTCTTGTTCCATCTAAGTGGAACTACATTGTAATCTCAAAAGATTAGCGTACAGTAATTTTAATTTCTTCTCTTTAAATTGTTACTTGCGCCCAATCATTTCTAGAAAATGATTTATATTTTATGGACCTATTTCAATTTTATGCAATTTCTTAAGTTAAACATAGCAGCAAATTTAAATTTAAACGCTGATTTTACAGGGTGACCGCAAAACTTCATTTTTTTAAATTCCTTGACTTTTCTATGATTTTATCCTGACCAGTTTTTCATTTTTCCTGACCATTATTATTCAAAGACAATTTTTTTAATTGATTTATTTCAACCAAAAAAGATTACTTTTTTAATTGATTTATTTCAACCAAAAAAGATTACTTTTTTAGCACAAAATATGAACTTTTAATCTAAAAAAAAAAAACGAATTTAAAAAAAAAACAGATGAGTTTTCGATCAAAAAAGATGACTTTTTAACACAATGGTTTATTTTAAAAAAAAGAATTCAATTTTCAATGAAATAGTTACTTTTAAACAAATTGTTGAATTCTCAAACAAAAGCTCGAACTTTCAAACAAAAAAGATTCTTCAACCAAAAACAGTTGAATTTTCAACTAAAAGATAAATTCTCGACAAAAAATATAATAGTTGATATTTCAACAAAAAAAAAAAAAACGAATTATCCATAAAGTAGTTGAATTTTCAACCTACAAAGATGAATTCTCATTTTCTATCAAAAAGACGATTTTTCAACAAAATACATGAATTTTCAACAAAGTAGTTGCATTTTTAAATGAAAAAGGAAATTTGTTTACCAAAAATTGAATACTGAAATTTTCAGTTAAAAACATTATTATTCAACCAAAAAAAGATGAATTTTCAACAAAGCACTCCAAATTTTCAATCCAAGAGATGAATTTTCAGACAAAATTATGAATCTGCAATCAGAAAATTTAATTTTTTAACAAAGCAGCTCCACTTTTAACAGAGAAAAATTCTAGAAAACAGGTGAATTTTTAATCTACAAAGATTAATTTTCTACCAAAGACATATTTTTAACCAAAAAGACATATTTTCAACAAAAACGTTTACTTTTAAACCAAAATGATAAAAAAAAAGAAAATATCAAAAAATTCTCAACGAAAGATATAATAGTTGATGTTACAACTAAAAGAAAAAAAAACGAATTTTCAACAAAATAGTAACATTTTCAACCAAAGAATTGAATTTCCAACAAAATAATTACCTTTTTAACAAAATAGTTGAAACCTGAAAATAGTTGAATTTTGAACCAGAGTTGAATTTTCAACAAAATAATTACATTTTCAAACGAAATACAAGTTGAACTTTTAAGTTAAATTTTCAACCTACAAACTACAAAGATGAGTTCTCAACCAGAATGACAAAATTTTTATCGAAAAAAATAATTTTTTACCAAAAAAGACGAATTTTACATAAAATACATGAATTTTCAAATAAACAGTCGAATTCTCAACTGAACAAGGTACCTTTTTAACCAAAAATGTAAAAGTTAAATTTTTGGTAAAAAAATCAATTAAAAAAACAACCGAAAAACAAGAATTTTCAACCAAATTTATGAATCTGCAAACAAAAAATTTATTTTTATCAAAGAACTTCAACTTTTAACCCAAAAAGATAAATTTTCTACAAAACAGTTGAATTTTCGACCCACAAATGTCATTTTCTTACTTAAAAGACGAATTTTCAACAAAATAATTTAATCTTCAACCAGAGAAATCAATTATCAACTAAAATGATGAATCTTAAAAAAAAATACATTTTTAAAAAGTAGTTCAGCCCACAAGTTGAATTTACCAAACAAAAAGAAGAATTTTCAACAAATAAAGATTTTTTAGTCAAGAAAGAAAGAAAAATTCGTTCAAATTCTTAAACTTTCAAGCCAAAAGACGATTTTTCTGTAAAACAGTTGAACTTTCAACCAGAAAATTTGAATTGTCAAAGAAAAAGTTCATTTTCAACCAAACAGTTGCATTTAAAAAAAAAAAGAAAAAACTAATTTTCAACCACAGACATGAACTTTCAACTAAAATTATGGATCTTCAACAAAGAAAAAAAGATTTTTTTGTTAACAAAGCAGTTCAACCATCGACCAAGTAATGGAATTTTCAACCAAAAAATATGAATTCTCAACAGACTTCCCAAAAAGTAATGCATTAGTAGACATTTAAACCAAAAAAGATTTTAATTTTAAATAAAAAATAGTTGAATTCAACCAAAAAATACAAATTTTCAAAAATAAAATAGTTGAATCCTAGACCAAAGAAGATTAGCTTTTAACCAAAGAGTTGCATTTTTACCAAGAAAAATATGAAAATTCTACCAAAAGAGATGCATTTTTAAAGCAGAGATGAATTTTCAACAAAAAAGTTAATTTTCTACCAAAATAGTCTAATTTTCAACTCAAAAAAGAGGAATTTTCAGCCAAATAATAAAATTGTTAATTAATAATATTTTCAAAATTCACTAATTTTTCTATGGGCATTAAAACCCCTAAAAGGTTCGTAAATTCATCTACTTTGAAGCCAAAACTCTTAAAATACAGATTGTTTCGAAGCTTCCAGGAATCCTCAAACTTTTAGTGTTTAATTTGTTCAGTCCAACCTCACTCATTTCTAGAAGCGACACGCCTCGAGCCTGATTAGAATCCTGCCAGTTTAACCGGTTTTTTATTTTTATTTTAGTCGGAAGTGAGCTATATTCATTTCGAAGGCATTATTTTTTACATCGAATACATCCACTCTTTTAGTTAATTTAACTGTCAGTTAAACTGCCAAAGAGGATTCACACATCCTTGATGGGTCTATTACAGCCACTGATGTGCAATTAAACTACAATAAACAATTTCTCAAAAGCTAATATACAAAATTTTTTGAAAACGTATATTTGAAAAAAAATTAAGCAATGAATATTCAAGTATCTCACAATGGCTCATAATTTGCTAGAAGGTGAGTCACTCTATAGCATGACTCACTATTACGGTAGTTTACGAGAGTCGACATAAAATTTAATTAAGCTAATTTCAGGGAGCGACCTAAAGTATAAAATATAGTTTAATGATTTCGTAAATAAGTTTCTTGCACCGAAAGTGGTTTGGATGCCAGAAATTTTATAAACGACAATATAAATGTTAATTTTTTCATTTCCAGTCTTCGAAGTACCTATTGGAATAAAAAAGGTGGAAAGGTGAATGTTTTTTCGAAAATAGATGAAGAATAAGAGGCCGGAAATTCCCGAATAATAAAATTCCTCACAGAAAATTGCCGGATTATAAAATATCTGAATTTAAGTAATGAAAAAATTGTTTTTTAATTACTATTATTTATGTATTAATAATACAATAATGAAGTATTTAAATAATAATTTTTAAAACTTAAACACTGATAAAAATGTCTTCGATTAAAATATTTTATTATTGTATTTTTAACGAATAAAATATAATAATTAAAAATCAATGTTTCTAATCGTTTAAATTTGTGAATTTTCAAGTTTCGGGAAATTCACAGTGTCGGATATTTTATCATTCGGGAATATTATTATTCGAGAATTTTCCAATTCGAGGATTTTTTTTTTTTCGAAAATTTTATCATTTCGGGAATTTTCTATTTCGAAAATTTTCTTTTTCGAGAATTTTACAGTGTCATTTATACATATTTAAGCTAAAACTATTTTTTTTTAACGTTTTCAGATTTATTATTTAATTTATTAAGACTTTCAGTTGGAAATTTTTTACAATTTGAAAGAATTTAAGTTTCAAATTAGACGGGTTTTAATGGAAAAAATTAAACATTTTTTCATCCTAAAAATTGTGCAATTTGTAAAGTATCATTGTAAAATTATGAAATTTTTAGCATCTTCAATTTAAAATTATTTAACACTTTACTTAAAATTTTGTTTCAATCTTTTCAAATTCTAAATTATTTTTGAAACTTTTTCAAAACTTCGAAATATCTTTTGAAATGATTCGAATTTTTTCTAAAAAAATCCTGCAAAATTAAAAAAATTGTATTAAAATCTTCCAGATTCATTTTTGACAATTTGTAAATCTTTTGAAATCTTTTAAAATATCCTCATAAAATTAATTTTTCAAAATAAAAAATCATTTTCAATTTTTCTAGTAATATTAAAAAAATTGTTTTCTTATGAAATCTTCCACATTCTTAAAAAGCTTCTAAATTTTTTGTTAAAAATCCGCAAAACTGTACATTTTGTTTTGAATTATTTGAAATCATTTCAATTTTTAAATTAATTTGGAATGTTTTCAAAACTTATAAATATTTTTTAAACTTACTCGATTTTTTTTTTAAATTAATAAGTGTTCAATTTTTATTTATACAGAAAAATTCTACAATTTCACTTAGAAATTAAATTTTTTTTGATAGAACAGTTAAAATTGTAACGTTCAAAGTTTAAATTAATCTCTCTGAAAATTTTAACGACTCCAGGCTTTCTAATTCAAACAATTCAATTTAAAATTGTTCAGTTTCGAATATTTAATTTCTAATTGTTCGTTTCAAATAGAAAGTCAAATATTGCTAAATATTAAAAAATTGTTCTTTTTCTGATTTCAAATTGAATGTGTTGAAAATGGAATATTTTAGACTAAAACAATATAGTAATATAATTTGAAATTTAATAAAATCGCTTAATTTCGAATAAATTAATTTAAAGTTATTTTAAAATTGAAAATAGTTTATAAAGTTTCAATCGGACGTTTACATTCGATTAATTACTGAGGCTTCCGAATTGAAACAGTTCAATTTTGAAAGGAAAAATCTTTAAATTTTTTAATTCTGAACGGATTTAGAATCGTCTTGTAAAATCAATTATTGTTCAACTATAATAAATAAAGTACAGTTCAATTTAGTCAAGTGGCTATCATAAATTTTGCATAAAATTGTTGTTTTTTAACTGAAAAAAGATGAAAAGTTGAAAATTATATAAATTCACTCTTGCTTCGAAAGAATGTAGGAAAAAAAATTTCTTTTGAAGTGAGTTCATTCCAGAATAAAGCACGTGTACTGTATTGTAATAAATTTAGTACCAATTATTTCAGAAAGGGTTTTTGTCGCGTTTATACTCAATTTGCGTTAATGGGAAGCAATTTAAGGCTTTTAAGACAATTTAGAATTTCTAGAGAGCAGCTTGTTTCTGACATAATAAAAAGCAAGTCCTTACTTAACGCTAATTGGTTGCATAGAGTGTTCCTGCTGCAGGTAAAGCGGCTGTTGATATCCGCCTGGATCCAAACTCAATCCATCTGGCGATTGCTGCATTCCACCACTCGACATCATCTGAAAATAATTTAAAATATTGTATTTTATTTCTATGCAAGTTCCAATTTCGAGTTTTTTTCAAGTTTAAAATATATTTTCCTAAAATATTTAACTTCGAGCACTGACATTTTGACTTCCTCACTTGGACGATTCAAATTCTAATGAAGTATTTTGAAATTCGAACATTCAAATTTAAATTCGTTGATATTCAACCCGAAATTGAAATCCTTTGAATTTAAAGTAGAGAAAATTTGAATATGAGAATTTTAATTGAAATTGTGTTCAAATCAGGAGGCTTTTTAATTTTTCATGATCCAAACGTAAAACTTAAAAACTTAAAGACTTAAAATTTCAAGTTTAGATTTTGAAGCATTGAAATCTTGAAAATTTTCAAATATTTACTTTTTCCACCAGTTATGTCAGATTTGGGTTTCACAGCCAAATTTATGAAAATCTTTTTAAGGACCCATGGTAAATTTATAAAATTTGCAACCATAGGCTTCAGAGTACAAAATGCTCCTAAAACAAGAAAATTAGGGTGATTTTTATTACAAAAATAGGTGAATAATAGGGGAATAATTTGTTTTTAATAAAATAAATGTAGGTACCATATTGAATTAAAATTTTAACACTTTTAATTTTAATGTTCTTCTTTCTAAAACTGTTTCATTTCATTAACCTGGTTCCGACTTCCACTTCTGGAAGATTTACAACCTTCTAGGACTCATAGAAAATGTTTTAGAAAACGTTGAATTGTTTACATAATCCATGAATTTGGAACAAATAGTTGAATTTGTAGCTAAAGATCAATTTTCAACCAAAAATAGAATTGTTAAACATTCAGTTGAAAAAATCATTTTCAGCCAAAAAATGAATTTTTAACAAAGTAGTTTAACTCTCAAACAAGTATGCAGTTCAATGTTTAACCAAAAATGATGTATTCTCAACGAAAAATATAATAATTGATATTTCAATCAAAAAAGATTTTTACTCTATAAAAATAACAATTGAATTCAAGCAAAAAGGTGAATTTACTAAATAATACTTAATTTTCAACCCAAAAACATAAATTTTTAACCTCGAAGTTGAATTTTTAACCCAAAAATATGAATTTTTCGTAAAAAAAGTTAATTTTTGCCAAAATAATTAAATTTTCAACTAAACCGTTCATTTTTCAACCATGTAGTTCAAATGTCAAACAAATAGTTCAGTTTTTTACAAAAATAGTTTTATTTTCAATCCATAGAAACGAATTTCCTGAAAAAGAGTTGGATTTTCGACCAAAAAATATGAATTTTCAACAAAAAGATCATTTTTATTCACACAGTTGAATTTTCTACAAAAATAGTTTGATTATCAACAAAATAGTTGAATTTTTAACTATATAGTCCAACTGTCAAGCAAGTATTAAATTTTCTACAAAAATAGTTTAATTTTCAATCCAAGAAGACGAATTCTCAACAAAACTATTGAATTTTCAACCAAAAAGGATAACCATTTAATAACATTCTTGAATTTTCAACAAAAGAATTAAATTTTTAACAAAATAACAATTTTTAACCAAACCATATAGTCTTCTAACCAAAAATATACCTAATTGCAGACTTTGAAATAACAAATGATACATTTTCAAAAAAACAGAACAACTAATTTTCAACCAAAAAAAGTGACTTTTCAATCAAAAAAGATGAATTTTCTATCCAAAAAAGCAGTTAAATTTTCGACCAAAAACGATTACTTTTAACAAGATAGGTGATTTTTTAAAAAAATAATAAAATATTCAACCAAAAAGAATTATAATTCTTTTTATCTTTTAACGAAAAATGGTTGGATTTCCTCATTGGCTTCCATTAACACAATTCGCATTTAAGCGAAAAAAGGGAAATTTTGTCGAAAACAGGAAAAAAAGGGGAATTTAAAAAAAGGGCAATACAATTTGCATAAAGGAAATAGAAATGCATCACTTCCTTTCTCAGAAGGCTTCCCGATAAACAGCCATAAAATGGAAGGAACAATACGTTTATTGTATTCTATAATATAACAATTTTTCCGGCAGTGATGTTGATAATCTTGAGACGACGGAACAATCGAAATGGCAGCGGTACATCCTATATTTTGTACCTCCTTGAACTCGCAAAGCTACTAAAAATAAGTCATGGAGTATGAATAATGCCTCAACGCGGAAGTTGTTAAACGGCCGATAGATCATCCTGACGTGTCCATGTTTGTGAACGCCATTTAAATACTCTGCGAAACCCGTAGATGAGAAGTTTAGACGTCGTGCGACTCAAATGTCCTGAGACTTTCTCATCTCAAATGTATCTCGTAAGCTTTGACACTCATCTCCCACAACTTTAACTAAATCTTTCAATATGTAAAAGAAAAAAATGGAAGATATTTTTAACGATTATAAATGACACAAAACGACTATAGGTCAGAATTTTTTTTTAAGGGAGTAGCTTCTTTTAGCTTTAAGTTCTTGTATTCTTTTTTCAGGATTTCGTAGCTCCAGGAAGAAACGTTCATAGTTTTTGTCGTGTATCCGACCGTCGTACTTTTTCACGAGACGAGATTCAAGAGAAGATTCAAGACCCGAGACAAAATTCAAGACTCGAGACAAGATTCAAGACTTGAGATGAGATTCATGTCCTCGGGCGAGATTCAAGGCAAGATTCGAGACGCGATTCACGACAAGATTTGAGACGAAATTTAAGACTCAATATGAGTTTCGAGACAACATTCGAGATTCGATTCTTTACTGAAATTTATTGTCTCAAATTAAAAATTATAATTCTTTACTGACATTCCCTACCTAAAAGTAAAAAATTATCATTCTTCACGGAAATTCCCTGTCCCAAACTCAAAATTATATTTTTTTAAATGTTTTTCTTTGAAATTCCGGGAACAAGCATGAAATTCTAAGATTGTGCAATTTTAAATTGATCTCTTATAGTTTTACGGTATAAAAAAATTAATGATCTTTTAATTCTAAAAAAATTCAGGGCCATTTGCGAATTTCCC
>JAUELO010000276.1:3343310-3353332 GCA_032357855.1 Amphibolips quercusostensackenii | reverse complement strand
CGGAGAAATTATTTATTAATTGTCTTTATTTGATTATTTGATTTTCACGATTTTTTATGAAAGCCAATCTAATGTATAATTATATTAATACAATATAAACAAGCATTAAAATGTAGAGCACTTAAAAGTATTTTTATGGAAACATTTCAAGCAGATTGTGAAATTGTGAAGGGGAATTGGATTCATGGTCGTCAAGGGAATAAATTTCATCATTTTAGTGGATATGGAACACGTTTCGTTGAATTAATCTAAGCCAGTGTGTATTAATTAAAATTTATCTCTGACATGATAACTTTGATTAATGAAACAATTCAAATAATGTTATAGTAAAGTTGTTAATATCATATAATTAATGAATATTTAATCAGTTTGACAGATAGACACTTTTGAAATGTTTTATAGTTTAAATTATTTTCTACTTCCACACTGGCTAAATTAGAGGCTTCGTAATTAAAACAGCGGAAAGTTTTTTAATTGGAGATTTACGAGTTTATTTGTTTTATTTTCTCATAAAATTTTCATGGACAAGATTCCACCTAAATTCTAATGTGTGTTCACAATTAAATTGAACGTGGTTTTTAATAATAATAATAATAATAATAATAATAATAATAGAAGTATATGCTTCTAATTTAAGTAAATGGACGTAATTGAAGTAAATAAGCAGACCTTTTCAAGTAAACCACAATTCATCGATTCAATAAATTACATCCTTAAACTTTTTAAATTGAGTTGAATCGGTCAATTAGGCTGACTACATATTCAATTGGTTCAATCATGCCAGAAGTTTAATTGACTAGTAACTATAGATAGAGAAATTCTCCATGCTGAACCTTATTGCATAAACTCGTTTGGAAACTTGTTTTCCATATACGAAATCACGCTGAAGGAGTTTTAATAAATATTTTTCCACTAACTCTGCCTCCAATATTGTCAATTATTTTTAAATCCGTTTTCACTGATCAACCTTCCTTCTTGCAGAAATATGGTGGCTACTTTTTATATTTCAATTTCTAACGGTCTATTCTATTTACTGTTTCAAATTGTAAGCGGAAATTGTTAAAAACAATTGGAATGTGATTCTGACACAACGTAATAGAAATGTAATGCAAAATTACAATGAAAGTATTCTGAAGTTAAATTATAATGCATGTGTGGGAAGCTTAGAAAACTAACACATAAAAATTACAATACGATGTATTGTAAAGTTACTTTTTTAACAGTATCCCTTACAAATTGATTAATTTAGTGTTTAATTGATGGAACAGAAAAAAAATCAAAAGTTTATTTGAGTAGTCAATTAAGGAAAATATTTACAAATTCGTTAGTGATTTCGATTATAAATCAATCAGTTAACTTTTCTTGTTGATTGTTTTTTATACAAATTGTGGACCTGAAGTGGAATTTTTTCATCGTGAATAAAGTGAGGTCGAATAGATTAGGTGTGTAAATAATTCTAGTTTTTCTATTTTGAAGCAATAAATCGTAAACACGTTATGTTGGTGCAGGTGACGTAGTTTATTTACAAGTTTTACAATATCGCCTTCTCATTGTTTCAATAAAGCTGAAAATTGTACACAGTCGCCTTCTTTTATTAAACTTTTCTATTTGCCACGGTTCCTATTTCTAGAACATTCTAGCGCCGTCTATAATATAGATACCAATATACCTAGGAGACCAATAATGTCAATGAAAAAAAAAGTTTTGTTACTAAACTGATTTTAAACATTTTTAGTGATGAGAGTCAGTTTTAAACCAAAAAATGGCAAAATTAAATTTTCAGTTAAAACAATTAATTCTCAACTAAAAAAGAAAAGAATTTTTAACAAAATAGTTAAATTTTCAACCAAAGTGATGAATCTTCTGTAAAAAAATGAATTCTAAGCAAAAAGTTTAACACTTGATATTTTCACCAAAAAATATTTTAATCTTCAATCAATGCAGTAAAATTAAACAAAAAAAAAACGAATTTTTAATGAAAAAGATGATTCAACTAATGACATTACTTTCCTACCAAAAAAGACGAATTTTTAAGAAAACACTTGAATTTCCACATAAAACAGATAAATTTTCAACTTAGAATAGTTAAATTTTTAGTAAAACAATTAACTTTTAAAAAAATTTTCAAAAAACTATTTTGACTTCCAACTAAATAGTGAAATTTTCAAATCAAAAAACATAAATTCTCAACGAAAGATGTAATAGTTGATTTTTAAACTAAAAAAGGTTCTAATTTTAAACCAAAAACAGTTCAATTTAACTAAAAAGGACGAATTTTCAAAAAATATTTAAATTTTCAACCCAAAAAGACGAATTTTTTTCGAAACAGATGAATTTCCAACCAAAAAGGAAGACTTTTTCACAAAATTGTTGAATTAAAACAAAATAATAAAATTAAGTTCAACTTCAGTTTATCGAAATTCGCACTCAGATTTTTAGTTTTTGTCAAGAATGCCAGGGTTTTTCTGACATTCTCTGACTTTCTGGAATTCCCTGATCTGTAGCAACCATGAAATTATGATTTTATTTTTGCAAAACACCACATTAATTAATTTATTTTCCTAGCTCCTGTCAAGAGTTGAAATATAGAATGTCTTAAACATCAGAATTTTATTCATGTCTTTATCATGTAATACACGCGACTTTCAATTTTAGAACTCTCGTTTTATGCGTTCCAAGAATTACGCTGCAGCGGCGGTTTTTGGATGAGACAGGCCGCAAGGGGATGTGTCGTGGCCCATCATACACGGCAAAACAGTAGTTAGTAACTGCGTCACGTAGCGCAACATTACGACACGGCCCTGATGTTTACGTTTCATTTAATCAACTTTACAATGGTTTAGAAAAAAATATTTTTATCTATATTCTGGACCCTTTATCACTTTTCGAAGTCTCTAATTTTTATTATATTACCTGGTTAGTGGTCCGATACTATCCATTGATAGTGTAGGGAGTTTTCCACAATTGAATTAGTAACTTTCTACTAATCTTTAGCGGCTCAAATTTTTAAAAACTGAATTCCGTTTTACAGCTTTAAACGATGCTTTCAAAATCTTCCCTTTTAAACTGTAAAAGTAACTGTGAATTGTAAAAGGTATCTTGAAGTTTGACGGGCTCGCCGCTTCCCCTATCGGGACTGTAAAGTTTACAATTGTTTTTTTTACAGTGAATGGATTGCAATATTTTGAAATGAGCCAGTAGAAAATAAACATATCATGACAAGTTCTGAATTTGATTTCAACTTGCTGAAACTTCTAAAATAAAAAGCCACACTACTCTGCGATATGAAATCGCGTCCATATATTGGTTTCGCAGAAATGGAGAACTTTTGTGAAAAACTGTTTATGGCTGTGGATGGAAGTATCGACGTCGCTGAGAAAAACGTCATTTTTCTTTGCTGAGAAAATCAAACTTGCTTTGCCATCTCGTTAAAAGTTGGCCTCGCGAATTTACTTCAGTGGAAATATTATTTAGATGGTTTTCCATCTCGGGAAGTACCTACCCCTTTCCGCCCCTTCAACCCTTTTCAACTTGTTCGCCAACCCCGCTTGTCGAAGTTCGCTCACTCTTCTTCCGCAGACTTCGGCCTTTGTTTTACATTCAAGCTGAAGCTCGCTCTTACGTAAATACATTTTATAATCGAGTTTGAAAGGTTGAAATTGCCGGCACCGACGAATCCTATTACTGAGGGCAACGGATGCACTTCGGTTCCGTCTTGTAGATCGAGGAAGAAGATGAAGAGAAAATATATAGTCAAATATCCAAGAATATCGTGTAGACAGTAAAATACACGTTTTCAATATAAAAACTTTCGAGGATTCACAAGTTAAACAAAAATTAACGCTAATAACAATTTTATTGCATACATTTTTTATTTTTAAATTGAAAAAAAAGGAAAGTACTTTCTAGCTATTACTTAGGTCTATAGAATTGTGAAAAGAACAGGCAAAAAGAAGTAATCACTTTTACAAAAATACCAAATACGTATTTTGACACACTTCTAAATAAAATAGGAGCTTGTAACACTTTTCAAGTTGAGAATTAAAAATTAAATACCGCAAATCTGTAAAAATTTTAATTTCTATAAACTGAAGAGCTCAAAGGTCTCCGGTTAAAAAATAAAGTCCACGTTATCATTTTTAGTGCTCGGAATTGAAGAATCAATTAATACATTTGTAAACGATCAAAATTATATTATTTTAGGCAATTTTTGATTAAAAATATTACAAATTGAAAGATTATAAATTTTGGTTGACTAACAATTTTTTCATTTGAAGTTAAATTATTTTATTTTTAAATCGTTTTAGATTAATAATTGTTTAATACAGTTATTTATACGTTAAAATTAATAACTCATTTAAAAATAATTTTTATTAATAGAACAACTAAAATTGTAAAGTTCAAAGTCTAAATTTAGCGAGATAATTGAAAAATCCCGAAAAATAAAATTACTGACATTATGAAATATCCGATACCAATATATTGCCCATACAGGGAAATTATTGAATTATAAAATTCTCGAACCTAAAATATTGTAAAATTGTTTTGATAACAAATAAATAATAAAATAACAAATATGTCCATCAAATCAAAGTATTTAATGTTATTTATTTTTTATTTTATTATTTGAAAATTTCATAATTTTCTAGATACTAAATATGCTATAACTGCTAACTACGGTCAGCAATTTTACAATGATGGACATATTATCATGCCGGTAACTTTATTTCAGGAATTTTCTATTACCGGGAATTTTCCAATTCGGTAATATTTGATTAAAAATTAATCCGTTTTGGCGAAGAATTCAACTTCTTGGTTGAAGATTAAGTATTTTAGTTGAAATTTTATCTCGTTGGTTGAAAATATTGTGTTGAAAATCCGCTATTTTTGTTGAAATTTCGCTATTTTGATTAAAAATTAATTTTTGTTAACTCAAAACTTAACTATTCTATTTTTAGCTAAAATTTTTTTTTTTTAGTTGACAATTCAACTGTTTGGTTAAACATTATGTACATATATTTTTTTTTGGTTGAGGACTGAAATATTTTGTTGAAAATTCGTCGTTTTAGTATACTTTAACTGCCGCTTTAATAGAATTTAGGTTTCTTTGATTTAAAATTAACATTTTTTTGGTTTAAAATTCAACTACTTTGTTGAAAGTTGAACTACTTTGTTGAAAATTTATTCTCTTAGTTGAAGATTCATTAGTTTAGTCAAAATTGTACTATTTGTTTGGAACTTCATTTATTTGGTTGCAAAATCATTTTTTTTCTGTATTAAAAATTAATTTCTTTAACTGAAAATTTAACTACTACATTTTTGGTTAAAAATTGATGTTTTTCAGTTCAAAATGCAACTATTTGGTTGGAAATTCATGTACTTGGTAGAAAATTCGTCTTTTTGGTTTGAAACTTCATCTGTTTTGGTAGAATTTTTTTTTAACACAACTGTTTGGTAAAACATTAATATTGTTTGAATGAGGATTTAACTATTTTGTTGAAAATTCATCTTTTTAGGTACAATTCAGTTGTTTTTGATTTAAAATTAAAATCTTTTTCAGTTAAAATATCAATTATTAAATTTTTCATTGAGAATTCATATTTGTGGTGGGAAACTCAACTACTTGGTCAAAAGTTAATCTACTTTGTTGAAAAATCATTTTTTTTGGTTGAAAATTTACAACTTTAATAGAAAATCCACCTTTTCGGTTAAAAATTGAAATATTTTAACTAATCAATTTTTAACATTAAAATTTGTAAATTGTTTAATTTTGAAGAGATTCAGAGCCATCTTGTAAAATCAATTATTGGTCAAATTTTAATAATGGAACTACAGTTTAATTTTAAAAAGCATTAATTAATTTATATTTACAGTAGATCATATCAAAACGCCTTTTACCAAAAATTTCAAGTAATATTTCAAGTATATATAGATGATGTTAATTTTGCTGATCAGGGTTGATAATTATACCAAGAATGTAAGGTTTTTGATTTACTGATCAGCAAATCAAAAACCTTACATCCTTGGTATAATATTTCAAGTAATTCGATAGATTTTTCTTCTAAAAATTTGTACAATTTCCTATCAGAAAATAAATTTATCCAATCAATTAATAAGTTAGATAAAAACAATTAGTTCAAGACAATAAAACGTGTTTCCGAAATTTAACACTTACGCCCTTATGCCTCTTGATCCTTTAAAGTAATGTGTGTTTGAATATTTTATAAATATGAGAGAGAGTTAGGAGAGAGGGGGAGGGGGATATTGCCCTAACATTATTAAATATAAATCCAATACTGAAAAACCAATCGTTGAAGAATCTTAAAAATTTTAATTTAACTAGAGCTTAAATACTCGAGAACACTTCACCTCGCTAAATATGTCTTATCAAAGACTTAATTAAAATCGGTCCCAGAAGCCTCGCCATCAATCTTCAGAATGACATCAGAAGCTTTAAAATTAAAATAATTTAAATTTTAAAATTGCAATATCCGGGATTCCCCTGTATAATTTAATTAAGCCAGATATTGAAAGCACATCACTGAGAACACAATCGAAAGCAATTAAATTGCAAATTATTTTCGTTAACGTAATTTCTAATTAAAATTCTGAGCGCTCGGTTCCGTATAATAGTATAGTAAAAAAAAAGAGAGAGAATAAACTGAGCCATGAAGTTTAATTAAAAAATGCGACGTTTTCCGCGGAACATTACAAATAAAGTATAGAGAAAAATTGCATGGCATGTCAAATATTTTTATATTAAAAATATTTTACGCTTCCAGCTGCAAGCACCTCCTTTAATAAAAATATATTTCTATGAAATTTAATAACATGTTATATTTCTGGCGGCTTTTATTAAAATTTATTGCATATTTTTAATTATTTTTCGCTTTTAATTCTTTTTATCGAGTTGCCACAAATAATTGACGTTTCTCTTGTGTTTGATGTAAAATTTCAATTTCCTCGTGTGTCTAGTCATTCGAGATTTAACATCGTGGCCAAATCCTGCGAAAGCGAATTCGAAAGCATCACGGCAAAATCGCGATTTGCACGTGGTGCGTGCTCTGGTATTTCACGCTCTGTTGATTTCCTCAGACACATTTTCCTTTTACTAAAATCACTTATCTTCATGCTTTATGCATTTGGTACTACTAACTTTAAATCAACTTAATCTCGAATCAATCTGAACACTTTCGAACACGAATTAGTTCCGCGATACCGTTTTCCTTATGGAAAAAAATTCCCGGCGGAAAAATGAATCAGACATGCTAAAAAATTGACGACTATGAATTATTTGTACAAAAATAAAAACAGTTTCTTTTTTCATTTCGAAAATCCATCGCCAATTTCCATTAGATCACATGCACATGCAGCGCCATCTATTTTTTTTTACAAAATGCCAATTAAACTGATCCATCCACCTATAGAAAGAAAAAAAAATTTTCTCAAACGGTTGTAAATTGTTCCTCTAGAAATGTTTTTTGGTTATCCTGTAAAATTAAGTTGATTGAACTTTGCACCATTTAGCTTTCCCCGATTAAAATCTAAAATTTACTTTAATAAAAATTTACCTTAGGTGTTTTATTAAATAAACTCCTTTTAACTGGACTCACCTGAAACAGAAATAAAATAAAATTATAAACTTTGCACCCGGAATTGACTTTTTATTTTGCAGGAACATGACTTTTATCTTATAACTTTGTATGTACATATATGAATGAATAAAATTTCAGATTAAAATTTAAAAATTTCAAATTTATTTATTTCTTTCAATAAAAAAGATGACTTTTCTACCATGAAAGATGAGTTTTTCATCCAAAAAGATAAATTTTTTAACAAAATAGTTCAATTTTCCACAAAATAATCTAATTTTCAACAAAATGGGTGAATTTATAACCAATTTGTTGAATTTACTACCTACATAAATGAAATTTAAAGCAAAATGGTTGACTTTTCAAAGAAAAAAGATTAATCCTAAGCCAAAAAGTTTAATTTTCAACCAAATAATTGTATTCGTTAGAAAACAGTTGAATTTTGAACAAAAAATAGTAATTTTTGAAAAAATATTCAAATTTTCAAATAAAAGAGGTGAAAATTCAATCAAAAACAGTTGCATTTACAAACAAATAGTTGGATTCTCAACAACAACAAAATCAATTTTTAATCAAACAGTTGCATTTATAACGAAATTGTTGAACTTTAAAGCAAAAAAACTATGCTTCAACAAAAAAGTTGTAGTTTAAAAACAATAGTTGAACTTTCAAACAAATAGTCGAATTTTTAATAAAAAAATATGAAATTCCAACCAAAAGCAGTTGCATTAAAAAAAATTAGATTTCTAAACCAAAAAGACAAATTTTTTAGAAAACAGTTAAATTTTCAACCCGAATATCATCAACTAAAAGAATAATTTTCAACAAAATAGTCCAATTTTCAAACATAGATGATTTTTTCAACTAAAAAGATAAATTTTCAACAAATGAAGTTTTTTCAGTCAATAAAGAAAAATGTCCTGTACGAAAGTTGTAGTTTCAAATCAAAAATATGAATTATTAACAAAAAATTAATTTTAAGCCCCCAAAAAATCTAATTTTCAACCAGAAAGATAACTTTTTAACTAAAATGATGAATATTCAACAAAAAAATGATTTTCTCAACAAAGTCGTTCAATCTTCAACCACGTGGTTCAATTTTCAAACAAAAGGATGATTTTTCATGAAGATTTTAATTTTAAATAAAAAACAGTTGAATTCAAGCAAAGAAGACACTTTTTCAACAAAATAGTTGAACCCTTAACCAAAGAAGATTAATTTTCAACCAAAAAGTTGCGTTATTAACCAAGAAAGATTTCAGTTAAACTTTTAACACTGTAATATGAATTTTTAACAAAAAGTTAATTTTCAAAACTCCGTAATTTTACCCTTGACAATTTTTTATTTTTTCTGACCATTGATATTCAAAGACCGGAATTTCAAGCTTGTAAAATTTTTGACTCACAATCAGTCATAACGGAATAAATAAATTTCAAATTGAAAATTTTTAAATTTCAAATTTATTATCCTGAACAGTTAATTAAAGTGCCTCTTATAATAGAAAATCCCTGACTTTTGCAAGATTTTTTTCAAAACGATTAATTTTTTTATTAATAATCGCAGATAATATAAAAGAATATTGCAAATTCGAAATCACTCATATCTTTCACAATCGTCAATTCGCGTCATACGCGGGTGCATGAAGTACACACTTTCTCTTTAGCACCCATTAATTAAGTTCTCTATTTATTATTCGCACAATAAAAAAAAACATTAGCAGAAGAGAAATTGATTCAGTAAATCTGGTTCATAAGAAAAGAAAATAATTTTCTTTTCTCTCGAAGTTGAATATTAACATTATTATTTCGATATACGATCATCGTTCATGTTTTTATTCAAAATTTTAAATACCGCTGACGCATAAGTAACAAGTTTTTCTTCCGAAAGGTAATTAGGGTAATTAAGGCCAAGGTGGTAATTAAGCAGGGGTAAAAAATCTTAAATCGTCCTTCAATGATTTGTGTACTGTTGGACGTGAAGGTATAACGGCGAATAAATCAATTTCATGTCGGAAATTGAAATAGCTTTACAGTTAACCTTCAATTCAATTCCGGGCAATTAAAATATTTCTTAATTATTGGAAATAATGAAAATTATTAGTATCGTGAAAAAATAGAGCACAAAGTTTTTCAATTGGAAAATCGAGGGGTAAACCACTTTAAAATCATGATTTTTTAAAATCAAAACTCTGTAGATGGTGTTAAAATAAGCGCAGCTTTATTCTAATTAACGCAGTGTAACTGACTAAAGAATTGTTTTGTTATGTTTAACGTGAGCTACTTATTGCATAAAATGGAATTATGCGCATACGAATAAAATTTTTCAAAATCAATGGCTAAGAAAAAAAATACAAGTATAGCCAAGCGCAATGCGCCGCTAAGGGAAATAACAATAGGATAAGCGTCGAATAAGGAAAAAAGCATTTGATCG
>JAUELO010000276.1:3328557-3341512 GCA_032357855.1 Amphibolips quercusostensackenii | reverse complement strand
TTAAATGAGTTACAAGTTACAATTTTATTGAGTGTACTGCGAGAGTAATGAGCCCCCTTGAAAGTAGAATTCTCAAGAGAGAATATTATTTCGAGAAGGGAATATTTTGTAGGATGCTTATTGTATTTTTTAGCTGCATTATTTATTATTTACAATCTAAATTTAAGACAGTCAAGATTTGACTGATTACATTAATCAAGCATGCTTTTACTGAAAAATCAGTCCTTTCTACAGACGAAACAGTAGCTTTAACAAAAACAGTCAGTCAATATTGCTGACGGGATCAAATAGTCATTTGAAATGACTGGTTTACAGTCAATAGAAGTGACTGCTTAACACATTGGAAGTTATGGATAAGATCAAATCAAAATGACTGATTTTATTAGAGAAAGTTACTGGTTATACCATTCAAAATTATTGATTTCGTTCGTGTACGTTACTGATTAGATCAATCAGCTATTACATTTTTGTTAAGAATTCATCTTTTTTGGTTAAAAACGTACATTTTCCTGGAAATTCGTCTTTCTTGGTAAAAATTAAACTGTTTTTTATTTAAAAATAAAATATTTTTTGGTTGAAGTAACAACTATTACACTTTGCGTTGAGAATTCATCTTTTTTGATTAAAATATAACTATTTGGTTGAAAAGTTAACTATTTTGTTGAAAATTTTGTATAAAATTGAACTATTTACTTGAAAATTTTAAGTATGTTTTTGAAAATTCGTTTTTTTTTGGCTGAAATATCAAGTTTTTTTTATTAAAAATTGCAATTTTTTTGGTAGAAAGATCAACTATATACACCATTTTTTGTTGAGCATTAATCTTTTTCTATTGAAAAGTTTACTGACGACCAATGTAAAAAGATACAAGTGACTTTGCGGTTTAGTGTTATAGTTTTATCCCTCTCAATGTAAAAATCGACCTAAATGAAAATGCGTAACTTGCTAATTTGTACGACAGCAACCAAAAATCCTTTTTGGTTGCATATTCAACTGTTTTGTTGAAAATTCATCTTTTCGGATTGAAAATTTAACCCTGCCTTGTGTAAAATTCAAATATTTGGTGTAAAATTAACTTCATGGTTGAAAATTCATATTTTTGCATTGAAAATTGAACTATTTCGTGAAAAATTCATCATTTACATACATTTTTGGCTTGGAAATTAAATGGTTTTATAGAAAATTCGTATTTTTGTCTTGAAAATTTAACTATGTGGTAGAAAATTGAACCATTTTTTTTACTTCGTTTTTTTTATTGATCGAACTTTTTTGTTAAAAATTTACATTTTTTGGTTAAAGTGTAAACTGATTTTTATTTAAAATCAAAATCTTTTTGGTTTGAAATATCAACTATTACAGTTTTCGTTGAGAATACATATTTTTTGGTTAAAAATTCAACTATTTGGTTGAAATTTTAGTATCTCGTTAATTTTTTTTCGTTAAATTCAACTGTTATTGATTTGAAATTAAATTATTTTATATATTAGTTATTTCTCGATTTTAAATTCTCGAGAATTTGCAAACCCTAATTATGTAAAGACTAAATTATTTCAACGAACTAAAAATCGCGTCTAAAACACTTTGCCGATAAAACGGGGGTTTATTTGGCGCCATTGCACCAGTGGAAAAAGCAACAGCTGCAAGAAAAAAAAAATACCAGCTGCACACTTGGTTTCTTGGTTGCTGTAAAACTGCGTCAGGGTTGCTTTTAAAGTGCCTCCTGATGCAGAAAGGATTTAAATCTTGTGCAATCCTTTTGCGAGGACTTAATGCCTTTCTGTATCCAGGAGCTCAATTATGAACGAAAAAAAGAGAAAAAACAGAGAGATAATTTAACAGTTACTAAAAATGCTTCTGAGTATATGAAGTGTAAAATATTCATTATTCATCTCTTTGGATTCTTGAGTCTCTCTTTCTTTTCCAGTGAAACATTGAATAATATATTTCTCTAGAAGAAATTGAAATACTTATCCTACGGTTGGACCCGACTAATAAATTATAACGATAGATGAATAAAATAATCAGAAAAATTACAGTTACTGAACTCGCTTTTCAACTAGTTACTTCATCGTTAAATTACCGCGATTCTTTGAGGAACGGATATCAGATGTGCATTTTTTCAGCAGGTTACATGATTATAATTATATCGCACCAATTAATTTAATTAGAGGCACGTCTTTCGAATAAGGAAAACTCGTAATTATTGTTCACAGCTCACACGATTTAGCGGATAAGGAATTTAAAGGGTTACACAAGAGTAGAAAATGCAAAATGTTAAATTAGCGAATAGACTTTCACAAAAAGCTCAACATTTCGTGAAGGTGTCATAAAATGCATACGATGTGAAAGCCAAGAAATAAAACATTATTCATTAAATCAAAAGTCATATAAAGTGAAGTTTTTTTACCTTCGAGAGTAACTCTTGCAGAACAGGAAACGTTGGAAATAATTGCTGAAAGTACAGTTTGTGTAATAGATATTATAAATGAAAATTTAATTAAAGTAACATTTTTAACATAGCATCTTTTACAAACGCAATAAAACAATAAACTTTCAGATTAATATTTAAAAATTTCAAATTTGCAACAAAACAGTTGAATTGCCGACCAAAAAGATTATATTATTTAACAAAATAGTTCAATTTTCAACAAAATAGACAAATGTTTAACCCAATTGTTGAATCTTCACTCTACAAAGATGAATTTGAATATATAGGTCGAATATTCAAATAAAAAAGATTAAACTTCAACCAAAAACAGTTGCGTTCTCAACCAAATAATTAATTTTTTTAGAAGAAAGTTGAATTATGAATTAAAAAAAAGATGAATTTATAGTCCAAAAGGACATATTTTCTGTACAAATAAACGAATGTTGAAAAAAACAGTTGACTTTTCGACGAATAATTACATTTTCAACAGAATAGTTGAATCTTAATTCCCAAAAGTCAAATTTAAAAAAAAAAGTGGACTTTTCAACCCGCAAAGTTTCACTTTTAAGAAAAAATATGACATTTCTATCAAAGAGATGAATTTTAAACCCAAAAAGACGAATTTTCAACTAAGAAGATTAATTTTCTACCAAAAACACAAATTTTCAATTAAATGAATGATTTTTTAAAGAAATAGTTGTGTTTTTAACTAAAACAACAATTTTCAACTAAAAATGGAAAACTCAAATTTCCAGTATAAACTTTCAAGCAAAAAGACGAATTTTTAATTCAATTCAGTTGATTAAAAAAAAAAAAAACGACTTTTCAACCAAACAGATGAACTGATGAGTGATTCAAATAATGCGGATTCATCACTGAAAAGTCAGTCAGAAGTGACTTTTCAAATGAGTAAATTTGACTTGCTGACGAATTGTAAAAAAAAAAAAATTTTAACAAAGGATGCCAAAAAGGATGAATTTTTTACTAAAACAGATGAATTTATAAAAACAAAAAACGAATTTACAAAAAAAAGTCGAATATTCAACCAAGAAAAATTTGAATTAAATTTTCAACATCAGAATATTAATTTTCAAAAAAAGTTAATTTTCTACAAAAATAGTTGAAATTTTTAACGTAAAAAGATGAATTTTCAATAAAACATTTGTATCTTCAACCAAAAAGGATGACATTTTAGTAAAATTGTTGAATTTTCAAGCAAATAACAAAATTTTTAACTAAAAATATAATCTTCAGGGGGAAGCAACTGCAAAAAAAAAATAGAAATACAAGGCAAATAAATTACTAACAAGAATATTGTATAAGGTTGGGCGCAAAACTTCATTTTTAAAATCCTTATTTTTCTTCTGGCAATTAATGCTCAAAGATCAGAATCTTAACCTTGTAACGTTCTTAACACAGAATCCTTTCTAAAGGGAATAAAAGATATTTAAATGAAAAATTAAAAATGTATGCTCCTTGCCAGTTACTTAAAGTGCACCTTACAGGAACTCTCAGACTTTTGCAATATCCTTTACAAGATTTTTTTCAAAATTCCTGACTTTTCCCTAACAAATAAAATTCCCTGACTTTTTCCTGATTTCCAGGTTATTCCTGAGCGACGGCCACACTGAAAAAATAATAAATTAGTGTTTTTTTTTTAAATTAAAGACTTCTCTTGAGACGATGGAAAAATTAACCCCTAACAATAAAAAATCAAGATTGGCGAGTCTGTAAAAGTTTAAGCACCAACGACAAAATGTAACGGTCTCAGTATAACGCGAAATTAGATGAACTTTTTTACGCGCCCTAAGTGAAACGACCTCGTAAAGCTCGCCTCGTGGTGTAATGTGTATCGCTGTAATGCAGGTAATGACATAACCGCAACAGTATATTACCGGTGATACGACAACGTGCTGAATGTACATAACACGCGTACAGGTGAACACATACCTCAAAAATTGCAATTTAAAAATTTTAAATACCTGGGAATTTCAGGGAGGCCACCTAAAACTCGTGACGAAATTCCCGGTTACTTAAATTTTCAAATTCAAGCCTTCAAAACTAATCATTTTAAATATGCTTTGAAATATTTTTCCTGGTTCTTTTCCACTTCGCAACAACTTTTCCAATTCATTGAGAATTAAAGGTTAAAAAAAATTCTCATGAAAAAACGTTTAATTAAATCGTTTAATAATGGACAAGTTATATAGTGGAAGACTTATCTAAGCAGGTTTAATTCTAAGGATTTAAAAAAACATTTAACAATGAAACATTCAAAATGATAATGCATAACTTCACAAAATTTAATTATACAAACCAAATATTGCCAAGTTTGTAGTCAGAAAAAATTCCCGGTTTTTAAAATTTTGTCTCGGGCATATAAATAATAATAGTTTTTGGTAACTACAGACTTCAGAGCAAAAAATGCTCTCAAAATAATGAAAATATATTGCATTTTCAACAAAATAGTTGAATTTTCAACCAAAGGAAACCTTGGAACCTAAAGACGATTTTTTAACAAAAGAGTTGAGTTTTCCAGTTTATAAGTTGAATAGTTTAGAAAAGAGTTCACTTTTTGTTAAAATAATTTAATTTCTATCTAAGTATTTTAATTTTCAACTAAATAATTGAATTTTTAAACAAAGAAGAAATAAAGTCAACCACAACAGTTGCATTTTCAAACCAAAAAGACGAATTTTTTAGAAGAGACTTGAATCATCAACCTGAAAAGGTGAACTGTTAACAAAAAAAGATAACTTTCAACCAAGAAAGATGAACTTTCGACTAAATATATTTGAATGTAAAAAAAAATTTCAACGAAACAGTTACATTTATAACCAATTACATGAACTGTCAATAAAAAGAGACTTTCAACAAAACAGTTGAATTTTTAACGAAATAGTTAAATTTTCAAGCCAAAAAGACGAACTTTTCAGAAGCGAGTTGAATTTTCAACAAAAAAGTTAATTTTCAATCAAGAAAGATGAATTTTCAACCAAAAACGATGACTTTTTTACCATGAGATGAATTTTCAAGCCAAAAGGACGAATTGTTTTAACTGAAAAAAATTAATTTTCAACCGAAAATAGTTTCATTTTCTTATTGGATTCTATTAATTCTGTTCGCATTTAAGGATGCACAGTAGTTATCTAATGTTGAAAAATGAGCATTGTTGAAAGTGATTTATAAATTCGAGGAAAATATTCCTTTTGTTAATTTAACTAATTTTGGAAGTAAACTGAAGGCGACCTTTAGAAAAAAAGATTTCAGGTTAAAATTGTTTATTTAAGAATAGTTATTTGGAGATTAGTGTTTTTGCTTTCTCTTCAGGCAAAACTTGAAATTTTTATTCTCATTGTATTATATAAGGTATATTATATTGTTATTATATTATTATAATTATATTAATGCTTATTCTTATTTCAATTCTTATCCTAATGTTCTAGGGCTCATTTTATTGTTTGAAAGATTACGTTCAAATTTCTTTCGTAGGTTTTTACTTGAAAAAATTGATTAAAAAAATGGTTTTTAATATTAACAATTGTATAATTCCCGAAGAAATTTTTGAAATAAAAACGTACTCCAAAGGTTTTTAGGAAATCCTTCCAGGAATAGAAAGAGCCCTACAACATTAGGATTAAATAATAATTGCAATGTTTACTTAAAGAGAAGATAATCAAAAAAAATTTTAAATAACTATTGTTAAATAAACTATTTATATATTGGCATTTCTTACCCGGTAAATATTTTTTTATAGATATTTGCTGTTGAAAGTAAAACTAACCATTATTCTAAACTCGCAGTCCCCGTAAAAATTCTCGGTCATTTCCCGGTTTCCCGGTCCAGTGGCCACCCTGGATAGTGTTCAATTTAAAATTAAAAGTCATTAAAGTTGAGTAGTTCTGTTGTTAACTCTCTAAATCTAAATTAATGAAACAATTTTATTTTATTAATGTCTTTTAGTAAAAATATTAACAATTAGTGAACTTATCTTGATTGTTTTTGATAGAAAATCATGGACGTGAATAGTGAACGACTGAAAGTGTGTCAGATGTGCTGTTGTGTTTTTATAAAATTTTGAGCTGTTTACGTTAGCGCATACATTAAAGGGGTTATTTTTTAATTCAATAAAGTAAGACAAAATATAGATTAGGTGTGTAAATAATTCTATTTTTTTCATTTTAAAGCAACAGTTTGTAAGTACGTCATGTAGGTGGAGGTCATGTAGCCTATTTACTAGTTTCACGATGTTGAATTTGAATGCTTTCTATTTAAAATTGCTCCTTCCAATTTGAAATCAAAAGGATGAATTTTCACCGAAACAGTTGAATTTCCGACAAAAAAGATGACCTTTTAACAAAATAGTTTAATTTTCAACAAAACAGTTAAATTTTGAATCTAATGGTTGAATTTTCGACCAAAGCATGGAATTGTTTACAAGGAAGTTGAATGTTTTACAAAAACAGATGAATTTTCAATCCAAATGGACCAATTTTCTGTCCAAATACACGAATGTTCAACAAAACAGTTGAATTTTATACCAAAAAATATGACTTCAACAAAATACTTGAAAATAGTCAAATTTTCAAACAAAAAATAATAAACTTCAAGAAAGAACAGTTGCATTTTCAACCAAATAGTTTAATTTTCAACGAAAATTTTTTTTAAACGAAACAGTTGCCCATGCAACCAAACAGTTGAATTTTACATCGAAAGAGACACATTTTCAATAAAAACATTAATTTTACACAAAAAATGTAATAGTTGATATCACAATAAAATTTTTTTTTCAACAAAATAGTTAAATTTTTAACCAGAATTGAATTTTAAAATATAATAATTACATTTTCAACAAATTTTTAATCCAGAATTTTCAACAAAAAATGGAAGTTAAATTTTCAGTAAAAAAATTAACTTTTAACAACAAACCAACGAATTTTCAATAAAATAGTCAAAGTTTCAACCAAAATAATGAATTTTCAAGTAAAATGATAAATTTTCCAAAAATAAAGACAAATTTTTTAACAAAATAGTAATATTTTCAACCAAAGAGATGAACTTGCAACTACAATGATGAATGCTTTAAATGGAATAGTTAAATATTCAGTTAAAAGAATTAATTTTCATCCAAAAAAACGACTCTTAAACCAAAGAGACCAATTTTGAACTGAAATGATGAATTTTTAATAATAACATGATTTTAAAACAAAGTGGTTCAACCTTCCATCAAGTAGTCTATTTTAACCAAGAAAGATTTTTATTTTTTAAATCAAAAACAGTTGAATTCAACCAAAAAGACGAATTTTCAACAAAATTGTTAATTTTGTAAGCAAATAATAAAATTTTTAAGCAAAAATGTAATCTTTAGGAGAAAGCAACAGCAAAAAAAAAAAGAAATAGAAAAATTTTCTATTCCAAATGAAAATAGACAACAAAATAGGGCAAATAAATTACAAGAATATTGCATCGCAGGGTGTCCGAAAAACTTAATTTTTAAAATTCCCTGACTTTTTTCCTGACTGTTATTGCTCAGAGACCAGAATGTTAATCTTTTAAAATTTTTAACACAGAATCTTTTATAAACGCAATAAAAGACATCCAAATAAAAAACTAAAACTTTAATATCTCTGACAGTCATTTAAAGTGCCCCTCACAGAAATTCCTTGATTTTTGCAAGATTTTTTCAAAATCCCTGACTTTTCCCTGATTTCCAATCTTTTTACATTGGACGGAAGTTTAGAGCAGAGTGGTTTCTTTGAAATGAAGGCGTGCTCAAATGGGTGCAATAATATGACGGCTAATTAATATAATTTCACCGAAGCACTGGGATATAATCGAGTTTCATTAGCGACGAACGATATCTCGTTCCCTTGTGGAGATTAAAGCAAAATTAATCTGTTTCTAGTGGATGAGGTAAGGGGTTTTTGGTTATTGAGGTGGTACCCACTATCGTTACCACTCGACAAATCCTCATCTTAATTATAAGTAAAAACGATCATTCCTCCGATCCATGTAATTGGTTCAGTCGAGGTGGTTCATTGGCAAGCCAATTAAACGATTCCCTTAATCACTCGATAATCTGCCAAAAGGAAGGTTCACCTCTTACAACACCTTGTCCCATTTTAATTTATATTTGAATATAGTTGAATTTTCAAAAAACCAAAAAATTTATTTTTAACAAAAAATGGTATAGTTAAATTTTAAGTTAAAAACTTAATTTTCATTAAAAAAAAAAACAAATTTCCAATCAAACAGTTTAATTTTTAACTAAAGTGGCAAATCTTCAACCAATGAAATTTTCAACAAAAAAAACGACGAATTCTACTAAAACGACGAACTTTTAACAAAATAGTTCAATCCTCAACCGAAAAAAATAATAATTTTCAACTAAACAGATGGAATAGTTAAATTTAAAGTTAAGAACAATGATTTTACACTAAATAGTTAATTTGCAACCAAAAACAATTTCATCTTCAACCAAATCGTTGAATTATCAAGCTGAAAAGACGAATTATTTAGAAGACGTTTCAATTTTCAAACCGCAAAGTTGAATTTTCAAAAAGTTAATTTTCAACAAAGATGAATTATAATCAAAAAGGATGAATGTTCATTGTTCAATTTAAATTTGCAGCTTAAAGAAATAATTTTCAACCAAATAGTTGGATTATTAAACCACAAAAAATTCCAATTTGAACCAAATAGTTGAATTTTCAAGCTGAAAAGGGGATTTTTTAAGAAGACAGATGAATTTTCAATTCGAAAAGGTTAATTTTTAAAATAAAAGTTCATGTTAAACCTAGAAAGGTGAATTTTTAACCAAATGGTCGAATTTTCATAGGAAAATATACAATTTCGACATAAAGTGGGACAGTTAAATTTACAATTTAGAGAAATAATTTTGAACCAAGTAGTTGAATTTTAAACCAAGAAAGGTAATATTTCAACCAAACATTTGGATTTCAAAGAAAAAAAAGCATTTTCTATAAGACAGTTGAATTTTCAAGAAAAAAGTTTATTTTGAACCAAGAAAAATCAAAGCTTACCAAGAAACTGAATTGTTAATCCAAAGAACGAATGATCATGAAAAAAGTTGAGTTTTCGACCAAGAATGATTACTTTTCAACAAAATAGTTGAATTTTCAATCTGATAGTAAAATTTTTCACAAAAAAAAATAAACTTTTAGCAAAAAATAGCTGGATTTTCTTATTGGGTTTCTTGAAAAAAGGGAAAAAGAGGAATTGAATTTAAATTAAATAAAAAATTACATACGTATATCTGATTAATTACATTTAAATTCAATTCAATTTAAAAAAGGAGGAAAAAAGCTTTTTATTCATCTACACATTATAACAAACTTTTCTTCAAATAAATGTAATAATAAAAATAATAATTATTAAATTTTATCTCGCACTCACACGGTATAAATATTTATATTTTATGGTAAGAGGAAACTAATGTGCCATAAAGTACAAATGTACTCCTCGTTTGTCACTGATTAATTATACGTTCGCCTATTGCCTGAATAATGAATCGCCACGGTTATCATCTCGGCAATGAATCATTCGAATGAATACCTACGTATTGTTTAAGGGGAGACACACTATTCTTTATAAAATCTCCCGCATTGAATATTATTCCAAGGTCAAGAAAAAATTTGTTCAATGGTAATTATGTGATCTCGAATGTCGATAATGTATTCTTACCGGTTTAATTATGCTTTTATTGCAGGTTAATTACGCAAATAGTTTCCTTGTTTTCATTTTTATTTATATCTTACAACTGCTTAATTGTTGCGAATCAATTAATTATTTGTTATAACAGACTTTTGACAGCATAAGATACTCTAAAAACATGGAAAATAGAGTGATTTTTCCGAGAAAATAGGGATTTAATATTAGAATAGGGGGAGGAGTGTGGATTCTGTTATGAAATCGCATGAAATAAAAATCTTCGATAGATCGTTATAGATCAATGAATCCTTCCTACTTGACACTAGTGTTGAAGCGGATGACAAATTCATGATACGCCATCGTGCTTGAAAAACGCTCGTGCGTGCCCGTTCATCTGTTTGATCGTTAAAACAATGAAATTACAGACAGAGGTTATTTATTGCAGATTGCCAATTACCGGGCGCATAGATTGCATTGACTGATCGAATGCGTCCCATATTTGGTTGAGATGAGCTCATTCCGTCGTTATTACTGTCGATGTATTCATGCGGATTGCACGGAAACCTATAAGCAATTAGTCGAAATTTCTACTCATAAAGAGAACCACAAAAAGAAAAGGTGAATAAGAATTACATTTTTCCAAAAAAAAAGACATTTTCAAATTACCTTTAGTAACCCTGCTTGAGCCCTTAAAAAAAAGCCTTCCATGAAATCATCCAATTATATACCCCCATTGAGCTCCTCGACCATTAAAAAATGTACATCTATTATATAAAGTAATTTAGAACTTTTTAGGAACTTCATAAATCCAGAAATAAAAGTTGAGCTCGCAATACTAAACAGTTTTTAATAAAACATCCCAATTCATTAAAAACACAACATTAACGTCTGTCATATGGACACATTTATTGCAGGAGGATAGTTTTTAGAGGTGAGAAATATATTTATATTTTAAAGATGTTCTGAAAATTTTCCATAGGGGATAATATATAAAATTTAAAATTATACTTAAAATAATTCTTGAAGAAGTAATGATCTAATATATTTTTTGTTTACTTCCTTTTATTTATAAGCCATTTTTACAAATAGTATCTACATTAAGTTTTGATTTAAATTACATTAAATCAAATTTTTAAAGATTGCAAATATTTCCTGTATTCAATGCTCAACTAAAAACCATCACAGAATTTTCCATCCTGAACGACCCATTTATCAAATTCGCGTTTTTTTCAAAACAGCAAATAAATTTTACCATCACGCAATCTACTGCCGATATCAGAACTTATATATCTGAATTGTTTTAAAAATGAAAATACTGTTTACAATTATTGAAAAAACGTAGTTTTTAGGAGATAGAAAATAACATTTATCTTTTTAGGGATAATCCCGGGACTTCAAACATTTTTGAGTGCTTTGAAATACGAAAACAAGAAATTTTTTTAATCTCTTGAAAATGCCTTGAAATTATTTTAAATATCCTAAAATCTTTAAAATCTTTTGAAATTCGTTGAAATTATTGAAATTAGTTCAAAATTATTTGGAATCTTTCAAAATTCCCTAAATTATATCAAATTCTTCCGAGTTTTTTTAAATGCCTTGAAACTTTTCAAGGCTCTGGAAAATGCCTTTGAATCTTTTAAAATACCCTTATATCTTCCAAAATTCTAGTACATTCTTTAAAACCCCATCAAAAATTTTTTAAATCCTTGAGAATTCCTTGAAAATATTTTAGAATCTTGAAAATGCCTTGAAATTTTCTTAAATACCCTTAAATATTTCAAATCCTTTGAAATCTTTTGAGATCCCTTGAAATTTCTTCAAGCTCTTGAAATCGCTCAATTCTTATGAATAAATTCTTTAAAATCTAATGAAATATTATAAAAATCCTATGAAATTACATGAAATCTGATATTTCTTAAAATCCTGGAAAATTTATTAAAATACCTTCAAAGCTTTTAAAATCTCTTAAAATCATTGAAATCCTTGCAAATCTTACAAAATTCCTTCGAATCTTTTAAAATAACTTAAAACCTTATAGTTCTCACAAAACCGTTCCACATCTTCCGAAATTCTATGAAATTCTTTGAAACCCCATGAAAATTGGTTTGAATGCCTCAAAATCACTAAAAACCTTGAAAATCATTTGAAATTTTTCAATAGCTTTAAAATTCGGTGAGCGTAAGCACAAATATTTTCGGTGAACCTAGACACTTCGTCTAAAATAGCCTAAAATATTTCAAATCCTTTGAAACCTTTTAAAGCTCTTGAAAATTCGTTGGAAGTTTTTACAATACTCTAAAGTCTTTAAAATGCCTTATTGGAGTCACTTCAAATTATTAAAATTTCGTAGGAAACTTTTTAAGATGTCCTAAAATACATAAAAATACCCTAAAATATTTCAAAACCTTAAAAATCTTTTGAAATCCCCTTGAAACTTTTTGAAAGCTCTTGAAAATTTCTTGGAATTTTTTGAATACCCTAAAATATTTAAAATCCTTTGAAATCATTGAAAATTCACTGAAAATTCCATAAAAACTTTTAAATCGTTTGAAATCTCATTTAATTACTAAAATCAATCGAAGATTACTTGGGATCTTTAAAAATACCCTAAAATATTTGAAAACTTCTAAAATCGTTTGAAATACCTTCAAATTATTGAAAACTATTAAAAAATTCTTGGAATCTTTAAAAATACCCTAAAATACTTTAAAAGAATTTAAGAAAATTGAGAAATCAGTAGTTGTTACCATGGATTAATTTATTGAATTAAAAGTGAGACCCGGAGAAAAGAGGATCCTTGAGAGATTTAAGAGGAACTTTCAGAAATTTTTGTTTCGATAAAAAAGGAGAGTAGTT
>JAUELO010000276.1:3190722-3204115 GCA_032357855.1 Amphibolips quercusostensackenii | reverse complement strand
TAACTTCAGAGGCACAGACTCTCTCAATTGGGTTCCCTAACGTATCGTGTTTATATCGCAGTTGTGGTGCCCTACAGTTTCACCTACTATAATTATTCCTTAAAAGAGTCTCTCAATTCAATTATATAATATCGTTGTTTAAAGGATATAAAAATGGCTTTCATTAATAATAATGGTCAAAATGTACTTTGCTTCAAATATTTGTTGCTACTGGATCAAGGATGAATATCATTGGTTTAGATATAAAAAATGTTCTGAGTAAAGTCTTAGTCAGTCAAGTAAAGTTTCGACAACTTATTTTTTCCGTGTATAGAATACACAGCAGCCATGAAGTGAACCCATGTGTTAACCCATCATACTATGTGGTTATAAATAGCCTCTTTTTTATGTTCGATATGTATTTTTCCCTCGATTTTTCCAGTGACTAAATTTTCCATGATGAAATTCCACTCTTTTGTAAACAGGCCATTATCTTTTACTTTTTTTAATGTAATGCTAACAGAAAGCTGTATTTATATTCATATTTTAATGAGAATTTCACTAATAAAAAAATATTCAGAGATAAAAAAGTTGTTCAATTTCGACAAAACCTGTTATTTGCAATAAATTTTATATGAATTCGTAACAAAAGGATTTCTCTTGATATTACTCTGGTGGGAGTAGGAAATAAAATGGCCGTTATTATGCACGTAAAAATGATGTACAAAGCTTTTTTCATTTTTATCACAGCTGTTATTACTTACATAATGTTTTTATCTCTTTCGGTATATAATCATAAATAAAGAGTAAAGCTTCATTATATAAATAAGTTTATGCAATGGTCTTTTCTTAATGCCTTCATCAGTTCACAATATTTTGAAATTGATAAAATTCTTATTTTAAATTAGAGAATTTAAACAAATAAAATGACAAAATTAAATTTCCATAGCTTTCAATTCTAAATTTTTTTATTTTTAAGGATGTTTCAGCTTTAAGATACTCAAGACTGCAAATTTTATAGAAAGAGTTGCTTTTTTAATTTAATATTTAAATTTTATGGAAATTTTGATTTCCGTTTACAATGAAATTCGAAATGGTTTAATTTTTAAAGCTTTAAGTGTGATTTTATTAATTTTGAAAAGTTTCCAATTAAATAACATATAATTCTCAAAGTTTTCAGAATGATTAAACTTTAGAGATTCACAATATTTAAAATTGTTCAATTTTGAACTGTGAAATGACAGTGATTTTCTAATCAGAAACCACTTAATAGAATGTCACTTGATACTATAGGATACGATACTTTTTAACAATAGATTCATCATCTCTAAAGTTTTTCAATTTTAATTAAAAATAATAGTTTCACACGCTTTCATTGTATAGTTTCAACTTTAGTGAGTTGTAAATTGAAAGATTTTATATTTAAATATTCCAAATGGTTTAGATTCAATTTTAAACAAATAAAATTTTCTGATTTTTTAAATTCTTTGAAATCGTGAAATATCAAAAGTTTTCCGCTTAAAATTACTTTTTATTTTGAAATTTTTTTTTTTATAATAATTTAATTTTTATGATTTACGATTGACATTTTTTCATTTTGATCGGTGAAAATGACGATGAATTTATTGATTGTTTTTAAAATAATTTATAGAATTAATTTTCATTTTAAAATATAACTACAATTTTGAATTTTAGAATTTCAGCAGTTTTCATTTTGAAACATTCAACTTAGTTTTAAATTTAAAATTTTCAAATTTTAGTCGCTTTTGATTGAAAATTTATTTAGATGTAAAAGTTGTAACTTATAAATATTCTACTTCGAACGCTTTTAATCAGAAATAATATAATTTCAATTCCTCTGAATGTTAAATTATCCAATTTTTAAAATTCTAATTTTAAAATATTTCAAATTTTAATGTCTTAAATTGTGCTATTTTCGAAATTTTAATCTGAAATCATTTAATTTCGAGATTCTTCAATTCAAAATAGAGTTATTTCATTTTTTTCGTTTTGAATTAGGAATTATGCAATTTCAACTCCATCTAATAAAATGTTCTAATTTTCAACACTTTAGTCTGAAATTTTATAATTAAAAATATTTTAGTTTACAAATTATACAATTTTAAACGCTTTTATTTAGAAATGATATAAGTTCAATTTATTTTCATTCCATTCAAAATATTGTATTTTTCAACCTTTTTCTTAATCTAAAATACTTTGAATTGGAAGGTTTCCAATTCAACATAGTTCGGTATACTTTTTTAATTTCAAATGTTTTTTTAATTTAAAATTATTATTTTTTGTTTTAAAAATGTTTGAAACTAAGAGAAATTATTATTCATTATTGAAAAGTTATCGATGAATTAGACCAGTAACGGAATTCACTGATTAATCAGTGGATTTGACTGGTTAATCTGACCTTTACGGATTTGATTTAGTGAGCCACTCATCACTGACTCAACTTTAGAAAAAAACTAAAATGTAAAATTTTGATTCGGAACGAGTGGAGTTTGAAATGGATTAATGTCGAACACTTCAAAGGTGAAATTTTATTCTTAAATTCGAAAAATTCGAAACTTCAACAATTTTTAAAATCGTCTAAAGAGTTTTTAAAAAATTTGAAACTGTGTAGTTAACCTCAATTCTTTATTTAAAATTATTCATTTTTGAAGGCTTCTAATTAATACTTTGAGCATTTAATTTTAAGATTGTTTCATTTTAACGTATTCAACCTTTTTTAAAATTTTATTTTGAGTTAATTTCCGTAAACTATTAACAGTTTTGAATGATAAAATAATACTTTAAATTACTTTCATTAATAATCAAAGCAGCTGGAAGTTCTGTTAATTTATGATCTTTGAAGGAAGGAAGCATCTGCTTCTTAATTCCATTAGTCTTTGTGTTTTAAATATAACCGATGCTAATTTCTGGAAAAATAAAAAAGAGAAAGAGCCCGAGGAGAATTGCCTCTTAACACGAATACTTGGTCGAAGAAATTCGATGATCACATTGAAGAAAGAGGTCAGTAACGCGAGTTACGTAACTGAAAAATCAAGAACTGTTTCAGCAGTTGAAATAAAGCATACAAAAGACAGTCTTGATTAATGATTAATGGTTAATTTTTTAATTCTCTTTTATTAAGATGTCTTAATCTTGGTCCCTATAATTTAAAAATAAACTTTAAAATATCATTTTTTCTTTTAGGTTTTATTCATCGTCTAGACTTTTTACTAAATGTTTTTCTATTTAACTCGAGGTAAAATTCAAGAAACTTTCCATGAAAATATTCTTCCTTCCTGATTCCATATATTACCAAAGAACCTCTTTCGTGACGAAATTCATATTTGAACAAGTGTTTCTCTTTATATAACACGACTTGTGGACTGAGAGACGAGGAAAATGAATTTTGAACTACCTAATTCTTTCTTATTTGCACAACTTTATTTAAAAGGCTTGAATTAAATTTTTCATCCTTACAGAGATGAAAATAAAATTTTAAATTTAGAAGTTTTTTAAATGTTAATTTCTTTTTATAAATTATTCCAGTCAAATATTTGCTTGAATGAAAAAACTATTTCGTTGAGAGAAATGCTTGTTTCAATAACTAAAAGGAAGTGATTTATTCATTCAATTTTAATTTTAATTGAGTTAAATTTTGAACACTTTTAATATACAATTCTTTCATTTTTAGTATTAAATTGTAAAAGCTGTTAAATTTACTTTCGAAACTTTTTAATTAAATACATTAATAACGCGTGATTTAATAGAGTTGCTACGAAATCCCAAATTCGTAAGACATACGTAAAGTGCATGAATCTTTAACTAAATAGTTGAGTATTCAACTTAAAAAGATCAATTTTAACCCAAAAATGAATTGAATTTTTAGTTAAAAAAATTAATTTGTAACAAAAAAAATTATCAACCAAGGAAAAAATGATTTTTTAATGAAATAGTTTAATTTTTAACCTAAGTGATGAATTTTCCATAAAAAATGAAATCTCAATAAAAAGTGTAGTAGCTGATATTCCCAACAAAAAATATTTTTATTTTGAATAAAAAACTTTTTTTCAGTCAATAAAAAAATCTCATCAAAAATTTGGAATTTCCAAGCCAAAAAGACGAATTTTCTACAAAAAAGTTAATTTTTAAAAGAAATATATGAATCCTCCACGAAAAAATGAATTTTTAGCTAAATAGTTGAATTTTCATCCCCAAAGATAAATTTCCTACCAAAAAGGCCACTTTTCAACAAATGACATGAATTTTCAACCCAAAATAGAACAGTTTAATTTTCAGTTCAAAAAATAAATTTATAACAAAAAAAATAAATCTTCAAGATGATAGTTGAGTTTTCAACCAAGAATGGTTAACTGCAAATGAAATCGTTAAATTAACAGTAAAAAAATTAATTTCCAACTACATAAAACAAATTTTAATAGAAATAGTGAAATTTGCAACCAAACAAATGAATTTTAAAATAAAAAGATTAAATTTCTATCAAAAAAGTTAAAGTTTTCACGAAAAATAGAAAAGTTAAATTTCAAGTTAACTTTTCAAATAAAATGAACCTTGAACCAAAAAGACTCATTTTTAACAAAATACATGAACTTCGAAAAATTATTGATTTTTCAACCAGAGAAATGAATAATTTAATGAATTTTCAACCTAGAAGTTGAAAATATCAACCAAATTGATGAATCTTCCATAAATAAAGGAATTGTCAATGTAAAGTGTGATAGTTGATACTTCTACCAAAAAATGTTTTTATTTTCAATCAAAATTAAATTTTCAGCCAAGCAAGATTTTTGAGTCAATAAAGAAAAAATGTCTTATCGAAAATCTTTAATTTTTAACCCAAAAAGGAAAATTTCCTGAAAAACAGTTGAGCTTTAAACACAAAATATGATTTTATAACAAACAGGTTAAAATTTTACCCAAAAATATTAATTTCTTAGCAAAATAATTCAATTTTTAAGCCAAGGGAACGAATTTTTAACAAAACAAAACAAATTTTTGTCCAAGCGATGAATTTTTAAGAAAAACTGAAATATTTCCATTTTCAATTTAAAAAAAAAATTAATTTTCAACACAAAACAATGAATTTTCAACAAAATAGATACATTTTTAGGCAAAATGATAAATCTTCAACGAAAAACATTATTTTAAAAAAATATAGTTGAAACATAATACAAAAAAATTATACCAAGAAAGACAAATTTTCAACAAAATACAGGAATTTTCAACAAAAAAGATAAATTATCGACCATAAATAGAATACTTTAATTTTCAGTCAGAAAAATAAGTTTTCAACTAAAAAAAAAGGAATTTTTAAGAAGGTAGTTAAATTTTTAACAAACAAAGTTTACAATAAAATAGTTCAATTTTAATAGTTTAATTTTTAATTAAACAGATGAATTTTCAACCAAGAAGATTAAATTTCTGTCAAAAAAGATACATTTTTCACAAAACATGGAATAGGTACATTTTGAGTTAGAAAAGTGAAATTTCAACTAAAATGAATCATAAACCACAAAAATTAATTTTTGACCAAACAGTTGAATTTAAAAAAACACTAAATTTTTTACTTAAAAAGATTATTTTTAACAAAATAGGTTGATTTTTAATTAAGGAAATTAATTTTTGATCCAAAAAGATGAATTTACAACTAATAAGATTACTTTTCTATGAAAAAATGCGAACTTGAATTTAATTTTTCACACAAAAGAGATCATTTTTGACTTAGAGTCAACGAAATAGTTGAGTTTTCAATGAAACAGATGAATTTTTGACTAAAAAGATAAATATCAAAAATCAAGGAAGATAAATATTCAACAAAAATGAAACAGTTCAATTTCCAGTTAGCAAATTCAATTTATAAAAAAAAATAATATTCAACGAAAAAAATTAATTTTAAATCTAAAAGATAATTTTTTAATGAAGAAGATTGAATTTTTACAAAAAAAGACTCAGTCTTAACAAAATACACGAATTTTCAACCTATTAGTTAAATTTTTGAAAAAAAATGAATTGTTAAGCAAAAAGACATATAAGTCACCAAGAAGATTAATATTCTACCACAAAAGACGAATTTTCAACCAAATAATTAAACCTTTAACAAAAAAAGACAAATTTTTATCCAAACATGGAATGGATAAAATTTTCAGTTTAAAAAATAAATTAAAAAAAAATTATAATAATGTTTAATAAAATAGTTCTATTTAAGAATAAGAAAAAGTGGTTTTAACTAAAATAACTAATCATCAACCAAGAAAATTATTTTTTACCAAAACAGTTTCACTTTCAACTAAGTAGTTGACTTTTTAACTAAAAAATGTAAACTCTCTTCAAAAAATTTGGTTGATGTTTTAACAAAAAAATATTTCAATTTTAAACCAAGAACAATTGAATTCAACCAAAAAACACGAATTTTTCAACAAAATAGTTGAATCATCAACCAAAACAGATTTATTTTTAATTAAACAGACGTGATTTTTAACCAAAAAGATGTCAATTTCTACTAAAATAGATGACTCTTAAACCCAAAAAGACGAATTTTTAAGTCAAAATAATAAGAGTCTTTAACTCCTTGCCTTTCCCCGGCTTTTTTTAACTTCCTGACCTGTAGCAACCCTGTTTAAAGTATAAGATCAGTGAAAATATACTATCTTGTCATTCACTTTCCAGACAAGGTGATCAATCAAAAAGCAATCGATCAAATTATTGCACTACTGTCAGACGTCAAAACCCTCTCTATCACAGTTATTACCGTCAGCGATAATCAACGTGTACGTTTATGTCTGCAAGACTTAAATGCACAGCATAAGCTCTAACAAAGTAACAAAAGGTAAAAAACAAATAATAATAAGTAAAGCGACCTCTGCATAAAGTTGTTGTGTAACCTGGTACAAAAACATGTCGATCATTATTCAATTACTTTAATTACTGTGGTGAAACATTCATATTGAATAATTATGACAAACTCAGAAAATAATTTCCGTAATTGTTTATAGAATCCTATCATACAAATTACAAATAATATACAATCTTATTTTCTGTTTTACAATTAGTTCACTTTTTTAGAATTGTTAATCTCTTCCTCAGGTAAAGCCAATGATTATATTAAAGTTGCGGTAAATCATCTTTATTTCCTAGCATTAAAAATATATAACAATTAAAAAATACATTATGAAACAACTTTATGATTATTAGGAGTAAACAAATGTTCAAAACAGCACTTATTAATTAATAATTATGAACTAAAAGCGTTTGAAATATAAACAAAATATATTAACCGATTTTGAATTGGAAAGGTTCCAAATCAAACGATTGTAGATTAGGTAAAATTTTGAAAATGGGCAATAATTCGAATGAAATGAAAAGGACTTATGTAGCCTTGTATCATTTCTACATAAAAGCGTTTAAAATGGAATAATTGGAAATTTAAAGCATTTCAAGTTGGAAATTTCGAAATCAGAAGCTCTCAAAATTGAACATTTTTAGAATAAAATGTTTGAAGTTAGACAACTTCATTAGAAAGGATTTGAAAATATATAATTTCTAATTCAAAGCGTTTTGAAAGAAACAGTTTTATTTTTAATTGAAAATCTTGAAATTGAATAATTTCAAATTAAAATTTCGAAAGTAGGACAATTTAAAAACGTTAAGAATTGAATAATTTCAGATAGGAATTTTAAAAATTGGATCATTTGAATTTCAAAGAAATCAGAGTTGTATTATTTCTAATTCAAAACTTTCAAAATTCAATAAATAAAGACTTAAAACTTTAGGATTTGAATAATTATTTATTTGAAACGATAAAAACTTTACAGTTTTTAAATGAAAACTATATTGAATGTTTCAAAGTCAATTATTATTTAATAATGAAATAAATTAAACAAATTTTTCTAAGATCAGAAAACAACTTCACTATTATTTTTCCCATTCAAAATGGGATCATTTTTAATTGTAAACCTTTAAAATTTAATTATTCTAAAAACACGTTCAAAAAATAAAGTAATTTCAAATGGAAAAAATTAAAAAAGAAAAAGTTTCTGTTACGGAATGTTTAAAATTAAACGAATCTGGACTTTATTTCCAACTGAAAAAAAGTTTAATTACCAAGTATTGTGATATTAAAACTTTTTTACATTCGAATCCGTCGATATTTAAATTATTTTACGTATTTTTAAATCGTTTAAATATTAAAAGCTTTTAAATTGCTAATTTCTACTCTTAAAAATCTAACTATTTCAATTTTAATTGCAAAACTAAAACTTATAAGAGGTAAAAATTGAAAATTCAGCGTTTAACATGAAAATTTACAAATTTGAATTCGAAAATATTTAAAATTTAAGAAATCATCTAATGACTGGCTATCTATTTAAGATTGTTCTATTTTGATATATTTAATTTTTAACTCCTAATTTGAAATTATTACTCATCCTTGAAATCTTTCATTTAAACATTTTCCCACTTAAAGTAAATTTTTTTCTAAGTCTTTAACGAAAAATCGGACAACATTGATATTACATTTAAAATTAAAGAAAGAATACAGAACAAGATCGCTATGATTCTAATTTTTGAAATTACACAATTTCAAGCCTTTAAATTCGAAATTCTTTTATTTGAGTTGAGTTTTAAATATCCAATGTTTTAGGACCTACTGAAAAATCATTCAATTTTTAAATTATTTTCTAAATTTTTTATTGTTTTGAATTTATTCTAGAGGCACTTGTTCCAAAATAGTTTGATTGCAAATTTTTCAGGCTAAAAATTGTACAACCATCAAGTCTTTCAATTTGATATTTTACGATTTCAAGGAAATAAAAAAACCAGGCAATTTTGAGCGTATTAAATTAAAACCAAATCGTTTATAATATTTAAATCTATACTTATTGAATTTCAAACCTACTAAAATTGAAATTAATTATTTTGCAATTATTAAAGATTTAATAGTGAAATTGTCCTGACATTTTTCATATTTTATATTTAAATCTATTATCGATTCGGGAGGATTTCAATTTAAAATACTTGAATCATTAGGGCTATCAGTTCAAAGTTATTGTACAATATTAGCAGTCAAATTCTCAATATAAATCTAAAATATTTCAGGGTAGCCTCTAAAAACAAAAAGCAATTTCTGTTAATTGCCTGGTTATCAAACATTTTTCCAGATCATATATATGGTTATGTCAAATAGAAAGAGAATGAAGAGCCTTATCGTAACTTTAGTAAAAAGAACATTTTTATAATCAGCATATTTCTTTTCGCGAATAAATAATACAATTTTAATTTTTTAGTCTGATGGTACAAAAAAAGAACCCCAAGCTTTTTTACATTCCCATCTTATAATGAGAAGGTACATATTAGATTCGTGTAAAATTTGACCCCCCCCCCCTAGTTTTTGTCAAATGTCCACGTTTTGAGGCCCCTTGAACCTGAAAAACAGGTTTTTACGAATGTGTCTGTCTGTGTGTCTGTATGTCTGCCTGTATGTCTGTCTGTATGTCTGTCTGTATGTCTGTTTGTGAGTACGATAACTTTGGAGAAAATTCATCTATCAGATTAGCCTTTGGTATAATTTTTAAGTGTCTCAAACTTAAGGTCAAGTTCGTTAGCCAGACATTTTGGATAAAAATTCAGAAATGTAAGAACATTTTGAAAATTTTTGGGACTACTTTTTTATAGATTTAAAAATTCTGCGCATGTTCATAAGTAGCTATAAAAAAGATAAACAATTTATCCTTATGACTTTTTTTGATAAAATGAAAATTACCGGAGTTATAGCATTTTCAAAATCCCAAAAAACAAACGAAAATGTACATTTTAAGCCAAATAACGCACGATATGAAAAAAGTAAAAAAAAGAAAAACGCTGTATTTAAAACACCCTATTTAATTATCTCAACAACTTTTTGAATTTTTCTGAAAGATCGAAAATTCTAATTTTGATTGCACAAAAAATAACAAAAAATCAAAAATTCCATTTTACGACTAAACTGTGCAGGATATGACAAAACATAATAAAATCAAAATTATGCAACCAAAAAAGATCTACAGATTTGTTAGTATCAACTTTTTGATCCAATGCGTAGTTTTTGTTTTATTCGTGAAAAACTGCATTAAAAATAGGAAAATTAAATTTTTAGATGAACAACACAAGCTACGAAAAAAATTAACAAAGAAATTTATTTATCTAAAAAAAGTTACAAATTTATCCCTTATCATATTTGGATAGTGTACGTAGTTTTTCTTTTATTCCTGAAAATAACGCTGACAATAAAAAAATCCAATTGTTTGAAAATTGATGCAATGTGCGATAACAGATAAATGAAAAAAAACAGTGCATTCAAAAAAGATTTACAAATTTTTAATCAATTTTTTCTTATAAGATTACATTCAAAATTAAAAAAATTAACTTTTTGAAAAAACAACACAAGCTAAAATAACATTTTAGCTAATAAAATGTTTCGCCTAAATTATATCTACAAATTTTATTTGAACTGCTTCACGTTAAAATGCGTTTTTTTCAAATCTGAAAAGTAATATTAAAATTCAAAAAATTAAATTGATGAAAAAACGACACAAGTTTCAATTAAATGTACAATAACAAAATTGTTTTCACATCCTAATCAGAAAAAGTATTATATTTGTGTAAAACTACACATTTTGAGACCTTCTATGTGTATGTAGATTTTTAGTCTTGTAGTACGCAAAAAAAACAAACAATTTATTTCAATGATTTCATTCGATAAAAATTGAAGTACCAAAGTTACAGCGTTTGCAGAATTCAACAAAAACAAAGGAAAAAGAAAATTTAAAGCAAAACAACGCACAACATTCAAAAAATCAGGATAAGAAAGACGTTGCTTCTTAAACACTCCACAAAATTATCGTAACAACTTTTGGAATCGCTTTGGAAAATTGAAAATTCAAATCTTGATTACACAAAAAAATAACAAAAAATAACAAATTGCGTTATGCGGTAAAACTATACTAGATACAAAAAAGGATTAATTGATAAAATTTTGCACTTGAAAAAGATACAAAAATTTGTTACAGATCATTTTTTGATAGGACGTGTAGTTTTTCTTTAATTGTAAAAAACTGCTTAAAAATAGGAAAATTAAAAATGTTTGTTTAGAAAATTCGATTAGAAATTTATATTTTTATCTAGAAAGTTAAATTTAAAATGAAATACAAATTTAATAATTTGTATGTAAAGAGCATATAACACGGAACGCAAAGGGCACGATCAATGTATTGCGGAGCGCGAAGCGCGACGACCAAATTGCGTGCCGTAAGCGGTACTTATATTAAACTTTTTTGTTTCTTTTATACGGTTCATAGAACCAAGCGTGGGGCGCTAGATTTAAATGATTTTTGAATTAAATGTCGAGCGCGAAGCGCGAGTGTCCGGATAAGAATGCGTTCATGAAGGTCGATAGAACCTTAAGTAAATTACTTCTCCTCTTTATATAAGACTATAGTAATTAAACTAAAAGAATGTAACATCGATCAGGCTTACAAAGTGAGCATTAGCCTGCGAAGCGCGCTAAAGCAAGTGTTTATAACAGAAAGTGTATATTTAATTCTAAAAAAATTTGAAGATATAATTAATGTCGATATAGCCGTAAGTAAATAAGTTTCCTTCTTAATCTAAAATAAAAACTAATTTTACAACTACTTAAATCGTAGAGGTTTTGATAATTTCATGATATTTGGAAGTATACTTTTTATATCTATCTAAGCCGAGCACGATGCGCGAACCCTGAGAAGAGCTAAACGCGAATAAAAATATACTATCGAGCGCGAAGCGCGAGATACGACGGCCGCGCGCTCTAGGCGCGCTTAAACTTGCGAGCGAAGAGCGCGATGAAAATATATGTGTGTATATATATATATATATATATGTATATATATTATATATGATTATATATTATATAATATAATTATATATTAATAGTATATTTATATATATTTTAATAATTAAATTTTTAAAAGAAAGAGACACATTTTCAAGAGAATAGTTGAATTTTCAGCTAAATGTTTTAATTTTCAAAAAAAATTCGAATTTTCTAGAAATACTTAAAATTTCAACCAAGATGAATTTTCAACCAAAATATATCAATCTTACACCAGATGTGAAAGATTAATTTTTTTAATATAAAAAGACGAATTTCCTACATAATAGTTAAATTTTCAAAAAACACAAATTTTTTATAAAACACTTAAATTGTGTACTAAAATAAATTTTTACTTAAAAAAGGTGACTTTCACACCAGATGTAAAAGATAAGTTTTTTATTCTAAAAAGACAAAATTTCTACCAAAATAGTTGAATTTCTAATAAAATAATTAAATTTTTGAACAAACAGTAGAATTTTCAAGCCAAAAGACAAATTTTTTTGAAGTAAATAGAATTTCTCACAAAAATAGTTGAATGTTTGAAAGAAAAATAATTTTTCAACTAAATAGTTAAATTTTCCACCGAATGGGCTAATTTTCGATAAAGAATTATTAAACTTCAATGCAGAACAGGTCAATTTTCAAATAAATAATTGAATTTTTAAACCATACAGACTAATTTGTTAAAAGAGCGTTGAATTGTTATTAAAAAAATGAAATTTTAGAACTTTTAATCAAGAAGAATCAACTTTAATTGACAATGGTTTTTACACAAATATTTAACTTTTAGTTCAATTTTTAATTAGAGTGAGGTAACACTTAATCTTTACAAACATAACTGTTTTAATAGTTTATTATTATTGTTAATAATATTCCCTTAGAACAATACCAGAAAATAGTTTCTTATTTTTGGAAAATTTCTACTTTTTGTCCAAATTTTAATTAGGGTAAAGTAAATAATTATTTAAAGATAACCAATTAATTGTTAAAACAATTTAATATTATTGTTAATAATATTCGATTGAAAATAGTTGCGGTTTCTTCTGAAATATTTAAATTTTTACCTGCATTTGCTTAGTGAAGTAATAAATAACGTGAGTTAGCAAACATGCTGATCTTAACATTAATTATTATTTATAACGATCTGCTTTTAAAGTAATGCTAGAAATTTTTTTTCTAAAATCTTTAGTTTTGCTTTGACTTTTTAGTTATGAACCAATAATAATTTAGCCTGAACAAGAATCATTTTTTAAGCAGTACAATGTAAAAAAATCAATTAAAAACAAAAAAGCTTTTTGACACAAGAGACAAAAAAAAATAATTAGGAGCAGGTGGGAAGACTAGGTCTGTGGATAACTTGCAAAAGTTCCGTTTTGAATTACAACAAGAATTTTAGGGTCCCTATCATCTCACATGCGGCAAGTCTCTCTGAGGCAAGTCACACCTGCAGCATGTCACACCTGCGGCATCTCTCACCTGCTGCATCTCTCACCAGTGAAAAGGAATTCG
>JAUELO010000276.1:3031642-3042184 GCA_032357855.1 Amphibolips quercusostensackenii | reverse complement strand
AATTTTCAACTGAAAAAGAGAAATTTTCAACGAAAAAATGAAGATTTCAAGTTTCAGTTAGGAAACTATTTTTAGGCTAAAAAACGAATTTGAAAAAAAACGAATATCTAATTTTCGGAAATTAAATTTTTTCTTTGATTTTTTTTCATAGATTTACCTAGTTGCGACTCGTACTTCTAGAAGATTTACAATTTTCTAATCCCAACAAGAAATGTTTTAGAAAATTTTGAATGTCAGGGTCGAAGAAAAATTAAAATTTTCTTGCATGGGACTGTAAGTCTCTATGGCTAAGGCAATTATTTGTTTAGCTTCAAAAAATGTTTATTTAGATTTGCGTAGTTCAAATGTTGTTTAAAACTGAATAATTTTTTGTTAAAAAGAAGGAAGGAAATTTGTTTTATAGCTCAGGTTTCAATGTTCATAAAGACGGGATCGAATTGATCCACTAGCATTTAATGTGCCTTTACACAAAATTATAAGAATTTACAATGTACATATCGTAGGCAGAGAAGATAAATTAAAAATTAATATTTCTTTTGAGAAAAAATTTACGATTGTTTTGATAGATTAAGTTGAGAACTCGACCAGTTCAGGAGATTTCAAGTGACCTCAGAAGAATTCAAGTGACTTCGTGTGAATTTAAATAACTTCAAATATTTCAGGAGATTTTAAATAACTTCAGGAGAATTTAAGTGCCTTTAAATGATTTCAGGTAATTTCAAGTGACTTCATGTGAATTTAATTGACTTCAGACATTTCAGGAGATTTCAAGGGACTTCAGGAGAATTAAAGGGACTTCAAGTGACTTTATGTGAATTTACGTGACTTCATGTGAATTCCAATGACTAAATGTTTCAGGAGAATTAAAGTGACTTCAATTCCATTCAGGTGATTTTAAATAACTTACAGGTAAATGCACGTGACTATATGTGACTACGTGTGATTTTACATGACTTCAGATATTTCTGGAGATTACAAAATAATTTAAATGACTTTAAATGCATTCAAGAGATTTCATGTCAATTCAAATGACTTTAAATATTTCAGGAGAATTCAAGTGACTTCAAATAAATTCAGGTGATTTCAAATAACTTCACGTGACTTCATGTGAATGCACGCGACTTCAAGTGACTCCGTGTGATTTTAAATGACTTCAGATATTTCTGGAGATTTGAAAATAATTCAAGTGACTTCAAATGCATTCAAGAGATTTCAAGTGAATTCGAGTGACTTCAAGTGACTTCAGATATTTTAGGAGAATTCAGGAGATTTAATTACAAGTGTACACCTGACTTCACGAGTTGTGACCCTTTCGGATATTAAAAATATAATTTTTACAAAATCAAAACATTCTTTCTGTCATGTTTTTAAATTTAAATGAAAAAATTGTCCATTCTTAAACATTTTATGGAAAATGTTTCAGTCATACTATTTGTACGTTTTTAAAAACTATTCATGAGAAATTAAAAATTTGTTAAAAGTTGTGAAAAAAGTAATATTATTAATAATAATTTTAAGAGGAAAATCTCGTTGAGATATGAAGTAACTCAAACGGCTTGTTCCGTCACGATCGCCTCGTCGAGTCCTGAAATTATTGATTCGTTCCACAGTCTACTCCCTCCCCCTAACCAACCCTTTCCATTCTCTATCTCTCTCTGTTTTCTCTCTTTCTCTTTCCCTCTTTCTCTTTTCAATCCACCTAGACAACCCTCCAACCACGTATTCGACTTCCGAATCAAACTTTACAGCACCCATACGTCTCCATTCCATTTTCTAGAAGTTTCTTGCAGTGAGAGGAAAAATGTGAAAAGAAAGTGGCGTGGGAGGGATGATCCAAATCCAAATCGTATCCACCTTCATTTTTACGAAAGCATATTTTCGTGCAGCTTATATTTTCAAATTAAATCAGGAAGTTGTTAAATATCTGAAAGATTACCAACATTAAAATTCAAATCAAAATTAAAAACCCCCAAAATTAGGTTACTTTATACAAGGTGTCTACTTAAATCCTGAAAACAATTCCCTGAGAATTCTAGACGCGGAATATGTATACAGTTTCGCAGGTATATTAAAAATAATGTTTTTTTTCAGTTTAAATTAGAAAGCTTTGACAAATTATGCTATGAAATATTCTTAAATATATAAGCACAATCGATTTATTAACTAATTAGATAATAAAAATGTCTCTAAAGTCAATAAATTTGAATATTATTCAAACAAATCTTTATTCGACCTTCTTCTACTTAAAATTCAGAGTGTATTTAGGTAGAATTAAAGTGGATGCTATATTAATTTTAATTTATACGGCTTCAAATTCCCAACTTTTCAAGTAAAAATATTGCATTTTTAATAAGATAGTCATTCTTAACTAAATAGTTGAATTTTTAACCAAAAAGAAGATTTTTTAACAAAATATATGCATCCTCATCCAAATAGTTTAATTCTCAACTAAACAAGATTAGTTTTCAACCAATAATGAAATAGTTCAATTTAAACTTTACAAAATTAATTTAAAAAAAAAATGTCAATCAAAGTGATAAGTTTTCAACTAAAATAATGAATCTTCAACTGGAATAGATTAATTTGTTATTTATATTTAATCTTCAAATAAGTAGTTTTGTTTTAACCAAAATATGCATTTTCAACTAAAATGATGAATATTTAAGTGGAATACTTGAATTTTTAACCAAAAAGTTGAATTTAAAAAAAAAGATAACTTTCTACCAAAAATACAATTTGTCCACAAAACACATGAATTTACAACGGAATAGTTAAATTTAGATCTAAAAAAAATATTTTTTAACTAAAAATGAAATAGTTGAGTTTACAGTTAAAAAGATTAATTTCTACCAAACTGATAAATTTTCAACCAAAATGATGAATCTTTAACTGAAATAGTTGAATTGTAAACAAAAAAGATGAATTTTCAACCAAAATGATGAACCTGTAACTAAAATAGTTAAATATTCATCTAGAAATTTAAATTTTCTACCAAAAAGAAGATTTTTCATAAAAATACGTGAATTCCTAAACAAGTAGTTAAATTTTTAAGTAAAATAGATCATCTTTGAAATAAATAGTTGAATTTTGAACTAAAAAAGATCAGTGTTCAACAAAAAATGTGGTAGTTAACTTTTCAGTAAATAAAATTAATTTTCAACCAAACTGATGAATCTTCAACTGGAATAGTTGAATTGTAAAAAAAAAGATGAATTTTTAACCAAAATTATGAGTTTTCAACTAAAATAATTAATCTTCTACTGGACTTGATGAATTTTAAACCGAAAAGATGAATTTTTAACTAATAGATTAATTTCCACCAAGAAAGACGAATTTGCAACAAAATACATGAATTTTCACCTAAAAAAGATGAATTGTCAACCGACAATTGAATAGTTAAACATTCATATATAAAAATTAATGTTCAACTAAAAAGATTAATTTATAACTAAAATGATAAGTTTTTAACTCAAATAATAAATCTTTAACTGGAATAGATACATTTTTCAAACGAAAAGATGAATTTTCAACCAATAAGATTCATTTCCACCAAGAAAGACGAATTTTCAACTAAAAAAGATGAATTGTCAACCAAGAATTAAATAGTTAAACTTTATTTAAAAAAATTAATGTTTTCAACCAAAAAGAGAAATTTTTTAATAAAATTATGAAATATTCAATTGGAATAGTTACATTATAAAAAAAAGATGAATTTTTAACTAAAATGATGAATCTTCAACTAAAATATTTTAATTTTCAGCTAAAAAAAGAACGTTTAACTAAAAAAGATAAATTATCAACTAGAAATTGTACAGTTAAATTTTCAGTTAAAAAAATCATGTTTAACCAAAGAGATTAATTTTTAACTGAAATATTTAACTAGAAAAGTTACAATTTCAGATAAAAAAATTAATTTTTAGCCAAAAAAAGAACAACTTTCCAACAAAACAGTTACAGTTTCAACTAATCAGTTGAATTTTCAGTCCCAGAAATTAAGTTTTAGTCAAACAAAAAATCAATTTTCAACCAAATAGGTCGTTTCTTAACCAAAGAGATGGATTTTCAATCTAAATAATAAATCTTTAACCAAAAAATTAATTTTTAACAAAGGAGTTCCACTGTCAAGCAAGTAATTGAATTTTTATTTCAAAAGGATGAGTTCTAAATGAAAAATGTAGTAGTTGATATCACAACAAAAATTTGTTTGAAACTTTTAATCAAAAAACAGTTGAATTCAACAAAAAAAAGACAACTTTTCAACATGAGTTGAATTTTCAACTAAGAAAAATTTATCAGTCATGAAAGAGAAAACGTTGCAAGCAAACTGTTAAATTTTTCAACAAAAAGATGAATTTTCAAACAAAAAGATTAATGTTTCTACCAAAAAGAAAGAATTTCCACCAAAATCCATATAATTATCTTTTTTAGTTTAAAAATTCATTCAAAACAAAAAAAACGAATCTCTAACAAAATAGTTAAATACAGTAATACTAATTCTACATTAATAAATAAAAAAATCATTTTTATTTAATTTTATATTGCAATTAAAAAAAATTAAGCACACTCTTGACAAAACTCCCTGACTTAAAAAAATCCTTGACCTTACCAAGTTCCTGACAATTCCAGGTAAGGTAGATACTCTGTTATACATACTTGAGTAACTTTTTTTACTTTTTTTGTTGCTTTTTTATGAAGCTGCTACATAGTTACTCAACTTAATTTTAGTAAATTTTTTTTCGTAAATCACTTTCTAGGATAAAGTCACTATAGTCACTTTTTAAAACACAAAGATCACTTAAGTCACTTCTTTTATAAAATTAAAACTGAGAATCCAAGGATTTCTGAATTTCATTGAATTTTCCTTCCTTTGAATTCATGGGAAATTTCCTTCAAATTTACTTAATTTAATGGATATTTTTTAGATTCTCATTTTTTTAATCATCCTAAAGACTCCCATTTATCTGAATTCAATGCATTTTTTTCTTTTTATTTTAAACATTTTTTTCTCTTCATTTGAATTATTTTTATTTATTTTTATTTCGTATATGAGTTTCATCACATTCTCTCAAATTCTCTTAAATTTTCCTAAATTTACTAAAATTTTACTGAAATCAATGGAATACTTTTGATTTCTTTCTATTCATTTGATTTTATTTGGAATTCGACCTGAATTCTTTTAAATTACCTTGATTTTTTCTCTATTTATTACAAATTTAATGAATTCTTTTGATATTTTTTGATTCCCTTAAATTTCTCAAGATTTACACAATTTTTATTTAATACGTTAGTTTAAAATTTATTTCAATTTACTTACAGTCTGTTGTATTCACCCTGAATTCTGTTTACTCCAAGAACATAGCCAGACTTATTGTTGATTGGGGGGAAGGAGGGTTTAGCAGCACACTCATAAAAGTATATGCAGATTATGTATATGTTTCAAGATTTTTGGAAATTTTCTGATTTTGAAAATTTTGTTCAATCATAATGGAACAAAATTTTTAAAATAATTATCCTATAAATATTAAAAATAATTATAGGACATTGAAATGTCGGGCATCAGAGGTCCCAATTCTTACATTCCTCTTGAACTACCTTTTATTATAAGACCTTAACCCCCAAAATTAAGTAACATTATAATTTAAAATTCAAGTGATTTATAACATTCTGAATAGACGAGAAAAATTCAATAAGACATGGAGATGTACTCGGTGGAAAAATCCAACCCTTAGTACTCGCCTTAAGCACCCCTGCTTCTAATAAATCAACCCTCACAATTAGGAAACATTATTCTCAAATGAAAAATCCTTAGAATTTTATTTTATGTAAAATAAGGTTCAGAAAATCTTCAGACATCATAAATTGAAGTTATCTCATTGAGGGTAGTTTCTATGCATTGGGATGACTGTGTTGCTGTCAACTATTTCATTTCTTTTTTTATAGTTCTGACATTAATTTTTAGTATTCATTACCCAGAATAAGTTTTAAAAAATATTTAAAAAATGGTAAATTGGCTCACTTTAATTTAAAGGTGGTTTTTTTATTGTCGGCGGAAGACTTGCACGTAGTCCTTTAATTCATTTCCTTTTTTTATATTTGTAATAATAAATGTTAGGTTGTTTAGGGATATCTCTCTTTCTTTGTGAACAATATTTTTAAAATCCTATAATGTAGGTAAAAGTTAAAAATTAAAGATTCACATTGCTTAATTGTTAAATAAGGGTGGCTGCAAAACTTCATTTTTAAAATTCCCTTACTTTTCCCTGATACTTCCCTGAGCAATTTTTATTTTGCCTGACCATTAATTTTCAAAGACCAGAATGTTAATATAAAAACATCTTTAAGATAGAATCTATGATTAAGAAAATAAAACAATTTTAATTTGAAATCTAAAATTTTTAAATTTCTTTATATACTTCAACCCAAAAAGATGAATTTTGTACAATAATAGATGCATTTTCAACAAAGCAATTTTGTAGCAAAAAAGATGACTTTAACAAAATAATAGTTTATTTTCAGCAAAATAATTAGAGTTTCACAAAAAACTTGAATTTTTAACCAAATTGTTGAATTTTCAGCCGGGTTGAATTTTAAAATAAAAAAGATTCAACTTCAAACAAAAACAGTTGAATTTTTAACTCGCATAGGTAAATTGTCATTAAAACTATAAATTCCCAACGAAAATTATAATAGTTCATATTTCTACAACAAAAAAAATGAACTTTAATTAATATAGTTAAATTCTTAGACAAAGAGTTTAATTATCAACGAATAGTTGAATTGGTAATCAAATGTTTCAATTTTCAAACTACCGAGATGAATTCTCAACCAAAAAAGATGAATTTTTAACCCAAATGATTAGTTATACCAAACAATTCAATTTTCAACAAAATAGTTGAATTTTTATCAATTGTTTGAGTTTTCAAACAACAAAGATGAACTTTCAACCAAAAAGACGAATTTTCAACCAAGAAAATTAATTTTCTACCAAAAAAGACAAATTTTCAACGAAGTACATGGATTTTTAACTTAAAAAGACCAATTTTCAACCAAAAATGGGAAAATTGAATGTCCATTAAAAAAATTAATTTTCAACAAAATATCAGAATATGTAACAAAATAGTTCAATCTTCAAAAAGATAAATTTTCAACTAAGATGATGAATCTTTAATCTTTGATCTTCATTTGAAATTTTAGTTAAAAAAATTAATGTTTAACCAAAAAACGAATATTCAATTTTGGAAAATTATTTTTTTCTGTGATTGATAATGAACCAATCCATTTAGATAATTACATTTTCCGAAATAGAAAACGTAACAATCCAAAAAAATGTTATTGCATTTCTAAAATTGCTAAAGTTTAAAAAACATTCTTTATACAAAAATTTCAAATAAATAGAATTCTCTAATCTAATTGAGGTAAGCATTATGAAGCCTCAATTAAATGAAATCTTAATATATTCATAGGCTAAACCTACGATTGAAACAAAATCAATTGTTTAGTGTCTCTATAAAATTTTTTAATTTAAGGTCGAAAAGAAGTCGAGTTTCTCACGAAAAATTTTAATCAAAAAATACATGAAAAAGATTTATAATTATAAAACAGACTTCCAGAATTACCTTAGTTTTCAGCTCATTAGAGACAAATAAAATAACCAAAATGAAAAAAGGGGGCGAAAAGGGGAAAAGGTCAACCAAAAACCAACCTCTCACTATTTCCTTTCTTCGTCTTTTTTATACTACCACGGAAACCAACTAGTTTTAAGGCCAATTTAGACCTCATCAGGGATTATTTATAGAAAAACTAAAACAAGGTATACATAATAAACATAATAATCAATACTTTAAAAACAAACATACAAAATATCACAATCCTGTAGACATGAATGAAAAGCTGATAAATAAAAAACTATTCTTCATAATAAAGTTTTTCTACAGATATCTGCAGCAAAAAATCAATTTTTAACAAAGTAGTTTTAAGTTTAACTAAAGAAAACAAATTTTCAATAAAAGCGATGAATTTGCAAGTAAAAAGATGAATCTTGAACAACAAAATAATGAATTTTTAACCAGTTAATCCATCTTGCAATCCAGAAGTGGAATTTCCCAATCAAGAAGACGAATTTTCAACAAATAAAGATTTTTCAGTCAAGAAAAAACAAAAAGGGTTCATCCGAATTGTAAAACTTGAACCAAAAAAGTGGTGATTTCAATCAAAATATTGGTTTTCCATAAAAAAAGACAAATTTTCATCTAAAAAAAAACAATTTTCAACTAAAAACTAAAAAGTTACATCTTCAGTTGAAAAAATTAATTTGAAACAAAATTTGCAACAAAACAGTTAAATTTTCAACTAAAGAGATAAACTATAAACAAACAAAAAGTAGTTTTTAAAAGAGTAATTCTACCTTTAGCCAAATTAGATAAGTTGAATTTTTAATTTAAAAAATTAATATTCAACAAAAAAGAAACTAATTTTCAACCAATGACATAAATTTTTAATCACAATGATGAACCTTCGAAAAAAATGATTTGTTAACAAAGTGGTCCAACCTTCAACGGAGTAATTGAATTTTCAACATAAAAAGATTATTTTTAACAAATAATGCAATAGTAGAAATTTCAACGAAAAAATTTAGTTGAAAATAAAAAAAAAACAGTTGTATTTAACCAAAAAAGACGAATTTAAAAAAATATTTATATCAAAGAAGATTTATTTTCAATCAAATAGTTGCATTTTTTACCAAAAAAGTATGAAATTTTTAAAAACAGAGATAAATTCATACACCAAAAAAAGTCAAAAAAGAATTTGAATTTCCAACCGAAAAAACTACGCTTCAATTTTCCTATATAAACAAAAATATAATTCTCAACAAAAAATACATATGTCAAATAAATTCTAACAAAAATATGATATTAGGGTGTCCGAAAACTTCATTTTAAAAATGAATAATTTCTCCCTAATCAATTTTTTATTTTCCCTGACCATTAATATTCAAAGAGCAAAACTCTAATCTTGTAACGTTTTTGACACATAATCTTTTATAAAGGAATTAAAATATACAAATTTTAAATCTATCCCCTGTATTTTGCACGATTTGTTTCAAAATCTCTGACTTTCACTGATCAATAAAATACCCTGACTTTTCCCACATCTCCAGGAGTTCCCTGACCCAGTCCCACTCTGTTCAATTCTCATAAGATAAAAGCAGATTATTTCAGAAAATTTTTCATCAAATTTATGACTCAACTTATTATGAAATTCAGACTTAAAAGAAAAATTTCAACTAAGTAGGAAAAAGAACACAAGTCTGGCTGAATTTCTTCTACCTATACTTGGAGTTTACGGGGTTGGCTGGAAGCCAGCTTTTCTCGGACTTGTGCTTTAATATGTACTGCCCTATGAAATATAACAGCCATTTACAAAGGGTTATATATTATATAGCTGAACACAACTCCGGCACGTGCTCATAAATTTTCAATTTCTGTCGTATCATCATGGAAAATATCCCACATAGAAAATATTTCATTGCAGGGGAATAAATAAAATTTACAGTATAATAAAGGATTAAATCGACTTTGTTAACTTAATCAAAAATGATATGTATATCCTGCTACAGGTATATAATTTAGCCACTGACATAATAAACGATTTTAATTTTAATCAATTTTAATTACTTGTTATGAACTCACCTAATTATAATAAATAAGAATTTTATTTTCAATAAATACTGCAGACTCTTATCTCAAGTGATTAATGTGTTTAATAATAATAAATTGTGATTAAAATATTTTATTTGATTCCAAAAATGTAGTATGTGGTCTTCCAATTAGTTTATGAAATACGATCGATTCAAGTTGCGAAATGACGGGGCGAATAACATGTTATTTATTTCATGATTAAATCACTTTAATGAATAAAAAGTTTTGACGTAACAAAATGAAAATAGTGCCTACTTACACGATTTACTAAAATTAATAATGGAAAAATAATACAATTTCTCGGTAAAGTTTTCTTCTTAGCGTTTGTAAATTTACTTATAGAAATGAACTTGTTCCAGGCTACAATTAATCTTACAAAATCAAAATTTTATTTTTAGTTAAAAATTTTTTTCGTACTTTTCTGAAACCTAAATAAATTTTTTTTTCCTTTTAGTTCAAATAATCCAATAAATTTTATTCCGTTTTACATTACATATTTTTTCGCAGCTTCAGAAAGAGACTTTAAAAAACGAAATAGTACTTTATACCTATATTTTTCAGTAACTTACATGAGTGTGTGTGTGGGGGGGGGGAGTTAAATCGTTACGGTTACGTCATATTTTTAAAAAATCAAACTGATAGGAATTACATGCATCCGAAATGATAGTAAGTAACGTTAAAGTTTAGTAATTTCACAATTAAAGTTTTTTTAATAAGGTTTTTGAATTTTTCCATCATTTTGTAATAAAATAATATCTTTAAGAACCATTTTTTTTCACAATTTTCGAAATTACTACCACCCGTAATATAATTCAATATTTTTTTAATTTATCGGGTTAAGGTA
>JAUELO010000276.1:2961810-2972017 GCA_032357855.1 Amphibolips quercusostensackenii | reverse complement strand
TTACCGGCAACGTTTCGTACACTCTGTTTTTTCTGTGCGGACAATCGTAAGAAAATAGGGTCTTTAGTGTCATTTTTTTCGAAATAGTAGATAAATAGTGACATTTGTTGAAAAAAAAGTGTCAGTGTCAATAGTATTGTGAGTCTGAGGCCTGTAAGTGAGGCCTCCATGCAATATCATGCCTGGTTGTTTATTTACGACCCACCTTACTACGTATTATTTTTTCGTATCAAAAACGTGAGAAAATTCATTAGCGTGTAATTCAGGGAATTTCAAAACATTGAGATTTCGTTAGTAACATTTTTTCGGATTCTTCTAAGTCCGCACGACGACATATGCATAGTTTTCGTATCGAGCAGACAATTTATATCTGTCGGTAAAAGTTTTATCTGCAAATAGAATATTCAAACTGCATTATATTCGAACTCATTTGATTACAAGGAATAGAAATGCAGCTTTCCTTCCAGTGCATAACGAACCAAATCGCAGGTGCGTTTGTTGCATTGCGCAATGACAAGTCTCGTCGTCTCTGGTCGACTCGTTCCATTATAAATCAACTTGGCAAACGCGATTTATCTTAATTCTATCTACAAGTTGGTGTGCCAGTGCCACATCACGTACACGAGGAGAAACAATTTAGTTTGATTCCTCTAAAATCCAACTGAATATGAATTTACCTTTGGTTCACAATTTTCCTCTATTTGTTTGAGAAACTTCATTAGAGTGTATAAGCTGCTTTTTCATCAAATTAGAATTCGATGGATATTGGACGCGAGAGACTCTGAGTTTTATTCTCAAATACGATCAATTTTATTATTCGAGAAAATTTCATATTTTGTTAAAATTACAATCTTTTTGTTAATATTTTAGAGTGGCGCATAGCGCATACGATTTTCAACTTCGATTAAAGGATGGTTAAAAAAATGCACATTACTCACTCACTAAATATTTTATTGTTTGGCGAAATAAAATTAATTTTATCGTCTTCGAAAATCATTTTTAGATATTGAAGCACGGTTCGGCGACTTTAAAATCCTAAAACTCAAATCCTAAAACGTTAGAGAATTGTACAATTATCGTAAATTTCCGTGAAATTCAAGTACAGAAAAATACAATTTCAAAACTCTTTAAATTGTCTTTTTCACTTTCAAGGGTGGCTTTGTTATGAATACGGAACATTTTTAATTTTTATAGTCTTCTATATTCAAAAAATTAACAGCTTAAAGGATTGCATATTAAATGGAAAAGACTTTGATTACTTTTTAATTTAAAACCCATCAAACATTAATTGCTTACTTCAATGAATTTTCCCAATTTTGCAGTGAATTTTTCAAAACCTGTTGGAAAATCTTGTTCCTGGTCCAAAAGTAAAGTATCAGTTAGGGAAGACTGAAATACATTTATATTTTGCCCAAAAAAGAAAAATATGATCAAATTTTCGTTTATTAATTATTAATTTTTTTCGTCTATTATGTTTTTCAACATAATTGTATTAACAGTGTCAATGTAATGCATGCATTTAATTATTTTAAAAATGTAGATTTATTTTTGATTTTTGAAAATACTTACAACTTTAAGGTTAATCGTTAATTTAGTTTTCAATAGTTTCTACTTTTTATCTTTATTCGTTTTTATTTCATAAAGGAATTCCGTAACCACCATTCCGTGACAAATGGTCACATATCTTCTTATTAAATTTGTAAATAATAATTATTGAACTTTTATTTGGATTGCAGAAAAAGTTATGAATTTTTTTAGTTAAACATTCTGTTATGTTCAGCAAAGAAGATCAAGATAAGAAAACCTTATAGAACTTCAATAGCCTTATAACCTTAACGAAAGAAACTTATATAGAAATCCAAAGGAACCCTTTACGACGAAAAAATAATAATTAAGGAAAAACTTCCACTGATTTGTAGACCAACCTAGGTGGAATTCCCATTTTCACTAAAACCGAATTAAAAATTGTTTGCAAATATTTTTGGTTGGTCTTAGGGTTCTGAAAACCTTTTATCTGTCAAAAAAATGACTATCTGAAATCCAAAGAGGCCTCTTAACAACAACAACAAAAATAATAATAATTCAGGAAAAAGCTCTATCAATCCGTGAACCAACTTGAGTGAAATTTGCATTTTCACTGAACCTGATCTTTAAAATCTTCTAAAATATTTTTTGTGGATTGTAGAATATTGCAAATCTCCCACCTTGCAAGAAACTAATTATACGGAATCCAGAGAAATCCTTTACAAAAAAAGTAGACTGAAGGACAAAGCTTCCCTGATTTGCAGACTAACGTAGTGAAACTTCCGTTTTAATACAAACCGGATTTCAAAATGTTCTAAAGTATTTTCTGTTGATTGTAGCATCTTGCATACCTACCATCTGCCAAAAAAGACTATATGGAATTAAAAGAAGCCCTGTAAGAAGAGAAAAAGTAATCAAGGACAGAGATCTATGTAAAAGCTCTCACCAACCTAGGTTAAAGTCGCATTTTCACTCAACCCGAAATTAAAAATCTTCTGAAACATTTCCTGTTAATCGTATAAAAAAACTAAAGATTCAGTTATTTTCATTTGGATAGCAGAAATACAGAGTGAAATATAAAATTATACCCTTCCTAACATAAATTTTATATCCGCTTTTATACCCGACTGAATGAACTGCAGTATTTTAGTTGTACGATTAGTTTGTTCTCGTTACGTGATGTTATACGGGCGGGCGTAAAATACAGAGACCTACCATAAATCAAGGTGTTAGTGATACCACGAAGTTTATATGTGGGTTATGAGGCAAGTTTAGAAGTGCCTCAAGCATGGCCCATGTTCGCCTTTCAATGTATACCTTTTCCAACAGTTTTCGTTAGTTCTTCTGCTAACTCATTTAATGGTAATTCGCAGGCAAACTTCTAATCAAAACATTGAGCCAAGCTTTCAGAACAAAATTTTGCGCTAAAAGTTCACTAATGAAGTTCATTAATTCTTGCATAATCATACCAAAACACCGTCATTCGCTTCTTCTTGAGATAATAATTTTTAATATAAATTTATTTTCGAAAAACGAAATAGTTCCCACACCTCAGAGACCGAAGTGCTCTCAAAATAGAGAGGAATGCATGATTTTTCACGAAAATAGGAGAATAATAGGAGACTAAATTTTTTCTAGATAAAATTAATAAAATTATAAGATAAGTAAGGTTAGGTGAAAAAAAAAATTTCAAAAAAACAGTTGAATATTCAACCAAAAAAGATGAATTTTTTTACAAACGAGTTAATTTTAAACCAAAACAAATCAAATTTCAAGCAAATAATTTTCAACTTACGAAGATGAATGCTTAAAATAAAAAAAAACAAATTTTGAACAGAAAAGTTCATTCTTTGAAGAAAGATTTATCAGTTAAGAAAAAAAATACAACTATATTGGTGAATTTTCAAGGCAAAAAGACAAAGTTTCTACAAAACAATTGAATTTTCTACCCCAAATTATGATTTCTCAACAAAAAAGTTCATTTTCAACGAAAAACTTGGAGTTTCTAAAAAATGGTTCAATCTCTTAAACCAAAAAGAGGAATTTTCTAACAAATAGTTGAATTTTTAACCCAAAAAGACGAATTTTTATCAAAAAAGTTAATTTTCAACCAAAGAGCTGAATTTTCAACTGAAATTATAAATCTTCAACTAAAAAAATGAATTTTTAATATACTAGTTAAACTTAAAACCGAATAGTTGAATTTTTAACCAATAAAGGCAAATGCTCAACAAAATATGTGATAGTCGATACTTGAAAAAAATTTTAATTCTTGAATCTAGAACATTTGAATTTCCAACTCGAAAATATGTATTTTAACATCAAGTAAGGAAAAAAAATCAACAAAATTGTAGATTTTTTAAGTCAAAAAGTAGAAATTATTAAAATAGTGTTGACTTTTAAAACCAAAAATATGATTGTTAACTTTTAGCCAAGTAGTTGAACTTTTCTTTAAAAAATATGACTTTAAGAAAATAGTTAAATTTTTAACACAATAATTAAATTTTCAACAAACAAAGATAAATTCTGAACCAAAAATACAATAGTAGACTTTTTAATTAAAAATAGTTATATCTTAACCAGAACTAATTAATTTTCCATTCAAAAAAAGGAATTCTCCATCTGGAAAAACGAATGTTTAACAAAATAGTTAAATTTTCAACAACAAGAAAATGCATTTTTTACAAAAAAAATGTAATAGTCAATAATTTAATCAGAAAGAATTCAATTTTAAATAAAAAACGGTTAAATTAAACGAAAAAGACTAATTTTGAACAAAATATTTGAATCTTCAACAATAATAATAGATTTTTTAAAAAAAAATGTTCTAATTTTAATCAAAGAAGTTAAAATGTATTCCAAGAGATGAATTTCAAAACAAAAAATACGAATTTGTGACACAGAACGATTTTTCAGTGTTGAATAGAAAAAATATCGTTAAATTTTTAACAAAATAATAAGAATTTTAACTAAAAAGATAATTCTTAGCCAAAAAATATAATAGTAAAATTTTAAATTGAAATTTATTACCTTTCAACGAAAAATAGGTGGATTTTTTCATTGGGTTCTATTCATTTAGTTCACAAAAAACGAGTGAAGGAAGAAGTTTCTTTAAAAAAAGGAATTATTTAAAAAAGGGAAAAATAAGAGAATATGGGAAAGAGTATGAATTCTGAGTTCCTCATAAAACCCTAGAAGGTATTTTTTTTGCTCCTAAATAGACTTTTTAAATTTTATACATCTGCATTTGCAAATCTAGGCAGAAGGTAAAATACAATTTAGACTTGCTATATTTCAAAGTGCAAGTCGTATTTCTGGCCAGTTGTGCGATAACTGCATGAGTCTCATAAATATAATTCTTACTCCAGCAACTATACGACCTGAAATTGCTATAATATATAACGTGTATCTATAAATCAGGGTTCTAGAAGTTAGTCAAAAAAAAGGAGTTGAAGCTTTAATTATTATAATTTAAAAAAATAATACTCTGACAATTATTTTATAACTTAAACTCATGCAACTTGAAATTACTAAATTAAAAAGCCGGTTTACATAATGAGAGATTAGTAAAAATGCTCAAATATATTTAAAAATCGATTTCCTTAAACACTTCCGATTTCACAACTTAAAAATATACCGAGTTATAAAATTTTAAGCTCTCAAATTGCAACAAAAATGTACAAAAAAAATCAAAGTTGTCCATTTAAGGTTTAAAAATCATAAGTTTTTAAACTTAAAAAAACTTGTAATTCTTAAAAAAATCAAATTTCATCCAGAAATCACAGTGAATAAGCATTTCAAGTGTAGGAAACACAGGAGAATTTTTCTTCAAAAAAAGAGATACATTTTTTTTTTAATACAAGCGTAGTGAACAAAAAAATCAATGCAACACTTAAACACAAACCACAAATTTTATGCACAAGTAAAATAAAATAAAATTTTATTTATTAATTAAATCTCGGGCACTGACTATTATTACTGAGTTTTTCGTGAAGCTAACCGAACGAGCTGGAAAGGGCGTTAGTCTTATGGAAAATTCCGTAAAGATAGAAAGTTCGTAAATCTTATAAGAACAAAAGTTTCTCAGTTATGTGAAGTCAGTCACAAAATTAATACAATCATTATAATGAATTATAAAATCGACAAAAGAAGACCCAATGTTAAATGCACGGATTTTCAGAAGAGGAATCTAAGTTGGGTTTTATTAAAATCAAAATTGTTAAGACAAAAATTTATTTAAAAATGAAAACTACATGATACCGACGCGACGGCATTAGCTACGCTGTGAATCTTAACTCAAGAAGAGTCCGGATGTTAGGCTATTACGAGCGCGGGTAGCACTTGGATGGGTGACCAACTACGACGTATGACCAGGTTGTGTTTGGGCTGAGTTTTAACTGTCAAGCAGAAGGTTTGATGCCGAGTATAATAGTGTGCATTCGGTGGTCCTGCTCGAATGTGTACCTTCAAAACTTTATTGTCGAAAAAAACGGCAGTTTTCCTCTCCCCTGGCCAAACGTTCAGTTAAATGCGAGTACTTTCAATAAAGTCGGATGCAGCCGCGGGTTTATATCGCTGATTGCGATAAATTCATATAGTGCTTTTAAACCCAACTTAGTAAAAGAAAAATTTATACGGGCCCATACGCAGTAAAGTGGAATCGTCTGGCAGCATATGTACTCATGCTAAAGGACTTAATGATACTTTAGCAACTAGGGTGACACCTGTCTAGATCTCTGTTTCACCGGGGTTTCAAAATAAAGGCGTAGTAAAATAAGTTTTTAAAATCAATGCTACGGGACTTTAACGGACCAGCCTAACAAGACAAATATTAATATTAATAACAGCCGCTATCATGCATTTGGTTCTAAACCAGCCCGTGGATGGGGTAAAACCCAACTTCTGCCCAATATGTCAAATTAGACACACTGATCTCATCAGATCGCTTTATTGGATATTGGATGTTGGGCTATACCATCTTGAGCTAATGAGAAAAATGATTTTCCTAATTTTTGCAGTGAACCTTCTTACAGCGCATCCCGAGAAACAATACTTTTAGATGGGCAGCGAATTCCCGAGCAACGCGTTGGAGATAGGCAAAGTTACTGTCGAGTGAACAGTGCGATCACGCGGCATGGAAAAAAGGTGGGGCAGGGGAGTCGGTCTACAGAACATGAGGACGTTCTTATTCAAAGAATTCACCGACGTCAAGGAATTTATAAAATTTATGAAATTGAAGGAATTCAAGGAAATAACGGAATTTAAGGAAGTCATGAAAAATGTAAGCAATTCATGAAAAATTCAAGAAAATAACGGAATTCATGGAATTTATGAAATTCGCGAAATTCATGGAATTTATGGAATGTAAGGAATTATTCATAAATTCAAGGAATTATAAAAAATTCGAGGAATGATTAAAAAATTCAAGGAATTATTAAAAAACTTAAGGAATTTATTAAAAAATCAAGGAATTCACAAAATTTATTAAATTCACGGAATCCACGGACTTCACGAAATTCCTGGAATTCTAAAAATTTAGGAAATTTACGGAATTCATGAAACTGATAGAATTCAAGAAATTCAAGGAATTAATACAAAATTCAAGAAATTCACAAAATTCAAGGAAATTATGAAGATTCAAGGAATTCATACAAAATTCCAGAAAAAAATTTAATTCACGAAATTCATGCAATCCACGGAATTCACGAAATTTATGGATTTCACGGAATTCGTGAAATTCACGGAATTCATGAAATTTACAGAACTCATGGAATTTACCAAATTCATGAAATTCACGGAATTCATAGAATTGACGAAATTCATGGAATTTAAGGAATTCATGGAATCCAAGGAATTTATGAAATCTAAGATATTAATGGAATTTAAGGAATTCAGGGAATTTACAAACTTTACGGAATTCAAGGAATTCATGAAATTCAAGAAATTCACGGAATTCACGGAATTTATAGAAATAATGGAATTCACGGAATTCATGAAATTTACGAAATTCATGGAATTAACCAAATTCACGGGATTCACGGAATTCTTTTAATTCAAGGAATTCGTGGAATCCAATGAATTCATGTAATCTAAGGAATTCATGGAATTCATGGAATTAAAAGAATTCATGAAATTCAAGGAATTCATGGAATTCAAGGAATTCATGAAATTGAAAGAATTCATGAAATTCAAGGAATTCATGGAATTCAAGGGATTCAGGGAATTCACGGAATTTAAGGAATTCAATAAATTCACGGAATTCGAGGAAATCACAAAATGCAAGGAATTCACGTAATTCAAGGAATTCATGAAATTCAAGAAATTTACGAAATTTATAGAATTCATGGAATTCACGAAATTTATAGAATCCATGGAATTCATGGAGTTCATGGAATTCACGGAACTCACGGAATTCATAAAATTCACAAAATTCATGGGACTCAAGGAATTTATGCAATCGAAGAAATTTATGGAATACAAGGAATTCATGAAATACAAGGTACTCATGGAATTCAAGGAATTTAAGGAATTCAAGGAATTTAAGGAATTCACGGAACTCAAAGCATTCACGTAATTAAAGGATTTCATGAAATTCCAGGAATTCGTAAAATTCAAGGAAATTATAAAAATTCAAAGAATTCTTAAATATAAAAAAAATTTAATTCACGGAATTCATGCAATTCACGAAATTCATGGAATTCCTGGAATTTATGGAATTCACGAAATTGACGGATTTTACGGAATTTGTTAAATTTCAGGAATACATGGAATTTGTGAAATTCCCGCTATTAATAGAATCCACGGAATTCATGGAATTCACGGAATAAATGAAATTCATGAAATTCATAGAATTCATGGAATTCAGGGAATTCACGGAATTCACGAAATACAAGAAATTCACGGAATTCACAGAATTCAAGTAATTCACAGAATTCACGGAATTCATAGAATTCACGGAATTCACAGAATTCACGTAATTCACAGAATTCACGGAATTCACATAATTCAAAGAATTCACATAATCCAAAGAATTCGCAGAATTCAAGGAATTCACGGAATTCAATAAATTCAAGGGATGAACGGAATTGAAGGAATTCATGGAATTTAAGAACTTATTAAAAATTCAAAAAATTCATTAAAAAATTCAAAAACTTCACGGAATTCAGGAAATTCTTAAATTCGCGGATTTCACGAAATTCATGGAATTCTAAAAATTTGGGAAATTCACAAAATTCATGGAACTCATAGAATTCAGGGAATTCAAGGAGTCAATATAAAATTCATGGAATTTACAAAATTCAAGGAATTTACAAAATTCAAAGAAATGACAAAATTCAAAGAAATTATAAAAATTTAAAGGGATTCGCGAAATTTATGGAATTCATGGAATTCATGAAATTCTCGGAATTCATGGAACTCATAAAATTCAGGAAATTCAAGGAATCAATAAAAAATTTATGAAATTTAACAAATTCAAGGAAATTATGAAAATTTATGGAATTCGCGAAATTCATGGAATTCACGAAATTGTCAGATTTCACAGAATTCACGAAAATCGTGAAATTCATGGAATTTGTGGAATTAACGGATTCGTGGAACTCACGGAATTCGTGAAATTCATGGAATTCAAGGAATTCAAGGAATTCACGAAATGCACAGAATTCAAGGAATTCACGAAATTCACGGAATTCAAGGAATTCAAAGAATTCACTGAATTCAAGAAATTTACAAAATTCAAGGAATCTAAAAATTCATGGAATTCAAGAAATTCAAGGATTTCATGGAATTTAATGGATTCACGGAATTAAAGGAATTCATGGAATTCAAAGAATTATTGAAAATTCAAGGAATTCATAAGAAATTCACCAATTTCACGGAGTTCACAAAATTCTTAAAATTCAAGGAATTCGTGGATTCCAACAGATTCATAGAATTCTAAAAGTTTAGGAAATTCAAGGAACTCATGGAACTCATAGAATTCAAGGAATTTAAGGAATTAATAAAAAATTTATGGAATTTACAAAATTCAAGCAATTCACGAAATCCATGGAATTCATAGAATTTACGAAATTGACGGATTTCACAGAATACACGGAATTCGTAAAATTCGTGGAATTCGTGGCTTTCATGGAATTCAGAAAATTCGTGGAATTTGTGAAATTAATGAAAATTTGTGGAATTTACGAATTTGTGAAATTCACAAAATTCATGGAATTTCCGGAATTCATGAAAATCACAGAATTCACGGAAGTTACGAAATGCACAGAACTTACGGAGTTAATGAAATTTAAGGAATTAAAGGGATTCATGGAATTCATAGAATTTACGAAATTGACGGATTTTACAGAATTCACGGAATTCGTAAAATTCGTGGAATTCGTAAAATTCATGGAATTCGGAAAAGTTGTGGAAATTGTGAAATTAATGGAATTTGTGGAATTTACGAATTCGTGGAATTCACAAAATTTATGGAATTCATAGAATGCAAGGGATTCATGGAATTCATAGAATTCAAGGAATCAATATAATTCATGAAATTCATGGAATTTATAGAATTCAATGAATTTATGAAATTCATGGAATCTTTTCAAATTGTGAAATTCCACGTAAACATTCTTTCAAAGTTTCACTTCCATTGTGCGTCCCGAGACACACACATTTTTTTATAATAAAGTATAATTTC
>JAUELO010000276.1:2763483-2791109 GCA_032357855.1 Amphibolips quercusostensackenii | reverse complement strand
GTTTCCCATTAGGAAGTTGTTATTAAATTTGAATCATGAGACGTCGGGTATAATGTTGTCTTATTATATTAATTGCTGCTCTTGTATCTCATAGTAATTTGTACTCTCTTTCGTTTCTTCTTCCTCTAATTGATCGCAGTTCTCCGCATATTGTTGAAATTCGGCTGAGTCCATGTAGTTCTCGTGTTCCTGCTATTCTGTAGGTTTTACTCTCTCTCTAAAAGTAGTTTCTTTTTCTTGTATTTGTCTCACTTGGGGTGGTCGTTTTTGATACTGACCGTTCTGAAAACCTTGAGATTTGGAGAGGCATTGGGATGCGAAGTGTCCTGATTTTCCACACTTATGGCAATTCATCTTACTTCTGTCTGCGAGTGCCATATTTTGGTTTGGTGATCGTGCAGTTGTGCCCGTGGTGTTAGCAGATGGTCTTGGAGGAAAGTTTGGTCGTGAAAAAGTTCTTGGCGTAGGTTTTGGAAGGGCTTGGGTTGGTCTTGTAGGTTGCCATTCCTTTATCCACATTTCTGTTTCGGTTGCGTATCCTTGGGCTTCTAAAAAGGTACTTGGTTTTAGTAGTCTTATCTAAAGAGCTTTATCTCTCTTGAGGTTTAAAAGATAGCGGTTAATTGATTCTACTTCCATTTTAATTTCAACTTTTTTTCCGTAGCATTTGAGTGCTGTGCTTGAGTGGCGTAATAAATTTCATTCATAATTTGACGGACTTTTGATGTGAAATTTTGAAATGTTTTCGTGGGGTCTTGCCTGCAACACTCTAATCGACTTTCAAGTGCTAAAGTTGAATTTTTCTGTTTTAAATTTTTTCTAAGTGCGTCATAGAGATTATCGTAGAAATTTTTAAAAATGAACCTTATCGCGTTCTAAGCGATTCGCTGTTATCTTCTGTGCGATAATGAGGTTGAGTAGAAGTCCGGGTTGTGAACATTCAACTTTAGCTTTTTGACGGATTTAATAAAATCTTCTATTTCCATATCATTATATCCATTGATAGTTTCTATTGTCCCTATGATATCTTTCGCTGATACGGGCTGTTTGATTGCCAGTTCCTTTTCCTAAAACTGTCTCGAGTTTTCGTTTATTATAGTTTCATTTCGAATGCGTCTTTTTTCATTTTGTCTTATGTCGTATGCCCTTCTCTATATGTTTCTTTTGTTCCTGGGAATCCTTCTTTCTTAGCGAGCTGAGATATTTCCGTTGTTCTTTTCTTATTTTCCTTTATAAGGAAGATAAAGCTTGACGTTAAAGTATTCACGGTGGTAGTCATGGCATTTATTTGAGATAAAATTCGGTTGAGGGTATCTGAAAGGGGAGGTGATTGGGGTCTTGAGTTCATGGTGGTGGTGTGAAAGGTGTACTGTATTTCGTCTAATGTATCGTTACTGGTGCTATTGCCTGTGTCTGTTACGTATGTTACTGGAATTCGATTAGTTTTGAATTGCTTATTCAGTGTGATATGTTTTTTTACAATTTTAATACAGGATAATGAGAATAATCGTGCTACAAAAATTTTCCTATTATCGAGTAAAGCATTTGTTTGTTAAGGGAAAGTAGAGCTCGCGAGCACGCTAAGTATGCTTTACCCTAATTCCAAAAACTTCACCACGCCAGATGCTGAACAATTATTTTCAGCTCTGCATCTGTCTCCTTTCTCAGACAGTAATGTGGATTTATACTGTTTTGAAATTAGTTTTTACGATTTGTGCTACTTAATATTGATAATGCTCACAGTGATTTCGTTCGATGCAATAGTCAGTGCGGATTCCATGGAGTCCCGTGCTGGTCATCTGGAACGTGATCGGCTAGCTGGTGTATCGGCTTGCTGTTACCGCTTATCGCTGGCTAGGTATGGCTAGCTCTTTTAAATTTCTTTTGAGTTTCTCAGTCCAATTACTCTACGTAGAATAGTGCCTACTATATTCAGTTACTAATTTCAGTAATGATCTGATAGTCCTTTGTTTCCTTTACGAAATTTCCGTAGAATTTCCTTCGGAGTCTTAAATCAAGGAATTCCATAGAATTTGGTTTCCTTTGGTTCACTAATCTAGATAGCTCTTTTTTTATTTGAACATTCCGTGGTTAAATTTTCTAAATCGTTTTGAGACTATCCTAGCAGGATCGCCAAAATGTTATGCCAAAAAATGTTAAATAAGATTTTTTAAAATATGTCACACTGATTACTCAGTATGAAGTTTCTTTATTTAGCTTATTACGTACAAGTTATATCTCTAATGGATAGATTGAGACTCTTTAATGTTCGGTTCGTGGTTCCTTATATATTATAGGTAAGAAGGGGACAGAGGTCAAAGTCGCATGCATTACATATGGATCATGCAAAGAAGGAACTAAATACTCCTCGAAAATTAAAACGGACCAAATACATTTCGAATCAGCCAGGTATTTATCGTTTTCTTTTCACTGTCTTCTTTCGAAATCCGCAGAAAATCTTAAAAAGGCTTTTAAATTAATAAAATGGTAGTTTCTCATTGAAAATCTTAGGAGTTTATTTTTTTGAAGAAACCTACACTTATATTTTTGCAAATTTTTTCTGAATTTTTTTTTTAGCTAGATCAAAATCTCTACTTTTTCTCGCAAACGACAGACAAGAAAAAATGTTCAAATAAAAGTTTGCACGTCCAAAAAAGTTCTATGAAAAACACCTGTTGCAATTTTTCAATATTTTGCATCGTTAAAAAAGAAATGTTTGAATTATATTTTTAAGAAAAAAAATTCTCCTGGACACAAAAAGGTTTTAGCCCGCACTAACCTGATACAATATCTTTCTCATATGGGTGATTGTCAAATTGCAGGCAAACTTGAAGTCCCAATAATATAACATTAAATAAGAAACTCTTACTCATTATTATTCATTAAATACTTATTATGATCCTCTACCAAATTTTCAGTTCCTTTTTTTTTAATGTCTGTTCCTATCGACTAAAATTAAATATAAAAATACCCCAAATGTCATTAGCGTTAGGTATCTTAACCTCACTTTGTACAAGGAGATGCGGATTTTCTCCTTTGTTTTCACAGTTAGCCTTAAAACCGTCTAAAGTTTCAAGTTCGTAAGCTTGAGAGGTACAAATTTTTAATTTATGCAAATTTTTCAAGCCAAACAAATAGTATTGCATAAATCTTAAAGTTTGTCCCTCGATTTTTGTCTTTTCAATCGTCATTTGTGTGAGTCTTCTTTTCTAGTAAAATATTTGTAGTTACAGTTGAGCAAGAAACACAGAGTTATTAAGTGTCTCCATGAACACAAAATTCTATGAAATTTAATTTGAAAAACTAACATATTTTTTGTAAATCGGATAATGAAACTCAAAAGTACATTCTGAAAACAAAATCGTCATAAAAGATATTGCTCAAAAAACAGTTTCGGAGTGAAAAAAAAAATTTCGTTACCTGCTCGCTATGATCAGGTGAGCTGGTTTGTTTATTATTCCCCAACCTCAGTTTGTAAATAGAGATTTCAAGATGTGAGCTCAATAAGCTAATTACAAAGGAGAGATATGTTGAAAATTGTAACGGAAATGACAGGTACGTAGATTTTTATGAATAATATACTTGAAAATGTATGTAATTTCTATTCATAATTGTGACAAATTCATGAATTTTATTAGGTTCGTATTTTTAAATGTGATAAAAAGTAAAATGTAATTTGATACTCAATATGTATCCGTTTCTTTAGTTCTGTAAGTTGCAAACACTTTCTGGAAAAAGGAAATAAAAAAATTTCACACTGAGAAGTAAGGTGTAAAAACAAATTTGGAAATATGTTACAAAGGAACCACAATAAGTACCACATTTAAAAGCTTTTTACATTTTAATATACAAATTTAACAAATTGCAATTAAATTCCACTGAAGGAGTATTTATAAGTTATATTGTAAAATGTTTTTAATGCCACTTCGCCCGTAAAAACTTTGAAACGAGGATGACCTTACTCTTTTAATACAGAGAACTGCAATTCGACTGTGAGAAAATATAATAATTAGAGATTTTAATACTGCTTTTCAAAATAAAAGAAAATTATAAACAATCGGACTTATTATTTATTACTTTTACCTGATTTATGTTCGTGAAAATTATCTACAATATGTGGCTTCATATTTAGTTCTTCCTAATTTGCATGCGTTACAGCTTTTGAACTTTTTAAAGGCTCGCGCTCTATTTCAATAAACTCCTAACCTTAAATCCACTTCCTATATTTAATGTACGAATTTAATTCTTATATTTTATTTTCAGAAATGCCCCTTTTATATTTTAAATTTTCAAATGTTATACGATAAACTTTGGTTGTTAAATATAAAATTCCTAATGATAATGCGAGTGCCACATTAGGTACTAAAGTTTGCCTACAATTTGACAATCACCCATATAAGCAGAAGTTGCGGAAAAACCTGAGTAAAAAAGGCGGGGTTTTCCAGAAAATCTGATATTTTTCTTGAAATTTTGAAAACATTTAAAAAATATTTTCTGGGAAACCCCAAATTTTTTCATTCAGCCTAATATTTTTAATAAGTTACTGAAATCCTCCAAAATCTTAAATAATTCTTTTTAATCAGAAGGCTTTGGAAATTTTTGAATACCCTAAAACCTAATATGTCCTACAAAATTCTTCCAAATCTTCCGAAATTCTTGTAAATTCTCTATAACCACATAAACATTTTTTTTTAATTCCTTAAAATCAATACAGTCCTTGAAAATTCCTTGACATTTTTTAAATCTCTTTGAAATTCTTTGGGATTCTTAAAAATTCCTAGAATAATTTTTAATATCATTGAGGGCCTTTAATATAATTTTGGATACAAGGATTTCCTATACGACTTATTTGTTAAAAATATTACGTGACAGTAACACACATCCGTGTAACAGATCGTAACATTTTCCTGAGTCCCCCCTCCCCAAATAAAAGCTGTTATATAATTTATGAATGTCCCCTTATTTAAGTGCTTAATACATAGGCAATTTTTTCTGCCTTTATTATGCGTTATTTACAGCCTATCATTTGTTTAAAAAAATTCTCATCTTTTTTTAAAGTCCGTAGAACATTTTTTACCTCAGTACTCAACTTCTCGTCAATCTTGCTACAGATTTTGTTGCGACAGAAAAATTTATGAGACAATATATTTTTTATTACACCAGTAATGGATACCCGAGCATATTTTTTGCCGGTAAAATCATACAATTCATCTCTCAAGTTTAAAAAAATACCCTGTTTAAGACTAAAGCCAGGAGAATAATAAATTACAATTTTGATGAGAGCTTAGTTTTGTAGGACGGATTATCGGGCTTCAATTTTCTGTCAAACTCAAAGTTTAAATGTATTTTTCAAAAAGAATTTTAAAATCGAAAAACGAAAATTAAAGAATCTATTTTTTAATTGCCCACTAAATTACTTTGAAAAATTAGAGGATTATGTTATAGTATGAAAGGGATCTCAATAGTTCAGCAGTTCAATTGCAGGACAAATAGGGAAATTTTTCTTCGAAAAAAAAGGGAAATTTTTTGCTTTAAAAATACCAGCGTGAAAAAATTAATAAATGCAACACTTTTATAAAAAACTACAAATTGTATACCGCTACATTCAGAAAACGATTTGATTAAATTGACAATATTTTTGTTGGTGTTACCATAGAATATGGTTATTATATGGACAAAAAAATATTTGGTAGACCCAATAAAATTTTTTGGTTATTTCATAGAAACATTTTAGAAGATGGAGTATTTAGTTAATTCAACAACAAAATTTTGTTCAATTTACCACACACAATTTTCAAATTAAAATATAATCATATTATTATTTCTAAATCTTTGTATAGTACAAAATTTCTATCATGTGAAATAATAGAAAAGCAAAGATCATATTTTTGATAATTGATGAAAATTGATATCTTGACTTCAGAATTAATATACACTATTTTCGAAGGAACAATCAAAATGTTGCATTTTTGTTAAAAAAAGATCTATTTTCAAAGGAGAATACTAACATAACTAACAATTATTTAAGATTGTAAATCCTCTTTCGAAAACACGAGTATAACCTAAAATTGGTTAAACATTTTCCATCTTTATTGAAATCCAATGATGCTTTACTCGTATTAGAAGTACCGATTCCTAGTATGAGACGCAAAAATCTTTTGAAAATGCTAAATTTAATGACTAAATGATAAAATGAGTAATAATGAGAAAGAGAAAAATGTGATGATTTTTTGTATTAAAAATACCAATTTTCGATGAAAAACACTAACATAATGTAACAAAAAGTTGTTCTAAATTGTAAATCTTTCTTAAAATTTGAATAACTTTTGTTTAAAATAACTGATTTTCAGTAAAAGATGGCAGCATAACATCACAATTTTATTTTATAATGTTAAAAAATCTACATTTTGTTTTAAATTTTTCGAAATCTTTTCAAATTTTAAATTATTTTAAAAATTTCTTTAAAACTTCTAAATACTAAAAAATCATCCAAAATTTAAAAAAATTGACCTAAAATCTTTCAGATTACTTTTTGACAACTTTGTAAATCTTCTGAATTTCGCTATCGTGCTTATTCGCTATGTAAACGTGTGTTCGTTTCTTGCTTGAGAGCGAACTGCGACGCAACGTCGTGACGCAGTTAGTCAGCGAAGCTGAATAAATACGCTCCTGTTTTTTCATGCTTGATTAACCACGAATGACCTACCCTTTCAGCCCCGCGGTTGTTTTCATCCAAAACCGCGGCGCGGTGTCAATTTCCGGAGGGGCACGATTAAGGGGAGATAAATTCAGGTTCAACTGTAATAAGAAATTATTTTAAAACTAAAAATAGTTTGTAAAGTTTCAACCGAACCTTAACTTTTGTTTAACTACGAAGACTTTCGGATTGAAACAGTTCAATTTTGAACATTAAAATTTGCAAATTTTTTAGTTTCAAACGGATTCAGAATCATATCGTAAATGCCATTATTGTTTACTTTTTAATACTTAAGGTACAGTGTAATTTTAAAAATCATTAATTTATTTTGTATTTGCAGTTAGTAAACCGAACAAGTTTTTATCCAAAGTTTTCAATTTCAAACGCTTATAAATTTTAATTGTTTAAGTCTTCAAAATCACATTTTGAAACTCTTTAAATTAAACATGTATACTTAAAAATGAAGATCTAAAATAGAAAATGTTTAAAGTGAAAAATTTTTAAATGATACGCCTTGTAATATGAATGATATAATTGAAAAAAGTTAAGAATCGAACTTAACATTTATCAAAAAGTTGAAACCAAACTTATTTTAACTTTGTAAATAATTTCTCAAAAAATAAAAAAGACAAAAAAATTATTTTAAATTAAATTATACGTGATATTACAATTGATGACATTGCAAGTGATTAGCCAAATTTTTCTTTGAAAATTGGTAAATTCCAGGTCAAAAAATAAATTCACGGTCATTTCCCGGTTGTCCAGTCCAGCAGCCACATTGGGTCTGCAGACAAACAAAAACCTTAGTAAAAATCGTTAATTTTCTGAATTACTTTTAAAATATATTGAGTTAGCCAGCAGTTAATTTTGATTAAATTAAAATCGTCAAAGTATTTACTTGGAAACTAACTATCTTTGATTAAATGAAAATTGCTACTTCGTCAAAGTTGCTAAATGAAAGTTCCTAATTATTTGAAATTAGTTCTTAGACGCTATCAAGAATTAATAAAAAGTTAATCAAGCCTGAAGTTCATTGCAGTTTTGTATTAAAAAGAGCCCAAAAGGTCTAAATTACATAGTGAAGAGAACAAGAGCAAAGGAGAGTTGAGTTGGGTTGAGACGATAGAAGGGAAAAGAGGGTAAAAAGAGAGGAGAGGAGAGTGAAGTTAAGAGGGGTAAAGTTTACAGGGTTAATGAAGCCTGCAAAGACTGGAGGAAATAATTAAGGTTATAGGCATCGGTAATATCGATCCGCCGAATTAAATTAAAACTCTTAAATTACAGTGTCGGACCCCTGCATCGAACTATAGTGACCGATGCAATAATATTTGCATAAACATACATCATCAGTGATTCTTCAGTGAATTGCTCTTGTCCTGAAGTTATTAGATTTAGATAACGAGTAATAATTAGGAGGACGAACTCTCGCGCAATATCTGACAACTACCTCCATGAATCATACGTCTATAGACACCAGATGAGTTATTGAGCTCATTATCGGTTTTGAAATTCCCACGCTTTCCTCTACATACCAATCTATTATTGAACACTCATTATTAAGGGAATAAAGTAAAAGTTTTCTGCATTTTTGATTCATTTTTAACTTATATCAGATAAGTACAAAATAAATCAAACGCATTTTTTATTAGAACAGTTCAAATCTTTTAAGCATTTAAAACTTTGTATTTGTTATCAGTATATTAATTTTAATGTATTGCAACACTTTCTTTCAAAATGTATAATTAACATCTCCAGTTACACATTTTCAAGTTCAGCATGCCTTTTTACGTATTTGGAATAATTATAGGGTGACTAAAGGGTGTTGGAAGAACTTCATTGTCAAAATTCATTGACTTTTCCCTAATTCTTTCCTCGCCAATTTTTTATTTTCCCTGACTATTAATATTCAACGATCAAAATATTATTCTTGTAAAATCTTTGACATAGAATCTTTTATTAACAGATTAGAACAATTAAAAATAAAAACTTTTTAATTTTTGACAAAACAGGTGAATTTTCTACGAAAAAATGACTTTAACAAAACAGTTGAACTTTTAATGAAATTGTTAAATTTTTAACCCAAAAACAGGAATTTTTAACTAACTGGTTCAATTTTCAACAAAAAAATGAAATCTCGATGCAAAAGGACAAATTTTTCATCCAAATAGACGAAAGGCCAACAAAAGATTTAAGTTCTCGACAAAAACTTTTGACAAAATATTTGAATTTGAAAAAATATATATTAAAATTTTTAACAAAATAGGTGAATATTCAAATAAATATTAGAATTTTCTTCCTGCAGGGATAAATTTTTAACCATAGAGTCGAATTTTTAAACAAAAGTATTTCAACAAAGAAGACTAATTTTCTGTTAAAAGAAGACAAAGTTCAAACTAAAAAGATGAATTTCTCACTAAAATAATGGATGTACAACGAAAATGAGTGAATTTTTAACACATTAGTTTATCTTTCCACCAAAACAAACAAAATTTTAATCTAAAAGACAATATTTCTACAAAACAGTTAAATTCTCAACCCGCAAATATTAATTTTCTACCAAAAGAACGCATTTTTGAAAAAATGGTTTCATTTCTAAATAAAAAGATGAATTTTATGTAAAAGAATAACATTTTATCCCAAAAATGTGAATTTTCAAAATAAAAGTTAATATTCATTTAAAGAGTTGCATTTTTACCTACAAAAGAGTAAATTTCAACAGTTAAAACAGCCGTTAAAAAACTTAATTGGAAACCTTAAAAAAAATAGTTTTCAACAAAGTAGTTACACTTTTAACCAACGAAATAAATTTTAAATTGAAATTATTAATCTTTAACTTGAATAGATAAAAATAGGTTAAAAAATTAATTTTTAGCAAAAACAATTTGTCAAGCAAAGAAAAGAATTATCAACTTAGATGATGAATCTTTAACAAAAAAATGGATTCTCAATGCAAAAAAAAAAAATTTCCATCCATATAGACGAAAGGCCAACAAAACATTTAAGTTTTCGATAAAAAGATGACCTTTTGACAAAATATTTGAATTTGAAAAAATATATATTAAAATTTTCAACAAAATAGGTGAATATTCAAATAAATATTAGAATTTTCTACCTACAGGGATGAATTTTTAACCATATAGTTGAATTTTTAAACAAAAGGATTTCAACAAAGAAGACTAATTTTCTGTTAAAAGAAGACAAAGTTTAAACTAAAAAGATGAATTTCTGACTAAATTGATGGATGTAAAACGAAAATAAATGAATTTTTGACACGTTAGTTTAACTTTCTACCAAAACAGACAAACTTTTAATCAAAAAGACAATATTTCTACAAAATAGTCGAATTCTCAACCCGCAAATATTAATTTTCTACCAAAAGAACGAATTTTTAAGAAAATAGTTTTATTTCTAAATAAAATATGAGTTTTATGTAAAAGAATTACGTTCTATCCCAAAAATGTGAATTCTCAAAAAAAAAGTAAATATTCAATTAAATAGTTGCATTTTTAAGCAGAAAAGAGGAAATTTCAACAGTTAAAACAGCAGTTAAAAAACTTAATTGGAGACCTGAAAAAATAGTTTTCAACAAAGTAGTTAAACTTTCAACCAACGAGATAAATTTTCAATTGAAATTATTCATCTTTAACTGGAATAGTTAAAAATAGGTAAAAAAGTTTATTTTCAACAAAAAAAAATTCTCAACCAAAGAAAAGAATTTTCAACTAAGATGATGAATCTTCAACAAAAAATAGATTCGTAACAAAGTACTTTAGCCTAAAAAACCAAGCAAAGATATTTCAGCCAAAAAAGATGAATTTTCAAACAATATAGTTTAATCCGCGACCAAAAAAGATTATTTTTCAACCAAACAGATCTAGTTTTAAAGCGAAATGATGAATTTTCAAAAAAGTAGTTGAATTTTTAACTAATAAAGACTTTAGTTTAATTTTTAACACCAAAATATGAATTTTCTACCATAATTCTTTTAAATATTTAAAAAAATTCTAAATACCTATTAAACTTATGTACTCGATTTCTTTATAAACTTTTATAATCTTGCAAAATTGTAAAATTCTGCTTAAAAATATTTTATATTCTTTTTCGAAATCGTGAAAAATCATTTGAAATTTTTGAAAATATTTTTTAAATTTCTTTCAGAATTTATTTTTAAACATAAAAAATAATTTGAAATTTTTTCGGAGATAATAAGATTTTTTTAATTCTTTCGGAACCTTTCAAAATTCTATAAAGCTTATTTTTTCAAAATTAAAAAAAAATTTTAATTTTCTTAAGTCTTGGAAAGTAACAAAATTGTCTTATGTTCTTCCAGATTCTTTTTCGACATACATTGACATGTTCAATTAAGATATTTTAAGATGTGTTCATAATTTCATTTCTCTTATCTCCTTAAAAGTGTGAAAAAGTTTACATATTATAGTGCACTTGCAAAATGTTAAGAACAAAATTATTTTCCATGATTAAAAAATCATTTGCAATAGAAATTTTCTCTTTTATCAATAATATTTAGAAACACTTAGAAATGAAGTTTAATATACAATAAAATGACTTATTTAGAAATTGTATTTTAAAAAATTGAGCAAACTAAAAACAGTTACTAGAAATCTTATTGACACAGGGTCGAGCCAATCGAGTTTTAAAGAACAATATATGCGAGATCTCATGACTACAACTTTTTAAGAAAAGGAAAAACACTCGAATGCATTCATTATGCTATCACGATTAATGAAAGATTTCAAATTTTTCAAAAATGTTAATGGGATTTCCTGCAATCTGGTGAACATTCTCTCAGCAACCGTATGCAACTTCGTGCAATCCCATGCAATCCCTTGTAATTGTTCCTTACGAAAAAATACTATGAAAAATTTAGTATAGGTCTATAATGTTTTTGCTATAATGCATTTCTTAGAATTTTTTCAAGTTATATTAAGGGGATTGCAAATGATTTCTGGAAAGCTAAATTCTTGAGAATGAAATTTCAAGGGAGTTCAAAGATTCCTAGGGATTTTAACTTTTTATTTACCTTTAATAAATACATTTAGTTTTATTTATATCAGGCAACTCTAAATAATTTCTATTTATTCTAATTGATATTTACAATTTTTAAAGATTTCATAGGATTTTAGCAAATTTCTAGAGGACTTTAGGAAATAAATTAAATTTTATTCGATGTATTTCTACGGATCTTAGCAATTTCAAGGGGTATTGTGCAGAATCGCTATTTTTGTGCACTTTAGTATAAGATTATGGGTAATTTAAAATAAATCGTTTCTTTGTAGTTTCTATAATTTCAACATTATTCTTTAAAATATTTTTCTATTTGTTATTCCCACGCTGATTAACCTATAATCCTTTTCTAAGGATTTTCTTTAATGCATTTCCTATAATTATGAAAAAATGATAGGAAAATCATTATAGGCCTGTACTAATTTCCCTACAATATTTTGTTGTAAAAGCCATGCAATTTCTATTAAATCTATAAAAATTGATTTAACATCTATAAAATCCATAAGATTATTAGCAATCTCATAAAACATTTTTTAGTCATACATGAATCGTGCATTTTCAAAACGTTTTAAATGCCAAGAATCAAAATTATTAGTTTTAGTATAAAAACACGTTTTAAATTTCATATTTTTCGATTGCAACAGAGTTTGTCATTTTTGGCACTCACAACATTTTGTAAATGCAAGATTCATATATACAATCTTTTGTAATCCAATGCAATTTTGCTATTCTTGTAATCTAGTGTATATAAAAGAATCTTATAATAACCCCTTTGATTTCCGGCCAATTCCCGGCTATTTCTTTATTTTCATAGTTAGCAGATATCCTGTTAATGAGACCCTTGCTGTTTTTTGATATAAAACAAATTCATTAATGTAGAAGTTCATGACTGCTTTTATTGCATATTTCTTTCGAAATATGAGAATAAGAAATGTTAGCCTCCTAAACATTTATGTCTTGAGAAGTATGTTCGAATGCCTTATTAGAAGCAAGACAGGATTGTAATTAAAGAAATCTTCTCATTAATCTAACGAGGGAGAGCCATAAATCTGTCGTGAAGCCCTGGAATTGCGAATTGTGTTACAACGAATTGCGATTATGTGCAACAACAAAATTGTTATTGCATATTTCGTCAAAGGAAACAGGGCTGCTATATTATGTTGCCAGTTTCCTTTGATTAAGGTCTTGATCCGGTTTGCCTTGCAAAGATATCATCTTAATGCGATTTAATTTCAAGGACAAGTCAATTGTGACCTTTCTTCTACCTTCGAGACAGTTCAAAGGTGAATGCCCACGTTCTCGTTCACGACTTTGATGACTATAATTTTCAAGGAGAGAAATTACATCTTTGCAAGATATAATTATGGAAAACAATCTTGCAAATTGTTGGAAAAAAACAACTGGTTTGATCAAAATTCTTACATTTTTTTATGATTCACTGCCCGAGTGGTAATGCTCAGCTAAGCCCTTGCAGGGGCCTGCAATGTTTACCCGTTTGCTCGTCAAAAAAAAAACAAGTCCTATTATCAAGTTGAAAACAGTACTTTAAGAATTAAGCTTAGACTGTTATAAAATGTTTTTAAAACAAGTTTGTCATATTAATTTGTTAAACTTGTATTGTATTGTAGTGGAAATAATTCTTGATCAAATAACAAACTACACAGCTGAAAATGCTCTTAAAACATGGGAAAAAGGGTGACTTTCCACAAAAATATGGTAATAATAGGAGCATACATTCTTTTTCTAAAAAATAATGTTTAGATACATATCAGAATTTTCAACAAAATAGTAGCATGTTTAACCAAAAAATATTAATAAAACAAAAAACTAATTATAAGTTCAGAGCAAGCAGTGCCACTCACAACCAAATAGTTAAATTTTAAAGCAAAGGAATAGAATTTTCATAAAAATAGTTGAATTTTTGACCAAATAGTTTAACTTTCAACCCAATGGTCAATTAAAAAAAAAGATTAAAATTCAAACAAAAAGCATTGATTTATCAAGCAAATAGTAAAACATTAAGGACAAACACAGGAATTATCAGAAGACAGTTGAATTTTCAATTCAAAACGACGCATTTTCTATCCAAAAATTCGAATGTTCGACAAAATCAATTTTTGACCCAAAAAGACGACTTTCTATTAAATTAGTTAAATTTTCAACCAAATAGTTGAATTTAGAATTTACAAAGATGCATTTTCAAACAAAAATATCATTTTTCACCCGAATAGTTGTATTAGCACCAAAAAAAGATGAATTTTCAACAAAATAGTTGAATTCTTAACCAAGGCGATTTAATTTTCAAGGATCAGTTTGCACTATAAACCAAACAAGATAAAATTCCTACCAAAAGAGATGAATTTTCAAACCGGAAAGACGAATTTTTAGTAAAAGAGTTAAATTAAAAAAAAAAAAAAATTTCAGAAGATTTCAATTTTCAATTAAAATATACGCCATTTTTTTTAACAGACTAATTTTCGATAAAACAATTGCATTTTCTCCAAAAAACAACCTTTTGTAACAAAATGTTTGACTATTGTATTTTCAACCATATATTAAAATTCATAAATGAAAAAATGAATTTTTAACCAAAAAATAGAATAGTCGAACTTTCAGTAACAAAAAAATTCCTAAAAGTTTTCGACGAAACATTTAAGTTTTCAACGACAGAGAGAAACTTTCAATTTAAATGATTAATCTTCAACAACCAAAAATGAATTTTTTAACAAAGGTTTTCAAATTTCAACCAAGTAGTTGAATCCTCAATAAGAAAGAGGAATTCTCAATTAACCAAAACAAATAAATTTTTAAACAAAATATTGCATTTTTGACCAAAAAGAGCACAATTTCACCAAAAGACATAAATTCTCATACCAAGAAGACGAATTTTCAACAAAAGAGTTAAATTTTCAAAAACACGAAATTTTCAAAAGATTTTAGTTTTCAATTAAAAAATACAAATTTTTTGTAAAAATAGACTAATGTTCAGTAAAACAATTGCATTTTCGGCAAAAAAATAATGCTTTTCAACAAAATGTTTGACTGTTGTATTTTCAACCACATGTTGGAATTTATAAATAAAAAAATGAATTTTTAACCAAAAAATAGAATAGTCGAACTTTCAGTAAAAAAAAAAATTCTAAAAAGTTTGTGGCAAAATAGTTAAGTTTTCAACCACAGAGAGCAACTTTCAATTTGAATGATAGATCTTTAAAAACTAAAAATGAATTTTTAACAGAGGTCTTCAAATTTCAACCAAGTAGTTGAATTCTCAATAAAAAAGATAAATTCTCAATGAACCAAAACATATAAATTTTTAAACAAAATGTTTCATTTTAAACCAAAAAACCGAATTTTCACCAAAAGAGATAAATTCTCATACCAAAAAGACAAATTTTCAACAAAAGACTTGTATTGTGACCCAAGAAAGGTTTTTCGTTTGGGAGAGAAAAAACTTAACTATTTTGCTAAATTTTTAACCTGAAAATATGAATTTTCAAGCAAAAAGTTCATTTTTAAATAAATAGTTTAATGCTTAGAAAAATGATAGAATTTGTAAGCTAAATAGACGAATTTTCAACAAAAAAGTTGATTTTGACTAATCAGTTGAGTTTTCAGCTAAAAACGATCAATTTTCAACCAAAAGTAGAATAATGAAAGTTTCAATCTAAAAAAAGATAAATTCTAAATTGAAAATATAATTAGTACACTTATCAGTTAAAAAGAATCAACTTTCAACCAAAAATAGATTGATTTTCCTATTGAGTACTATTAATTCATTTCGCAGTTAAGCGAAAAAAACAAGAAAAGGGAGAGAAAGAGAAAGTTTCTTGGAAACGGGGGAAAAAAAGAATTCTATAAAAAAAGGGGAATAGAGGGGAATAGAGGAAAGACTGTGAAGTCTGAAGTAATAAAATTCAGTCCAAATATGTAAAAGTTCAAATGTGAAGTTAAAATGAAGTAAAAAGACAAAGATAAAAGCAGTATTTATGCTAAGTGTAATAACTTGTTGACTGAAATTACATAAATTGCAATTATAATGATAACATACAGTGCAATAAAATCGAGTAATATCGGAACTGGAAATTGCCAATCAAAATAATTTACGATTCGCAAGAGGGTTGAAATGAATATCATTATCATCGACAATGGATCAATGGCTGGCGAATTATGATAGTAATTAGTTGCTGACCAATCATGTTTGAACCCAGATCAAGCCTCATTATGAAATAGCTTCGCGAGCGCACGTGTTATTTCCATACACAGACGAATGCATGGGCATTGTTTGTGTTAGACTATACTCACAAAGTATTAGATAGCAATTAGATTAGCGATAGTTTCGAAGAAACGAGGGCGATGACAATAAAGGCAGACTGGATTAGTTTCATTAATGAATATGCGTTGGTCAAGCCGAGTCAGCATTTGCAAGTAGATGTAGTCGAGCTTGGTCAGCCAATTTCATTTTTCAAATTTAGGCTTGTCATTGATTAAACTTCCAATTTAAATCGAAATTGTGCGATTACAAATTTAAAGAATTCCAAAATCATGATTAATTTTATCCTGTAAAAAAGAATTAGATATATAATTCAAGATTTTTAAAAATAAACAGCATATAATTATTCTTCTTCGGGGAGTCTACCCGACGGATGATTTTAAATTTTTGGTCATTTCCTAGTTTTCTTCCGGTAAATTCAAAAGAATTTGAGGATTTTAATGATTTCAAACAATTTTTTAAGAATTCAACGTGGTGGCCGTAAGACTTTATTTTCAAAATTTCCTAATTCTTCCATGATCGAGTTTTCATTTTCTCTAAACATTTAAGCCAAAAAATGAATTTTCTGTAAAGTAGTTACATTTTCTACAGAAATGTTAATTTGCAATCAAAAAACTGTATTTTTAACCTAAAAAAGGAAACTTCAAGTCAAGCAAATTAGTTTTCTACCCAAAAAGGCGAATTTTTAAATTAAAAATATCAATTTTCAACGAAAAATGGATAAGTAACATTTTCAGTAAAATAATTAACTTAAAAGCAAAAATAAATGATTTTTTAATGATGATCTATAATAAAAAAGGATCTTTTAACAAATATCTTTAGCCAAATAGTTCATTTTTCAACCAAATAAGATGCATTTTCGACAAATAATTTAATAGAAGTTATTTTAGACGAAAAAGATTATCATTAGAAAGAAGAGTTAAATTCAACTCAAAAAAAAAGAATTTTCAGAAAAACAGTGAAATTTTCAACCTGAAAAGATTTCAGTTTGATTTTCACACGAATGGTGAAAATTTTTTTACAAACAAGGACTAAAACTCAAACCATCTTTACAGTATCGTACAAGTAAATTCAATGCATTACAGCAAAAATTACAGAAAAGTACAGCTTTTGTCTATTATTCGGAAGAATTTAGTACTTTTTTTATATTGCTTTATTTTACTGTAGTTTTAATTTACTGCTAGGATTTATAAAAAACACAACTACAAGAATTTACAGGATCTTGTATCGTGTTGTAAAGATTGGTAATTTTCTGCAATAATTTACGTGAAATTAAAAAGGTTTTTGTGACGTCAAACACTTTAATGAAAATAATATAAAATACTGTCGTTTCATGTAATGCCTTTTAAGTTTTTAAGGCAAAGAAAAAAATTATTATTAAAAAGTTATAAAAATTTTAAAATTGTGGAAATTTGTACATTATTGTCATATCGTTTACTTTTCTACAAGAAAATACAAGAAAAAATCATTAATTCGTATTTAACTGTATGTTTTTTGTTAAATTTAGTACATTTTTGTACAAGTTTTAACAACAAAAAATTGCAGTTATAAAAATGTAGCACTTTTTTTTTAAGAATTGTTTTTCTTTCGTTTATATATCAATTTTTAACAAGGAGTTAATTTTTAACCGAAATGGTTGAAATTTTAACCCAAAAGGACTTATTTTGAACAAAATAGTTGAATTTTCAACCAAAAAAGAATTTTTTTTAGAGAATTGCGGAATTTTTAACCAAATAATAACATTTATTAATAACGAACAAGAATATTATACCAGAGTGTCCGCAAAACTTTATTTTCATAATTTCCTCATTTTTCCCTGAATAATTTTTCATTTTCCGTGCCCATTAATATTCAATGACCAGAATTCCAATTTTGTAACATTTTAAACATAGAATCTTTTATACACGGAATAAAACAATTTTAAATTAACATTGAAAAATAAATAATTTATTATTCTTGGCAATTATTTTAAGTGCCTTTTATAGAAATTTCCTGAAATTCCCCGTCTGACAAAATTTCCTGACTATGCCGTGATTTCCAGGTTTTCCCTGACCCTGAGTTTTGCCGGCAGGCTTCTGATCAGCGGCGATGATTTGAGTACGCTGAATTCGGTGCCAAGTCAAATTATAATTCTTTACGAAAATTTCCTGGCCTAAAGTTCAAATTATAACTAAACGGGAATCTACCATTAAAAAGTGAAAATTATAATTCTTTACAGAAATTTCCTACATCAAAGTCTGTATTATAATTCTTTACAGAAATTTCATGTTCCTAAGTCTAAATTATAATTATTCACGGAAATTCCCTGTTCAAATGAGTTACAATTACATTTATTTTCCAAAATTCTCTGTTTAAATTCAGAATTATACTTTTATTTGAAAAAAAAGGAATTTTTAAATTTAAACAAATTCTTATTTGAGGCCAGGAATTTTCTAATTATGACGAATTCAGACTTAGACTAGGGATTGTTTTTGTAAATGACCTTTTTATAATTTAAAATTAAAATTATTTCACAATATATGTCAAAAAGTACATGATGGTTTATAACGTTGAAAGTAATTCAATCATAAAAAAACTTATAATGCATATTTTTATTCACAAGGAGAACAATATTTCTAGATAGGATATGATTGGAATAATATATTTCGTTCATTCGAACGATCAACACATTAGAAACGTATTATTAAAAAGATTTTTTTATATTTAATTTATTTGTTCCTCATCCAAGCTGAGAATTACAATTCTTTTAGAAAATTCTCTATACCAAGTAACAATTAAATTCAGTCCGAATTTCGCTGTTCCAAGTCAGAATTATATATATTCGACAAATTATCTATTATAATTCAAAAATATAGTAAATCCCTTTTTTCAAAATGTTGAAAAGTTTCAATTTGTGACCAATTCTAACTTGGAACAAGAATCTTTAAAATTCCTTTTTTTCTAAATCAGAATGAAAATTATTTTCCAAAATTCCCGTTTTGTGTAAAAAATTCCCCATTCTAAGTTAAATTATAATTCTTCAGGGAAACTCTCTATCTCACAATTAAAATTCTTTGAGAAAATGTCCTGCATTTTTCAACAACCTTAGGCTTAACCTGAAATTGGTACTTTTAAACAAAAATCATTACAATAAAATCATAACGATTCATGGTTATTAGAATTGTGATAGTTATTTGCGACGAAAAATAAATTTTGTATTAAAAAATTTTCAGATTTCAAAAAAGATTCATCATTTTTTAACAAGTTTTGGTGACATTGTATTTTTACATTGAAAACGGGTATTTTTAAACAAAAATAATTATGATTTGAAAAATATTAACAATTTTTAAACAATTTTGGATTATATTATTATTTTTTGTCAAAAATTTATATTTTTAGTTTATCATATATATTTGAAAGAAAAATGAGAATTATCAAAAATATTGTAAGTTATGTTATTATTTTAAACTAGAAATTAGTATTTTTCAGTAAAATACAATTATATTTAAAACAAAGACAATAAAATGTTCGTACAATTGTAGATTAATGCTAGCAGTTTTCGCTAGAGATCGGTACAGATTTCATAAAAGGTTTCCAGTTCCAGAAAAAGTTAAGATTATACTAACGTGTTTCACGGAAAATCAATTCTTAAAAAAAAAAAAATTCAAAGAAGATATAGAATTTTGAATTATTTTTTTTTGCGTTACGTTAAAACACATATTTTTTTTAGTGACAATAAAAAAGAATTTCAGTGAAATCACAGCTTTTTGGTCAACTGAAGAACATTTCTTACATTCAGTATTTCTTTAATATTGTTGTATCCTTTTATTTTTCCTTTTGCTTTTCTTAATCCTTGGTATATTTCTTTTCCATTTGGCCAAGCTTGAAAGTATAATACTTCTACTATGCTGCAGCAGTTGATAAATATTTATACACCCTTTTCTCATTCTTCGTAATTCACTGTATAAACAGAACCAGACAAAAAAGTTGAATAAAATTGAGAGCATTCTCTGACTTCATCAATTCAAAACTGCTAGTTGCGTTCGTGGAAATAGGAACTTGTATCTTATTTCAGTATATTAATTTCTCAGAGTGCAATTAAAATTAGTGGTGTGGCTTTTATGTCTGAAATCCGAAAGTGAAATTTTCGACTGAAAAAGAAATTGACCCCTTTTCCAAGGTAATAATTAGAACTCCAGAATGATATTAAATTATTGGCGTAATAAATCAAGCTTGTTTCCTTATTATTAGTAATAGACCAATATGTGCAGTTCATAATAAAATTCAACGACAATGGATAAATAATAATTGACTGCCGTTAATTTAGTGTTATTAAGTTTTTTATAACGGTAGAGAGTCAAATATATGCATAATTTCTATGCAGAGTGTATTTAAGTGGTCATTGACATAACTTTCTTCGAAGCCCCGTTACGTTCACTTATGTTTCTCATAATAACACCTCGTTCACATTTACATATGTAGAGAAAAAATGCAAATAAAGGAGAAATGCTGTTTTCTTTCTTCAAATGGCTAATTATTGTCACTAATTACCGTATTTACCAAACACTTAATAAAAAGTAAATTTAAAATATGCTGTTATACAACAAAATAATAATCCTTTCATCCATGCAAATACTGGTAATTGAAACTTTTAACTTAAACACAATGAACTTCAGAATTTTACACTAAAAATATCAGCTAAAGCGCAGAAAAATTTTTTAGTAAAATTGATACGTCATTCATGCAATGATTTTTCATTTGGCTTTAGTGAACTCTGCTTCGAAAAGAAGACCATAGAGTTTTTCCATTTGCGAATCAATAGAACTGGTTCAATCATACAAAAAATTACAAAGGACCATTCATATACTCTAATGATTTTCTCTTCCACTCTCATATATTCCGTTTAACGTGAATTGAATTTTATTTTGAAAAGTGATTATATGGATTATCCTGTCTAAAAAAAGTAGTGTAACGAAAGCATTGTTTTTAAAAACCTGATTGGCTTTTTATCACTTGAAATTCTTTAATATCTTAAATCTTTAACTTTAAGAATCAAATTTATAATTGATCCCTTTTGATAAGAAAAATCATAAAAAACCCTACGCGAATTGAGGAAAAATTGTGCTTTTAAATACTATTACGCGGTTAAATTTAAACTTTTAAATCATCTAACAATTTTGGATTACGTTAGTGTTTTTAATCGGAAATTGGTATTTTTAATTTTTTTAAATTCTATTAAAGATTTTTCACAACTTTTGAACGATTTTAGGTTACTTTGGGATTTCAAATCGGAAATGGTTATTTATAATTAGAAATCATTAGATTTTGAATATTTAAACTTTTTTAACATTTTATATTTTTCGGTTTTGTTAGCGTTTTTGTACCGGTAGCTATCATTATCAGACAAAAATCATTATATTATAAATGATCATAATTCTTAAAAAATTTGAGGTTATGTTAAAGTTTTGAAACAAAAATCATTTTAGTTCGAAAAAATATTTACAATTTTTGAACAGTTTCAGGTTATTTTTGATAAAAAATTAGATTTCGAAGAAGGTATGCACTTCTGAACAATTTTCTGTTATGTTTAAGTTTTTTGGCGGAAATGGTTGCTAGTTTCAATAAAAAAATCATTAGGTTTCAAAGAATATATGCAATTCTAAACAATTTTTTTTATGCTAGTGTTTTTGGTCTAAAATTATTGGTTTTTATAATTGAAAATTACTAAACTTCAAAGAGTATTAGGATTTTTTCGACAAATTTAGTTATGTCGGTGTGTTTTACATGAAATTGGTATTTTAAAACAAAACTCATTACATTTAAATCCAATAATATTTTACAAAATAATAACACTTATAAGCTTGAACAATTTTTGATTGTGTTAGTGCTTTCTATCGGAAATTGAAATTTTTATTTAAAAATCGTTAGATTTCAAAGATGATTCATGATTTTTTATCAATTTTAGGTCACGTTGACGTGTTCACCAGAAATCAGTACTTTCAGTAAAAAATTAATAGATTTTAATTGAGATTTCAAATTTTTGTACAGGTATAGGTCATGCTCGTATTTTTTACCGGAAATAGATATAGATTTAATATACCTAAAAGAAAAAAATGAGACTGAACAATAATCGTTTCTTTATTTTGAAATTGCTATTATTGATAAAAATAAATATTAGCGTTTTTCACCGCAAATAGATTATTTTAAAGAAAATTCATTTCACTTTAAAAATTAAACTTTAAATTTTAAACTTTCAAAGATATTTTAATTTGTGCCGTCGAAAATTGGTATTTTTGAATAAAAATGCAATGGTTTGATTATCTATTGACAATGAAACCTTATTCTAAAGTTACGATATCAATATTCATAAATAATTAAAAATATTCTGTATGCTTTACTTTAATATTATTTTAGATAGTAGATACTATAGAATACTCAAATTTCGTATTTATATTAATTTTATATTTCAATTCAAAAATTGAACGAGAAAAAAAAATAAATGCGCGCTACCTTTTCCAGATAGATCCAATGATTCATGTGTTTTTATATTACTTGCGTTTTTTATTACTAGCACTGGAAAATGAAATGTTTATGAAATACTTTTTAAAACTTTACAAATAAAATAGAATATTAATATTAAAATGTATATGTATTTGAAAGTTGTTGGAAGATGAAGGGAAAAACTCGCTGCATAAAAGTAGCTTTTGAACAAAGGGAAAATATTAATAATTGCATTATATTGCAATTGAACCAAAGAGTGTCTTGAAAATCATATTTTCCTCTCCCTGCTTTCGTTGCGCTTCATTCTGCACACAGCAGACACTGCAGAACCAATCGATTTAGTAAGGGAGTGAGCGAGGAGAGGAAAAAAATAGAAAGCAAATTTCAAAGGGAAATGGACCAAGGGAGATGTAATTTTTGTAAGAGCACTCTTGTAAATAAAACTTGGGCGAGTGGATGATCAAATTTGCAAAACATTGGAAAAAGAATTACTGTACTGAATTTCATCGCTTTTCAATTTGCATTGAAATAAAGTCCTTGATTTATTTGAGTTAGTCAATACAAATTGTATTTTAATTTTTTTAAACTTTCTTTGATGAATTAAATCATACGCCCCTTCTATTTTTTAAATACATTATTCTCTTGTTTGAATTAAATTACTCCAAATTGTATTATAGGAATATATTGAAATATAGAATAATATAACATACTGTCTATTTTATGCAAAGTAGGTAAAAAAACAGAACAGAAAAAAATTCCTAACGCGAGTGGGGTTGACGTCATATAAAAATATATGCATGAGCACTTGCGATCAATAATAAATTTTGTGTATGTGTGTGGATATGTGTGTAGATGTCACAATTTTTTGTAAACACCATAACTTGAAAACGGTTGCAGATAAATTGAAGAAATTTGGAGAGCTTATTATTATCGTTAATATCTTGAAACTGACCAAAGAATTTCTAAAAATATTTATTGCATTTGTTTCTAGAACCTTTAAATATTTTAAAAATTGGTTTTTCATAGCAAAACTTTACTCTTTAACATAATTTAAAATTGATGCAAGAATATAAAAGATTCCTTGATTCGAGTCGAATCAATTGATGTATGATATTAACATATTTTGTGAAAGAGTATGGAAGTTATGGTCATATATATTATATTAAAAATCGATTTTCATAGCAAAAATTTTCTCATTCTCATAATTTCAAGTTGAAGTGAAAATAGAAAAGACGTGTTGAATCAAGACGAATCGATTGACCTATAATGTTGATACATTTTATTGAAGAGTGAGGAAGATATGGTAATGTATAATATATGAAAATACGATTTTTTATAGTGAAACTTTTTTTCTTGAAATAATCCAAAGTTTATGCAAGAACAAAAAAGATTCCTTGGATTGAGACGAATCGATTGACCTAATTATTACTGTATCTTATTAAAGACTAAGGAAGTTATGTTCATTAATATCATATCAAAAACCGCTTTTTCTAGTAAAATTTCTCTCATCTGCATAATTAAAAGTTGATGTGAGGATAGAAAAGATGTGTTTATTTGACACAGATGGATTGACTTATAATATTCATACATTTCATTGAAGAGTAAGAGAGCTATTGTAATGCATAATATTTGAAAATACAGTTTTTTTGTAGTAAAGCTTTTTTCTTTAACTTAATATAAAATTGATGCAAGAATGCTCATTCTTATAATCTAAAGTTAATGTGGGAATAGAAAAGATGTGTTGATTCAAGACAAATCGATTGACTCATATTATTGATACATTTTATTGAAGAGTAAGAAAGCTATGGCAATGCATAATATGAAAAAAATGTTTTTTGTAGTAAAACTTCTTTCTTTAACATAATATAAAATTAATGCTAGAATGAAAAAGATTCCTTGATTCGAGGCAAACCTTATGACCTATAATATTTATACACTTTTCAGAAGAGTAGGAAGTTATGCTCATTCGTAATATTTGATACATCTGTTTTGAACAAAAAAAAAAAACTTTTTCCATCAACATAATTTAAAGTTGATACATAAAAAGAAAATACTTTTTGATTATAAATTTTCAAATAAAATAATTCTAATAATTTTTGTACAAAAATTATAAAGCTGAGAAAGGGATAGGGTGTGACCGAATTTCTACCTTCCCTTTTCCACCTCAAAAAATTACATTTTTTGTAAATTTTTATTTTTAAATTAATCAAAATGAAAACTTTAGTTTGTCTATTATTTAAAAAATCACTAATGCTTCCTTTATGAGGAAGCAAATTTGCTAACGGAAAGCAAAGTGTGCGTAAAATGAGCACCATATAAATATAAATACAAATTAAGTGAAAACACTCCAGATCAAATGCACAGCTAGTTTAAATTAGTTTTTGGTGAATTTGGCTTTAGGGTCCAAAATAATTCAATTTAGTTAGTTAATAACTAACCCAAACGTTTTGGCAACTGGTTATTTAATATTTTTTATTAAAAATAATGTAAGGATACTTTAGAATGATTGAATGAATAGTCAAATATTTTTATTTCTTTAAGGAAAAAAAGTTCGTTAAGAAACATTTGCTGCAAGAGTTAGTCAATACTCGTATTTTTCATGAAAAAAAAAATCTTCAGAAACAGAAATTTGTTGCGAATCATGTTATAATGTTATCTAGCTATAAAAGTGCATTTGCTTGTATAATTGGGTAATAAAAATAATAATTTTTAACTTATAGACAATTAACTCTATAGAAAGTTGAAACTATAAAGCAACTATTAAAAGGCGGTGTTTCGGGTTTGAGTCGTATGCAAAACTACCAAACTTGCCGACGTTTCGTGAACACTGCAGTTCACTTCTTCAGGGCTGACCTGAAACTGCAGTTTTAGGTTATGTTGTTCTTATATACTTTATACAATACCTGTGATGTTCAGTGAGCCCCACTATGGAGAGTGGTCTAATCTGATTGGCAATTCAAGCCTTTTTTCAAAAACCTAGGAGGACGGAAAGCCAAATCGGATTGATATTATATCCATTGTCCCTATCGATGTTATGAGTATGTTTTCAGATTTCGATTGCTTTTCTATGTTTTCTTGGAAAAATATATCATCTTTTTGCGATGACGGTTGTTTTGTTAAATAAAATTTCATGTTCTGTTTCGATGTGATGCGTAGCTAGTGCTAATTGCGTTAAATATTTTAGCCTGACTTTACTTTCTTGTTCCTTCGCATGTTCGCTCACCGCTCTCCCAGTTTTTCCAACATAGACTTTGCCACAAGAGAAAGAGATTTTATATAGGGGAGACCGGGGCAGCGTCGTTCGGTTAAAATTCATTGCTCTGTATAAACTCAATATGACGTATAATTGATTAAGTTTTTTGTCATATTGTGTCGCACACTATTGTATAACACATTTCCATGTGTATGATTAATCTAAATGAAACAATAATTGTATAATTTAATTTTATCCAACGGGCTGCATTTGGAAGACGCTGCCCCGCATACAGGGGCAACGATAGCCGCAGCTTTTTTAGAAAATGGAAACATCTTAAGATTGGAGAATTTTATGGTTTGGTTCGCTAAAATGTTATTATTTGTAAAAATAACCTTCAAAATGTATTTAGTAAAAAAGAAAAGTTTTTCTTAATCAAAAATAGTAATACCTGTGAAAAACCTCTTGCTCGTTGACATTCTGCTACAAACAGACTATGCACTTAGGTTTATCTACTTTTTACGTGAATTTTATTTACTTTTCAAAATTGGAGTATTGAAAAATGTAAAAAATAAGAAACGAAATATGTTTCTATTTTAGATATTCATACTGCTAAGTTTGTCCACCTTTTACTTTGACAAAAAAGTAAAGACAAATTTAATTTTCTATGTGGAAAATTTGTTTATTTTTTATTATAAAGTGAACATCGCTGTGAAAAGTTATGCTCGAAGTGTTTTTAGTTAAAAAATTGTCAAATCTTGTGAAAATTAATGATAATTTCCAAAAAAGAAAAATTAATCTTTTGTGCAGAGGAATATTGAGAATAGGTCTAAAAACAAATTTTGCTGGAAATATGTTAATGCCTTCTAACGTTTTGCAATAAATAATGACTATATATTTACATTGTAACAACAAACGTTGACAAAACTTTTTTATATGAGTTTTCATTTTCATCCTTTTTTTGAATGCAGCCCAGATAAGTAGTGATCTACATTGCCGGCCATATTATTGAATAAATTCATAGTAGAATTACCATCTTAGCATTTGTCAATAATTTGCTGAATGTCATTGCCCCGTTGAAGAAGCCTCAAGTATCTTTTAAATTTAATATATTTTAGACTCAAATGAGGGTAAATTTTCATAAACACGTGACGTAATGATGTTTTATTTATCAGAACATCAAATTTGCATGCTGTAAGTATTTTAAATCGTGTTGAAAAAGTTAAACTCCGGCCAGCAAAACTTCTATTCTTTTGATGTAAAAAATGTTTTTTTACATTATCTTTTTTTTTTGCTTTTCAAATTTTCAAGGTTCCTGTTTATATACCACTTGCTAAATAAATTAGATTCATTTAACGCAAAAAACAATTACCATCTTCAAAGAATAGTGATGTTATTTGCGAAAACACATTTGCCCTGATGGCTGTCGAGACCCGGTCTACCCTACTTTCGGATCACTGAGAGGTACCATTTTATATTCAGGGTTGATCACAAGATGTCCTATTTTCACTGGTGATTTAAATATGGTTTAAATGTTGTGTTTGTTGAAAATTGTTTTTATTTGTTCTGTGATGCCTTGGATGTAGGCTAAGATGGTGGTTGTTTTTCTCTCTCTTACTTTAGTAAGTTGTATTAACTTGTTTTTCTTTTTTAGTGTATTTTTTATTGCTTTGTCAATTTGCTGTTTGTTTAATCGTGCTTTATTAGGATTTGATCAATGTCTTCTGATTTATTATGTAAGTTATTTTTATCTGTTATGGAGAAAGCTCTGTATACAAGGAGGGAGTTGATGACTGATTTCTTTTGAGATGGGTGGTTGTTAGAGACGCATGTACGAGGTGTGTTCAAAAAGTAAGGTGACTTTTCAATTTTCGCGGACTACGTACATTCAAGTTTTGAATTTTTTGTTTTGTTGTGTTGGTACACTCGTCACGATCATATGTTCACAGTTTTGACTA